>JAUMJJ010000558.1:0-136102 GCA_033556795.1 Tapera naevia | reverse complement strand
TGTGGGTGACACGAGTGCGTCCGGTCTCAGCCAGCCCGGGTTTGGGGTCTGAGAGATGGGGTCATGGGTGACATGAGTGGCACAGGTCTCAGCCCACCTGGGTTTGGGGGCCTGGGAAGGGGAGGGGAATGGCGAGGAGGTGAGGTCATGGGTGACACGAGTGTGTCTGGGCTCAGCCCACCCGGTTTTGGGGTCTGGGAAGAGAATGGAATGGTGAGGAGGTGGGATCATGGGTGACACGAGTGGTGTGGGTCTAAGCCCACCCGGGTTTGGGGCTTGGGAAGGGGATGGAATGGCGAGGAGGTGGGATCATGGGTGTCATGAGTGTGTCTGGGCTCAGCCCACCCGGGTTTGGGGTCTGGGAAGGGGAGGGGAATGGCGAGGAGGTGAGGTCATGGGTGACACGAGTGTGTCTGGGCTCAGCCCACCCGGATTTGGGGTCTGGGAAGAGAATGGAATGGTGAGGAGATGGGATCATGGGTGACACGAGTGTGTCCGGTCTCAGCCAGCCCGGGTTTGGGGTCTGAGAGATGGGGTCATGGGTGACACGAGTGGCACAGGGCTCAGCCCACCCGGTTTTGGGGTCTGGGAAGAGAATGAAATGGTGAGGAGATGGGATCATGGGTGACACGAGTGTGTCTGTTCTCAGCCAGCCTGGGTTTGGGGTCTGAGAGATAGGATCATGGGTGACACGAGTGGCACAGGGCTCAGCTCACCCGGGTTTGGGGCGTGGGAAGGGGCTGGAATGGTGAGGAGGTGGGATCGTGGGTGTCATGAGTGCGTCTGGGCTCAGCCCACCCAGGTTTGGGGTTGGGGTGGGGGAGTGGGGGAAGGATGTGCTCATGGGTGACACGAGTGTGTCCGGGCTCAGCCCCCCGCAATTCTGGGGGTGCAAGGCCTCAAGCCTGACCCCTCATTTGCTTCTCCCACACCCCCTCCCAGCAGCTGAGCATCAGCCCCCACCCCGCCAGCCTCTCGTACCCCCCCCCGCCCTTCTCCCCTGGCCCCCGTGAGGAGCTGGATTTCGGGGGGGGGGACCCCGAGCGGCTGCGGGAAGGCGAGGACGCCCTGGATGTGCTCCTGGAGAACGAGGACCTGGGGAGCCGCCGCTCACCCCCCGCCAGCCCCCGAGGTGGGACCCCGGGGTGAGGGGGTGGGAGATGAACCTGGGCCCCCTCTTTTCCCTGCCCCTCCCTTTCCCTGGAGCCCCCCCCTTTTCCCGGAGGATGGGGAGGCCTCACCTGCTGTTTTCCCACAGATTTCCCAAGGATGCAGGATATTCCTGAGGAGGCAGAGAGCACCCAGGAGCTAAAGGAGGGCGACGGGGGCAGCTCGGACAGTTAGGGACCACCTGCAGCCCCCTCCGGCCAGAACACCCCCCCCTCTCCCCCCAGCACCCCAACATCCCCTCACCCCAAGGATGCTGGGGGGGCAGGATGTGGGATAGGGGGGGTTGGGAAGCTGCTATTCCCATGGGGGCCTTATGGGGCTGGGGAGGGGTGTCCAGTTGCCCCCTCCCCTCCTCCAAATTGATGGGGGACGGGAGGGGACACAAAAGTGGTTTGGGACCAGTGCCCCCCCCTCCCCCTTTATTTATTTATTTTGATTGGTTTTGGGGGGGGGGGGGAGGTGGGGGGGAACACCCTGATCTGTCCCAGCATAGGGCAGGATGGGACCCCACCCCACCCCCCCTGCCCCCGGTGGGGGTGAGAAGCTCACCCCACCCCCACCCCAGCTTTGGAGGGGGGAGGGGCTGGGATGGGTCAGTTGGTTCTGCTGGGTTTAACTTTAAAAATAAAAAAAAAAAAAGGAAAAAAAAAAGGGAAAATCATTAAAAAGAGAAGTTTGGACTCAGACTTTGCAAGGGGGGAGGGAGGTGGGGGCAGGACTGGGCCCACACCCCGGGGGGGGGGGAGGGACAAGGAGGGGGAGGATGGGGCGTGCACTGAATGCATCAGGTCTCATTCGTGCACCGAATGTGTGGGGTCTCACTCATGGGCTGAGTGTGTGTGGGGGTCTCATTTGTGTGTTGAGTGTGTCAGGTCTCAGCTGTGCCCTGAGAACTTGGGGGTCTCATTCCTGCTCTTAATGCGTGGGGTCTCATTCATGCACTGATTGCTTGGGGTCTCAGCCATGCAGCGAGTGGGGGTCTCATTCATGCACTGAATGCATCAGGTCTCAGCTGTGCCCAGAGAACTTGGGGGGTCTCATTCCTGCTCTTAATGCGTGGGGTCTCATTCATGCACTGATTGCTTGGGGTCTCAGCCATGCAGCGAGTGGGGGTCTCATTCATGCACTGAATGCATCAGGTCTCAGCTGTGCCCAGAGAACTTGGGGGGTCTCATTCCTGCTCTTAATGTGTGGGGTCTCATTCATGCACTGAATGCATCAGGTCTCAGCTGTGCCCTGAGAACTTGGGGGTCTCATTCCTGCTCTTAATGCGTGGGGTCTCATTCATGCACTGATTGCTTGGGGTCTCAGCCATGCAGCGAGTGGGGGTCTCATTCATGCACTGAATGCATCAGGTCTCAGCTGTGCCCGGAGAACTTGGGGGGTCTCATTCCTGCTCTTAATGCGTGGGGTCTCATTCATGCACTGAATGCATCAGGTCTCAGCTGTGCCCGGAGAACTTGGGGGGTCTCATTCCTGCACTGAGCTCGTGGGGTCTCATTCATGCACCGAGTGCGTCAGTTCTCAAGCTGCTGCTGCGCCCATCCCTGTCCCCAGTGGGATGGTGGTGGTGGGTGGGTGTCTCCCCCCCCCCCAATCTGTCCCACGCCCACAGCCCATCCCTCCCTTGTCCCCCTGGGTTGCACCAAGCACGTCCATCCTCAACAGGCCACACAGTGCCTGACGCCGAGGTGAGGGGCTCCCACGGCCGGTTTTTGGGGATGCAGGGACGGGTTTCCTGGGAATTCGGGGCACGGAGTCCCCGGGGAGGTGACGGAACACGCCTGGGCTGGGCGTGGGGAGGTGACGGGGCGGCGGCCGCGCACCCCGGGCACTGCACCCACACACCTCGACGCTGGCGGCACCTGCAACGCCGCGGCGTTCGTGGGGGGGCGGGGGTCCCGGGAGACCCCCACCACCACCATGAAGCGGATGTTCTCCTGCTCCAGCTCGCAGGTGGCGGTGAGTGCAGCGTGGGGAGGACCTGTGAGCACCCATGGGTGCTGCCAGGGGGGGGACGGGGAGCTGGGGGGTGAGGGGGTGCTCTGGGCCTGCTGATGCCGGCACCCCGTGTGCCTGGCGGTCCTGGACTGCAGCCAGGTGGGTGCTCAGCACCATCCGGCCCTGATGCCACTGGGATCCTGGCCCCAACCCCAGCCCCAATGCTGGTGGCAACTCCAGCTCCAAGCCTGGCTGCAGTCCCAGCTGGGATCCTGGCCTCGATGGCCCAGTCCCAGCTCCAATGCCAGTTGCAATCCCAGCTCCAGTGCCGGCCCTGATGCCCCAATGCCAGCCCCGATGCCAGCTGCAACCCCAGCCCTAATGCCCGGACTCCCAGCCCTGAGCCCCAGCCCCAATCCCAGCTGCGAGCCCAGCCCCGAGTCCCAATCCCAGCCTTAACCCCCCAATCCCAGCCTTTATCCCCAATCCCAGCTCGAATCCCAGTCCTGAGCTCCAGTCCCAGCCCCAATGCTCCAGTCCCAGCCATTGCTCCCAATTCCAGCTCCAATCCTAGCTCTGAGCCCCAATCCCATCCCTGATGCCTCAATCCCAGCCCTTGCCCCCAATCCCAGCCCCAATGCCCCAATCCCAACCCTCACCCCCAGTTCCAGCCCTGATGCTCCAGTCCCAGCCATTGCTCCCAATTCCAGCTCCAATCCCAGCCCTGAGCCCCAATCCCATCCCTGATGCCTCAATCCCAGCCCTTGCCCCCAATCCCAGCCCCGATGCTCCAGTCCCAGCCATTGCTCCCAGTTCCAGCCCTTACCCCCAATCCCAGCCCCGATGCTCCAGTCTCAGCCATTGCTCCCAGTTCCAGCCCTTGCCCCCAATCCCAGCCCCGATGCTCCAGTCCCAGCCATTGCTCCCAGTTCCAGCCCTTACCCCCAATCCCAGCCCCGATGCTCCAGTCTCAGCCATTGCTCCCAGTTCCAGCCCTTGCCCCCAATCCCAGTCCCGATGCTCCAGTCCCAGCCATTGCTCCCAGTTCCAGCCCTTACCCCCAATCCCAGCCCCGATGCTCCAGTCTCAGCCATTGCTCCCAGTTCCAGCCCTTGCCCCCAATCCCAGTCCCGATGCTCCAGTCCCAGCCATTGCTCCCAGTTCCAGCCCTTACCCCCAATCCCAGCCCCGATGCTCCAGTCCCAGCCATTGCTCCCAATTCCAGCTCCAATCCCAGCCCTCGCCCCCAATCCCAACCGTCGCCCCCAATCCCAGCCCTTGCCCCCAGCCCCACCGCAGGTCGGGTCACGGCCGCCCCGCTCGGTGCCCCCCACTCCCCGCCGGGCCCTGGCGCGGCGGCAGCGCCCGACAAACCGGGCGGCGGGCACAGGCAGGGACACGCTCGCCGGCCTCGCCTTCCCGAGCGGTACCCGCGGGGAGCCCCGCGTGGGGAGCCCCAGCGAGTGGGGAAACTCAAGCACCGCCCCGCGGCGCTGCCGGGGGGGCTCATCCCCCAAAAATGGGGGTCAATCCCCACCCCTGGAGCTCCTGTGCCTCAGTTTCCCCTCGCGGAGCCACGGGACGGGGTGGGGGGCCCCTCTCTGCAGTCCCCCTCCCGGAGCTGCTCGTGTCCTCTGCCCCCACCCCCAGGTGGAGAGCTGGACCAAGCAGGATCAGAAGCTTCTGGAAGCCGTGGAGAAGGGGGATGTGGGCAGGGTGGCCGCTCTCGCCGCCCGCAAAACCGCACGGCCCGCCAAGCTCAACGCCGTGGGACAATCGGCGTACGTCACCGGGGGGGGGGGACACAGGGGGGGTCCCAGGGTGGGGGGACACCATGGTCACAGCTCCTTCATCCTCCTCCAGGTTCCACCTGGCCGCGGCCAAGGGTCTCACCGAGTGCCTGACGCTGCTCTTGGCCCACGGGGCGCCCGTCAACGAGAAGAACGAGGATGGTAAGGGGGGGGACACCTGGGATGGGGGGGCTCAGCCACTGTCTGGTCCCCGTGTCCCCTCTGGGTGGAGCAGACCCCAACATTTCCCCCCCCCCAGATGTCACACCTCACACCATGGCCTGGATGCTGGGGGTGAGGGTCCCCAAGGTGAGGTGTCCCCTGGGGGGTGGGGCTCCCAGGTGTCCCCCTTGGGTGTCCCCAAGGCATGACGTCCCCCTTGGATGTCCCAAAGGTGAGGTGTCCCCAGGGAGCTCCCCAAGGTGAGGTGTCCCCCAGTTGGGTAATGTCCCCCTCAGGTGTCCCCAAGGCCAGATGTCCCCAGGGGGGGGTCTCACTGGCCGTGTCCCCCTTGGGGACACCCAAGGGGGGGCATCCTCCAAGGGGGGTTCCTGGGTGTCCCCCTCCCGCAGGCAGCACCGCTATGCATTTGGCCACCATTGCCTGCCAACCCCAGTGTGTCAAAGTCCTCCTGCAGGTACGGAGTGGGGTGGGATGGGATGGGACAGGGATGGGGAGCAGGATGGGGACAGGGTGGAGCTGGAGGTGCTGATAAAGCTGGAGATGGGGATAGGGAGAAGAATGGTGACAGGGATGAGGATGGAGACGAGGACAGGATGGGGATAGTGATGCAGAGGAGGAAGGGGATGGAGATAAGGATGGGGATACGAATAGGAAAGGGGATGGAGTTGAGGATGGGGACAAGGATAAGGATGGGGACGAGGGCAGGACGTTGATGGGGATGGGGATGGAGATAAGGATGGGGATACGAATAGGAAAGGGGATGGAGTTGAGGATGGGGACAAGGATAAGGATGGGGACGAGGGCAGGACGTTGATGGGGATGGGGATGGAGCTGGGGATGGGGAAAGGGATGAGGATGGAGACAGGGATGCAGGGGGATGAGGATGGAGACAGGGATACAGGGGGATGAGGATGGAGACAGGGATACAGGGGGATGAGGATGGGGACAGGGATGCAGGGGGATGAAGATGGGGACAGGGATACAGGGGGATGAGGATGGGGACAGGGATACAGGGGGATGAGGATGGAGACAGGGATGCAGGGGGATGAGGATGGGGACAGGGATGCAGGGGGATGAGGATGGGGACAGGGATGCAGGGGGATGAGGATGGGGACAGGGATACAGGGGGATGAGGATGGGGACAGGGATGCAGGGGGATGAGGAAGGAGCTGGCGATGGAGATAAGGATGGGGACAAGGACAGGGGTGAGGATGGGAATGGGGCCAGGGAGGGCAGGGCAGGCGCTGGGTCCCGTTCCCAGCCCAGGGAGGTCCCTGCCCCCTGTCTCCCCCCAGCACGGTGCCAACGAGAGCCACGTGGATGGGCAGAACCGGACCCCCCTGCACTGGGCTGGTGAGCGCGGGGACCCCAACCCAGACTGGGATTACGGGGAGTGCCACCGAAGACCCTTTTTTTTTGGAGGGGCCGGGAAACAAACCTGTCCCCCCAAAAAAAGCCACCCCATGGTGTCCCCTGCAGCGTCCTCGGGCTGTGCCTCCAGTGTGCTGCTGCTCTGTGACCACGAGGCCCTCCTGGACGTCCCCGATGCCGTGAGTGGGGACCAGGGCTTGGGTGGCAGGGGTGATGGGGTGGGGGACACCAGGGGGCTGATGGCTGCCCGGTGTGTGTCCCCAACCCCTCCCCCAGCAAGGAAAGACCCCCCTGATGCTGGCGGCACAGAGGAACCACGCTGCCATCTGTGCCCAGCTCCTGCAGAGAGGGGCCAACGCCAACCTGGCCGACCGGGACAACAAGTGAGTGGCCGGGGGGCAAGGGGGCACCTGGGGGACATGGAGGGGACATGTGGGGGTCTCTGCTTATGCGCAGGGTGGTGGCTTTGTGGCTCTGCTCCAAGGGCACCCGGGAGATGCCCGGTGCAACAATGGCTCCAGCGCTGCCCCCTGTCCCCAAGGGGCACGGGTGACCCTGGAAATCCACCGCAGCAGGGAGTGTCACCAAGCGGGGGGGAGGGGGAAGCAAGGAGGGACCTGTGACACTCAACAGGTCTGCTTGACTCCCTGCCACTGTGGCACCACGCCACCGTGCCCCCGTGCCACCTTGTCATCGTGTCACCGTGCCCCCGTGCCCCTTGGCAGGACGGCGCTGGCGCTGGCGCGCGAGCAGAGCAGCATGGAGTGTGCGGAGCTGCTGCTGCGCCACGGGGAGGGCACAGAGCGCTGCCACCATGCCAGGGCAACCCCCGGCTGCGTGCTGAGCCGGCTCCCGCGTGGTGCCCGCCGAGGTGAGTGCCCACCCAGCACCCCCTGCTGCTTACTTTAGGGGAAAATGAGAAAAATGAGGGTTGTTTCTTGTCATCCTGGCAGAGAACGGTGCCCTTTTTGCCAGGGAGAGCCAGGCAGAGGTGACCCAAGACAGCGAGGAGGAGGATGAGGATGAAGAGCAGCAGGATGGGTGCGATGCCCAGCGGGTGCGGCGCCTGCAGGAGCAGCTGGAGAGGAAGGAGCGGGAATGCGAGCGGTTGGCGGCCGCTGCCAGCGGTGTCCGGCGGCGCCTGCGGGCGCTGGCGCAGCTCCTGCCCGGGCACGAGGGTGGAGAGGGGGTAAAGGAGGAGGACAGGAGGAAAAATGAGGATGAGATGAAGGATAAGGATGGGATGAAGAAGAAGGATGGGATAAAGAAGGAGGATGGGATGAAGGATGAGGATGGGATGAAGGATGAGGATGGGATGAAGGATGAGGATGGGATGAAGAAGGAGGATGGGATGAAGGATGAGGATGGGATGAAGAAGGAGGATGGGATGAAGGATGAGGATGGGATGAAGAAGGAGGATGGGATGAAGGATGAGGATGGGATGAAGGCTAATGAGGAGATGAAGGATGACGATGGGATGAAGGACGAGGATGGGATGGAAGATGAGGATGGAGCCTACCTGGCCCTCCTGGCCCAGCACATCCAGGAGCTGAGGAAGTGGAAGCTCAAGAAAGAAGACAATGGAGGCCACCAACCCAAAGCCAACGGTGACGCGGCGGCCGTGGCCCCGTTCCTGGCATGGCTGCGGGACGAGTGCGCCAAGATGCGGGCGGCGAAGGCGAGCGCCTCCGCCCGCGCCAAGGCCCTGCGTAAGGAGGTGGAGGAAGCCCTGAGGAGCAAACTGCACTACGAGGTGGTGTCGGCCGACGCCGTGCGGAGGAGCTTGGCGGCTTGGGAGAAGCTGGTGGTGGGGCTGGAGCAGACGTTGAGCCGCGCCGACGAGACCCACGCCAAGATGCTTGAGGGATCCCGTGTCCTCCTGGAGAAGCTCCAGCAGGAGCCAAGGTGGCTGCTCGTGGTGCCTTCCCGGCGCGCGGTGAACGGCTCAGAGCCACCTCTGGGTGGGAAGAGCCAAGAGGAGCCACCAAGGGAGGGTGTGGGCTTGGAGAAGGAGCTGATGGAGCTGAAGGAGAACAATGGGGTTCTCCTGGCGGAGTTGGCCCGGCTGGGGCGCGAGCGGGAGCGGCTGCAGGAGGAGTTGCGGCGGCTGCGGGCGCAGGATGGTGGTGACCAACCGCTGGCGGAAGGTTCCGGAGGGGCCACCTTGGCCCGAGCGTTGGCGGCCAAGCGGGAGGAGGCGGCGAGGCTGCGGCGGAGGCTGGCGGGGCAGCGGCGGGAGCTGGCGGCGCTGCGGGATGGGCTGGGTGCAAGGGCGCAGGACGTGGGCGGCGACGCCGGTGCCGGAATCCTGCAGGAGCTGCACCGCAAGCTGGACGGGCTGGTGAGGTCCCAGCACGAGGCCCTGCAGCTCGTCGCGGAGATGGAAGGTGATGGCACCCATGGGGATGAGGACAGGGATGAGGCAGGGCTACTGGGTGAACTGGAGGAGGCACTGGGTGAACTGGTTGAGGAGATGGGGACGGCATCGGGTCCTCGTGTGCCGCGGCTGCTGGAGCGGCTCTTGGGCATCGCCAACGCCCTGCGGGGCCGGGAGCATCCTGAAGAGCATCTTGGGGCCCGTCCTGGGGACCACTCTGGGGAGCATCTCAGGGAGCATCCTGGGAAGCATCCAGAGGAACATCCAGAGCAGCATCTCGGGGAGCATCCAGAGGAACATCCAGAGCAGCATCTCGGGGAGCATCCCAGGGAGCATCTCGGGGAGCAGCAGGAGCAGCTGGTGGCTGAAGCCGAGCGCTGGCGGGCGGCAGCGGTGGAGGAGAAGCAGGCGAAGGAGGCGGCGGTGGCCCAGGTGGCCGAGCGGGAGCGGGAGGCGCAGGAGCTGCGGGAGAAGGCGGAGGGGCTGGAGAGGAGCGTGGGGACCCTGAGGGCCAGGGTGGGCGAGCTCACCAGGGCCTGCCGGGACAAGGAGGGCAAGGTAAGGGTCCTGCCAGGCTGGGACATGGCTTCCCATCGCCAACCCCTTCCCATCGCTGCCCCATCACCATCTTCCCATCACCATCCCCTTCCCACCGCTGTCCCCATCCCCATCCCCTTCCCATTTCCTTCCCATCCTTGTCCCCTTTCCATATCTGTTGCCATCACCATCACTGTTGCCAACCCTGTCCTCTTCCCATCACCTTCCTCTTCTCTTCTCTTCTCTTCTCTTCTCTCTTCTCTTCTCTTCTCTTCTCTTCTCTTCTCTTCTCTTCTCTTCTCTTCTCTTCTCTTCTCTTCTCTTCTCTTCTCTTCTCTTCTCTTCTCTCTCTCCTCTCCTCTCCTCTCCTCTCCTCTCCTCTCCTCTCCTCTCCTCTCCTCTCCTCTCCTCTCCTCTCCTCTCCTCTCCTCTCCTCTCCTCTCCTCTCCTCTCCTCTCCTCTCCTCTCCTCTCCTCTCCTCTCCTCTCCTCTCCTCTCCTCTCCTCTCCTCTCCTCTCCTCTCCTCTCCTCTCCTCTCCTCTCCTCTCCCCTCCCCTCCCCTCCCCTCCCCTCCCCTCCCCTCCCCTCCCCTCCCCTCCCCTCCCCTCCCCTCCCCTCCCCTCTCCTCTCCTCTCCTCTCCTCTCCTCTCCTCTCCTCTCCTCTCCTCTCCTCTCCTCTCCTCTCTTCCCATCCCCATCCCCCTCCCGTATCTGTCACCATCCCATCTTCATCCCATCCACACACCTTCCTATCCCTGTCCCCCCTCCATATCTTGTCCCCATCACTGTCCCCATCGCTGTCCCCTTCCCATCTCCTCTCTCCCCAGCCCAACACCCCCAGGGAAACCCGGTTTGGGGTGGTGGGGGCTGCCCAGGGACTTCTGGGGTGACCAGGACCTTCTCCCACCCAAATCCACCGTTCGGCCAAATGGGGATGAGGAGAAAGATGGGAACAAAAGGGACAATATCGGGCTGTGATGGGGACAACACCAGGGGCTGATGGGGATGGGCTGGTTCCCACCAGCACCCTAACTTTGCCCCTTCCCCAAGATGAAGAAGCTGCTGGTGGAGACGGAGAAGCTCTCGGCGGAGGTTCTGGCGCTGCGCAGCCAGAGCGCCCGGCTCCAGCTCCAGCTCGAGGTGGGTGCCAGCGCCCAGTGTCACCCGCTGTCACCCCATCACCATTCTCACCTCCCTCCTCTCCCCCTCCCAGGTCCAGCAGAAGAACCACCGGGACATCATCGGGGTCTATCGGACCCATCTCCTCAACGCGGCCCAGGTGGGACCCCAGGTCCCCATCGCTTTGGGGTGGAGGGGGATAACTTGGGCTGGAAAATTCCAGTTGGGAGCTTGGCATGGAATTTGGGTCCCCCTTGGGTGTTCAGGGCCGGCCCCACGGCAACGCTGTCCTCTCTGCAGGGGTTCATGGATGAGGGGGTGCACGCGATGCTGCTGCGCATCCTGCGGACAGAGGAGTGAGGGGCAGGATTGGTGCCGCGGCCGTCGCCCCCCGAGACATTAAAGTGGAGAAGACTCCTGTCCCCAGCCCTGTCCTCATGTGGGGCGGATCGGCCATGGGGAGGGGTCCTGCCCCACTGGGAACCCCAGGGGGTCTGGGTGTGTAATGGGGTGCCACACCCCGGGAGGGCTCAGCGCCCGGAGAGGGTCTGGTCAGGCCCTGTGGCGTGGGCTGCGCAGTGGGGCGGGCAGTGGGGCCGGGCACGCGTGGGCCAGGGCAAGTTCCCACACATCCACAGCCCCATAAGGGACCAGTCCCATACAGGATCAGCCCCACACATCCTCAGCCCCCACACTGCCCCACACAGCCCCACACAACCCCTCAGCCCCACACTGCCCCACGCCGCCCCACACATCCCACACAGCCCCAACATCCTCAGCACCCACATTGCCTGGACCCAGCCTGTCAGCCCCATGGATCCTCTCAGCCCCACACTGCCCCCCATAACCCCGACATCCTCAGCCCCCCCACAGCCCCACACATCCTCAGCCCCCACAGTGACCCATAAAGCCCCAACATCCTCAGCCCCCACACTGCCTGGACCCAGCCCCTCAGCTCCGCGGACCCTCTCAGCCCCACACTGCCCCCCATAACCCCGACATCCTCAGCCCCCCCACAGCCCCACACATCCTCAGCCCCCACAATGCCCCCACATCCTCAGCCCCCACACAGCCCCACACATCCCACACAGCCCCCACAGTGACCCATAAAGCCCCAGCATCCTCAGCCCCCACACTGCCTGGACCCAGCCCCTCAGCTCCGCGGACCCTCTCAGCACCACACTGCCCCCCACAGCCCCCACATCCTCAGCCCCCACACAGCCCCACACATCCTCCGCCCCCACACTGCCCCACACATCCTCAGCCCCCACAGTGCCCCCCACAGCCCCCATATCCTCAGCCCCCACACATCCCACACAGCCCCCACAGTGACCCATAAAGCCCCAGCATCCTCAGCCCCCACACTGCCTGGACCCAGCCCCTCAGCTCCGCGGACCCTCTCAGCCCCACACTGCCCCCCATAACCCCGACATCCTCAGCCCCCCCACAGCCCCACACATCCTCAGCCCCCACACTACCCCACACATCCTCAGCCCCCACAGTGCCCCCCACAGCCCCCACATCCTCAGCCCCCACACATCCCACACAGCCCCCACAGTGACCCATAAAGCCCCAACATCCTCAGCCCCCACACTGCCTGGACCCAGCCCCTCAGCTCCGCGGACCCTCTCAGCCCCACACCGCCCCCCATAACCCCGACATCCTCACCCCCCACACAGCCCCCAGCCCCATCCATCTTCGCCCCACAGAGGACCGGTCACCCCTTGGCGCAGGCCCCGCCCACCCGACCCCGGGGGCGGAGCCAATGCCGGCGGGCGGGGGCGTGGCCTCGGGCAAGGGGCGTGGCCTCTGACAGTGGATGTGGTCTCGGATAGTGGGCGTGGCTTCGGGTAGTGGGCGTGGTCTATGGCAGAAAGGCGTGGTCGCTGGCGGTGGGCGTGGTTTGTGGCGGTGGGCGTGGCCTCGGGCTGTGCCCCGGCGGGCGGCCATGTCCCAAGATGGCGGAGGCGGCGGAGCTGAAGGTGCTGCGGGGGGGGGGCGGGGATGGAGTGAGGGGCTGAGGAGGGGGCTCCGTGGGGTGGAGCGAGGCTGAGAGGGTCCGAGAGGGTCCGTGGGGCTGGGTCCAGGCTCTGTGGGGCTGCAGGACCAGTCGCGGTGACTGAGGGGGTGTGTGGGGCTGAGAGGGGCTTTGTGCTTGGGGGCTCTGGCTTTGTGGGGAGCAGGGGGGTGGGAGACACGGGGGATGTGTGGGGCTGGGGTCTGCAGTGACCCCCAGGGCCATGTGTGGGGCTGGGGGTGTCTGGGGGGCTCTGCAGTGGCCCCCCAATGTGATGTGTGGGTCTGGGGGTGTCTGGGGGGCTCTGCAGTGGCCCCCCAGGGTGATGTGTGGGGCTGCGGGTGTCTGGGGGGCTCTGCAGTGGCCCCCCAGGGCCATGTGTGGGTCTGGGGGTGTTTGAGGGGCTCTACAGTGACCCCCAGGGCCATATGTGGGTCTGGGGGTGTTTTGGGGGGCTCTACAGTGGCCCCCAGTGTGATGTGTGGGTCTGGGGGTGTCTGGGGGGCTCTGCATGGCCCCCAGTGTGATGTGTGGGTCTGGGGGTGTCTGGGGGGCTCTTCAGTGGCCCCAGTGTGATGTGTGGGTCTGGGGGTGTCTGGGGGGCTCTTCAGTGGCCCCAGTGTGATGTGTGGGTCTGGGGGTGCTTTTAGGGGCCTCTGCAGTGGCCTCCAGGATGATGTGTGGGTCTGGGGGTGTCTAGGGGGCTCTGCAGTGGCCCCCAAGGTGATTTGTGAGTCTGTGGGTGTTTTTTGGGGGGGGCTCTGCAGTGGCCCCCAGTGTGATCTGTGGGTTTGGGGGTGTCTGGGGAGCTTTGCAGTGGCCCCTAGGGTCATGTGTGGGTCTGGGGGTGTTTTTAGGGGGAGCTCTGCAGTGACCCCCAGTGTGATGTGTGAGTCTGGGGGTGTTTTTTGGGAGGGCTCTGCAGTGGCCCCCAGGACCATGTGTGGGTCTGGTGGTGTCTGGGGGCTCTGCATGGCCCCCAGGGCGATGTGTGGGGCTGAGGGTGTTGGGGGGACTCTGCAGTGATGTGTGGGTGATGTGTGGGTCTGGGAGTGTTTGGGGTGCTCTGCAGTGGCCCCCAGTGTGATGTGTGGGTCTCGGGGTTTTGGGGGGCTCTGCAGTGACCCCCAGGGCCATGTGTGGGGCTGAGGGTGTTGGGGGGACTCTGCAGTGATGTGTGGGTGATGTGTGGGTCTGGGAGTGTTTGGGGTGCTCTGCAGTGGCCCCCAGTGTGATGTGTGGGTCTCGGGGTTTTGGGGGGCTCTGCAGTGACCCCCAGGGCCATGTGTGGGGCTGAGGGTGTCTGGGGGGCAAATGGGGCAGGGAGCTGGGGGGTGACAGAAGGAGGGGGTGGGGCTGTCCTGGGCTGTGGGGCAGGGGTAGGAGGGAGATGGGGGGGTGGGTGGGGGGCCGTGGGGCAGGGAGGGATGGGGCTGCTGGGGCAGGGGGGTCCCAGCTGAGGGGCAGAGAGCTGGGAGTGGGAAAGGTGAAGGGGGTGCTGGGGTCCGGGTGTCCCTGGAGCGGCTGGCGAAGCCGTTGGCTACCACGAGCCCGGTGGGCTTGTCCGGAGAGGAGGGGGCAGAGCCACCGGGAGCTCTGCAGAGGAGAGAGGCAGGACCCGGAGGAACGGGGAGCCGGAGGGGCTCGGAGCCCGGTGGGACACCGGGCTGGGAGCAGAGAGAGCTCCGTGGAAGTGCTGCCCCCGGTGCTCCCGGCGGGACGGGCTTCACCTCCCTCCCCTCTCTTTCTTGTTTCTTTAGGAGTCAGAGTGTGTCACCACCTTTGCCCAGCAGACTCTGGAATATGAAATTGCCCCTGGTAACGAATTCCAAAGCGGATTCTTTTCTTCTCCTTCTTCCTCCCACCCCCTTCCACAAGGCTGGAATATAGGTTGTAGCTGGTGGAGTGCTCTAGGATTCCCTTCCCCGTGCAGGCAGTTGGGAAGCGGCACCTTTTGGGCATCCGGCCACAGCGAGAATGTAATTTCCCTGGATTAAGAGCATAATTCCCTGGAATAATTCTCCATCATATTTCCCTGTTCAAATTCTGACCCAGCTTTACGGCCTGATCCCTCTCCTTCCCCTGGCTGCAGCAGGAACGCTGTCAGGTGGAGAAATTGGAGCTGATTGTTGTAATTAGGCTCAGGATGAAGCAGAAGGCGAGCTCCGGCAGCCGGAATCCTGTGATTTTTGGGATGTGCACAGTAAAGCTTGAGCACGACCCAGGGCAAAGCCTCTGTAGGGTTTTCCTGCTCTGCTCCTTCTGCAGCTGGATCCCTGCAGAGGAATCGTGGCTTAAATCCAGCCCAGGTTTGTGCCACTGGGATCTGGGCCTCCGGAGTTTGGCACGAGCTCCTTCAGCTCCTTTCTGCTCCCTTTCCCTCTCCGTCTCCTCTCTCCCCTTGCCGGTCTCGGCGCCAAGGAGTTTGTTTGAGCTTTTCTCCAGCTGTGTCTCATTGTAAAAGCAAGAGGAGCCAGTGGAAACCGAAAGGATTTCTCCTTATAAAGCCCATAGTTGGCTAAAATCCCCTTCCCGGATTGCAAACGCGGAGCGGTGGCTCCCCGGGAAGCTTTGTGGACGTGCCCTGTCCAACAACAGACCCGAGTCCCACAGATCCAGCCCCCTCCCAAGCCTCAGGTGCCCTCTGGGAGCTTCCAGTTGCTGTTTCTTATGGCAATAAAGGGATTTTTCCCTGCTGCTCGGATTCCTCTGAGCAGGAATCGGGGAGGCTCCGGGGTAGGAGGAGTCCACAGCTGCTGCAGCGGTGGTGACACAGCCATCCGAGCTCACGGATGGGAGAGGGTTTCCTGCCTGTTGGAGGGCTCTGCCAGGAGGATTTGGGGGGGAATAATGGATGAGGGGAGAGGTCGCTTCCTTTCCAGTCTCTGTCACGAAAGGGAAGGGACGGATATTTGATAACGGCGCATCCCTAACGTGTCTTTTCCTGGGAGGTGTTTAAAACAGGCACTGTCAAAGCTGAGGGACCCCGAGGCGAGCTGTGTCCTCTGACACCACAGGTGTTTCCCACTCTGGACAAATTCTAGCTCCAAAAAGAGGAGAAAACCCTAAAGTCAGTCATTCTTCTCTGGAAAGCACCACCCAGTAGAGGTAACAGCAAATCCCAAGGGTAGAAAAACCGGGAGCCTTGATCCAGCGATGCCTGTTCGGCATCAGAGACCGAAGGAGCTGCCTTTGATAGCTTCACCAAACTCTTCCCTTTGATTTTTCCCACTGGGAAGTGGAATATCTGGCACGTTCTCCTCCTGAGCTGTGCGTGGGTGACACGATCCTCGTGCAGCTATTGCCTTGAAGCCTCTTGGCGCGCAGGCCGGACTCAATAAACCCTCTTAACGAGCCTGACCTCTCGATGAGGGGGGGGCGCCGCTGGATTCCGTATCTACACGTGACCCCAGGCAACTTGGTCTGCAAAATGGGAAGCTGAGATCTTCCTGAAAGCTGTTTTTGAAGGAAAAAAAGCTCCATTGGGTTTGGGAATCCATCCAGATGCGGAATGTGGTGCTGTTAAACCAGCGAGGCTGTGGGGTTTGTGTTCTTCTCGATGGGGCTGCGGGTTTGGGAATTCCTGAACTCACCAGAGCCAACTATCTCCCTCCAGCCTTGGTGCTCCAGGTGAAACCTCTTTATGGAACCAAAATTGGGCATTTCAGCCCAGGTTGTAACTACTGGGAGAACAACTCTGCTCTTGTAGAGTTGGTTGCATTTTGGGTACCTAAAGGGAAAAGCCTGAATCCCCTGTGCGTTCCTGCCTAAAGAAATGATTCCAAAAGCCATCTTTGAGTTCAGGTTTTGTCAACAGCTCTGAGATTGGGCTGATTGTCTCCAGGTGCTGCTGGTTGCAGAGAGGTCCTTGCTGCCCTTTTTATTTTCCCTCCCACGGAAAGGGGATTGTTCCATGTTTTCTCCTCCTTGAACATCCTTCAGCTCAGTCCTGCTGGGCTCCCTGGATCCGCTGGTCCCTGCTGAGGCACCTCAGCCGTGAGACAGGTGATAATGACACCAGCCAAGGTGGTTCCTGGTGGATATTATTCCTTAATTGCAGCCTTTCTCATTAATGACCAATGTCTGTTTTCAGATCAATGCCTGGTGCTTCTCCTCGGGCCAAATCCAGCCATTCCCAAGTTATATTCTTGAAATAAAGGAATAAAACACAGCACAGGAGACCCTGTGTGGTCACCCTGGGGCTCGGCTGTTCTCAGCCAGCTCAGAGCAAGAGCTTTGAAGCAAAGAGGTGCAAAAAGCATCATTTTAGATGCCAAATCGACCTGAAATGCTCAGCATTGAGGTGATTTAATAGCAGTTTTGGGGGTCAGAATCTGCTGTGCAGCGAGCGCCGCTGCCGACGTCCATCGAGCTGGGAAGCGAAGCGCGACCTCTTGGCATTTCCAGATCCAAGCAAAGCATCTAAAAGTAAACCCAAATCATAGAATCCTGGAGCCATTGAGACTGGAAAAGCCCTCCAAGCTCATCCAGTCCAACCACAGCCCAACCCCACCGTGTTGACTTCGCCCCACGTGGTTTGTGACCCCCTCCAGGGCTGGGGCCACCCCCGCTGTCCTGGGCAGCCTCTGCCAGGGCTTCACCACTCTGTCAGGGAGGGAATTATTCCCAATATCCAATCTAAACCTCTCCTGGTGCAACCTGAGGCCGTTTGCTTTCATCTTGTTCTTTGGAAGAAACCACCACCACCTCACCACAACCTCATCCCCAGGAGCTACAGAGAGCGACGAGGTCTCCCCTCAGCCTCCTCCAGACCAAACCCCCCCAGATCCCTCCCTGCTCCCACAACCCCTGTTCTCCAACCCCTTCCCCAGCTCCGTTGCCCTCACTTTTCAAGTCACACTTCTGGTGACAGGGCTGGGGGACCTCACACCTGACAGTGCCTCTTTTAAGACCTCCACCACCTTCCTTGGCCGCCCTGTGCCCTGTTCTCCCTCCTCTCTGCTCGCGCGGCGATGGTAACGGTGCCTTCATTTCTTTCCTCACAGCACATGGTGATGAGCTTTAGGGTCTCGGAGTTACAAGTTCTCCTGGGCTTTGCTGGAAGGAACAAAAGTGGCAGGAAGCACGAGCTCCTCACCAAGGCCCTGCAGCTCCTGAAATCCGGCTGCAGCCCGGCCGTCCAGATGAAAATTAAGGAACTTTACCGCCGCAGGTTCCCAAGGAAGATCTTAACCCCTTCGGACTTGTCCATGCTCCACATCCAGGCAGGGCAGCTGCCCTCGGCCACCGCGTTGACTCCAGGGACCATGTGTCACCTGCCCTACGACCACGGCTCCGGCGCCGCCGCCGCCGTGCCGGCGGCTCTGCTGCCTCCAGCGCCGGGCCCCAAGCATGAGGTGGACGTTGCACACCTCTCACCACCCATCCACCCTGTCCACCCCGATGTCAAGATGAAGAGGTTGCCCTTCTACGATGTTTATGATGAGCTCATCAAACCCACCACGCTGGGTACGTTCGAAACCGCCCGCTGCTCTCGTCCCGCTTGGGGCTCCTTTTGTTTCCTGGGCTGCAGAACAAAAAACTATCCTGGAATCTCCCAATATATAAAATTAAGGAGCTGTTTTCTGCCTTCTGATCCGGTCTGGAGGTGGCAAATGGGTGGGCACTGGGGGGGGGGAAACAGCATCGGGTGGGAAGCAAAAGGGAACCTTAAATAGGAGCAGGAATGAGGCAGCACAGAAGGGCGAAGCCGCTTGGTGCGAGGTGGAGGCCGAGCGCTCCGATGCTTCCCCAATTGTAAAACAGGGAAAAGAAAACGCTGGGTTTGGCCTAATTCTGGAAAATCTGAAATGCTGGTGGTGGGACAGGGCACGGAGTCAGCCCAGAAAGTGGAGGTGGGGTTGGAGGTGTTGCTGCAGGCTTCGCTTGGGATTGGTTTGGGCCCAGGAAGAAGGGTTTGTCCCGTTTTGGGAAAGTTTAGTCTTGGTTTGGGAAGGTTTAGTCTTGGTTTGGGAAGGTTTAGTCTTGGTTTGGGAAGGTTTTGTCCCATTTTGGGAAGGTTTTGTCTCGCTTTGGGAAGATTTTATCGCAGTTTGGGAAGGTTTTGTCCCAGTTCAGGAAGGTTTTGTACCATTTGGGAAGGTTTTATCCCATTTTGTCCAGGTTTTATCTTGATTCGTGAGGGGTTTAGTCTGGTTCAGGAAGGGTTTGTCCTGGTTTTTACAATTTCTAAGTTGTATTTTTATTTGAAGCTGAGCCCTCTGGCCGGGTCCATCAAGATCCACCCCTCTTGTGCCTTTCCAATGGGTTTCACGTGGATTGGGGTGTTTTTCTTCCGTTTCTGTCTCCGCTCCAACCAAACCCACTCGTGGTTTGGGCTTTACTTTCCTTACTGTTTTACTAAAAATGGCATTTCCTTGGGTTTGGCTTTGCCCAGCCTCTCCCAGAGCCAGTGGCTGAGCCTCATCCTTGAAATGGGCTCCTTGCCATCCAAAAGAAGTGTTTTTTTTTTTCCCTCTCTCTTGATCAAACTCCTGTGTTTATGTGAACTTGAAAGAGTTTTTATGTAATTCCCAGGGAATCTTGGCCTTTTTATTTCTGGCTTCTGGTGGTTTGTGTCTTTCTCCTCACTTTGGCTGTGTAAACATCCCCTTCCCAGTCTTTTATTTTAGCAATTTTCTTCGAAGTGTCCAGATGGGAAGGTGGTGGTGTCAGAAAAATGCCAGGGATAAGCAAGATGTGGGAAGAATTAATGAAAACAGGGATGGAGGGGGGGATAATGGGGCAGATGGTAATGCAGGGGTTCATGATGAAGCCTCCTGGTCACTCCACGCTCCGTTTGCTGCAGCTGAGGAGGATCCAGGCTCTGGTTTTCCCACTCCTTGTGCTCCACTGTGTTCCTGGGGACCTTGGTTGCTCTCTGGGTTGGATGAAGGCCACCAGCAAGAGCAATAACGCCGGTTATAAATTGCTTTTCAGATGGAGGTTGCTTATCAGAGAAGAGGGAAAGCTGCACATCTGGGATGGCTTTACCCCGGAGCAGCATCAGGATCCGAGTTTGCCATCCAGGAGCCAAAGGCTCAGGCATTAAAGTCCTAAGATGGTCAAAATTCCCTGCGTGTGCCCAGCCCAGTCTGTCCTGGGCTGCCATCCTATCGCCACTGCCTGCCAGGAAACTCAGTGCCTCAACATTCCAGGCATTCCTGAGCTGCAGGAGCCTGGAGAGCAAAACCCCTCACCCTGTGGAGGAACCCCTCTGGCATTCCTTTAGCTCCCTGGTTCACCCCACTCTTCCCAAATTGTCTGCTGATCCCAGGGCAGGACCTGGTGGCTTCTGGTGGACTCCGGTGGCGCCTGGTGGGCTCGGGAGGCTCTGGCAGACCCAAGGGAGAGAGCAGGCTGCTGGATTCCCTCGCTGCTTTCTGTCTGTCCAAGCCACCTCAGTTTTCCTTGTAAATAAAAGGATGGAAGCTGAGTTTCCACCTTGAAGGACAGGCCTGAAGCTTGGCTGCGTGGTCGAGGAGGGCCTCTGCTTGGAACCATTCTGATGACGAATCGCAGGCTTTTAGTGGGTGCTGAGCTTTACCACAAGCCTTGGCACCTGCAGGTGGAAGAGTGGCCTTAATGGTGATTCATTTTGTCTGAAATTCTCTTTTTCAGCCTCAACCAGCAGCCAGCGCTTTGAAGAAGCTCATTTCACCTTTGCTCTCACACCCCAGCAAGTCCAACAGATCCTCACCTCCCGGTAAGCAAAATGGCATCACTTTGGGTGCTGTGTAAATGATTCCTTTCCAGGTGGCTTCCCTGTGTTCAGAACACAGGAGACAGGAGGAAAAATGGGCAGAGTTTGGGTGAGCAGATGTCAGGGACAATAGGAAGAGGAGGAAGGACTAAATCGGAGACAAGGCCTGTTCTTCCACTCTGGAGTAAAATGCTGAGTTGGGTGTAAAAATGGGAATTCCTTGGTGTTGGCACTTCTTGAAAACCTGGCTCAAAGCCTGCAGAGAGGGATTATTGTATGGGAGGAAGAAAATCTGGTGATTGTGTTAAAACTGGGATAAACCCAGGCCAGCTCATCCCCGAAGTCAGGACCATCCTCCACCTGTGCCAAGCACAGTTGTCTGTTCACACGGGCCATTCTGGAGTTGGTGTTATATTCCTAAAACTTGGCAGCACTGAGAATCCTGGAGGTGGTTCTTCTCCTTTTCCCACCACTCTCCTTTCTGTCTGATGGGCTTTTGCTTTATGTCCTTGTTTGGGAATCTTCAGGCAGGAATTCCCTGGTTTTAGAACTCAGCTGCACTGCTGGTGTTCCTAATAGAGCTCGCAGGTATTGATATCACTGTAATGTAATTAAAAACTGCTGCTGCTGTAGCTGTAATTCTCTGTTCAACACTGCTGAGAGCCTTAATCCCTTCTTTTCCATTGCAGAGATGTCCTGCCAGGTGCCAAATGTGATTACACGATCCAGGTGCAATTAAGGTAAGAGAATATCTTTGTGACCAACACCCTGAGCCCTGTGTTCTCTCCTCAGTTTTGGTGAATCACACGTTTGGCACTCGGTTTGGTTTGAAATTGGGGGTTGGTGTGCTCAGAGGAACCTTTAAATGCTTGGTGCTCTGTTCTGAACAGGTTTCATGTGCAGGAGTGAGGGATTCCTATGTGGGAGCCAGGGGAGCCCACTGGATGGGGCTTGGAGCCCCCTGATCCTGAGGGAGGTGTCCCTGCCCGTGCCAGCGGGTGGGACTGGAAGGACTTTGAGGTCTTTTCCAACCCAAACCATTCCATGATTCTATGTAACAGTCCCCCAGGACACTCTCAGGTGTCTCCAGGGTGTCCTGAGCCCTCCCCTTCACCTGACAAAGCAAACAGCGCCGGACTTAAACGCGGTGATGGGATCATCTCTTCTCTCCTGCTGATGTGCCTCAGCCTTTGCCATGTTCTGATGTTCCCAGCAAGAATAAGTTTATTGTTTTTAGCCCCTCTCTGCTGGCCAAATCAAACAACATGATCCAAGTTACTTTTTGAGGCTGGTGGTTGTGGCTCGGTGTCACCAGAACGCGCCGGGCTCCACCCTGCAGTTGGAGAAAGCCAGCCAAGGTCAGGGGGTGATTCCCAGCTCTGGGTCTGATTCCCAGCTCTGCAGCTGGACCGTGGTTTTGGCGTGGGGATCCCTCTCCAGGGGGGAGCCACCTCCTCGAGGGACACAGAACACACAGCCCTCTGATTAAATGGGATTGGGATCGGAAGCCACGGCCGTTCCGGGTTGCTGGTGCTGACATCTTTGTGGTGAGGAAGGCTTGGAACTCCAAGCAGGGATTCCAGGCAGTAATTGAAGGATTTGCTCGGGGTCAAATACAGCTTTTTAATTCTCTGAGTGCCTTTGTGGGGTGACCTGAATGGATGTGGCTCCTTCCATCGTGGAGCGCTGCGGGATCTGCTCCCGAAGCCGGGTCAAAGCACAGGCACCACCCACAAAATGCTGCTCCACTGGGAATCACAGCAGGGTGGCTGGAATGACTGGGAGTCCTCCTTGCTCTGAAAGGACACCTGGGTTTGCTAACTGCATCACTTGAACCCACAACTCCCTTCCAGTCAGTTTTTGGGATGATCCTAAGCCAGAGAAATCCCTTTTGCTGTAGGAGCCGCGATTCTGGATGTTCTGGATGGTGTCGGTTTTGATCTGGCCTGGATAAAACAGGCCCTGCCTCTGCCCACCTCACATTAGCACCTGATTTAAGTCCCCTGCATCTTCCTGCCTTGTTTCTCACATCACTTTTGCTGTGTGTAGGGTGGGAAACGCGTGCAGGGGCTGCTCATCTGCTGGATGGCTTTTCCAGCCACTGAACTGTCCTGCTTGGAACTTGGTTTTCCCTTCTTAATGGGAAGTTTGGCTGCTGTTCCTTGCAAGCTTTGCCACTCACCTGCCAGTTTCTCCCTCCTGCTTTTAGATTTTGCCTGTGTGAAACCAGCTGTCCCCAGGAAGATTACTTTCCTCCTAATTTATTTGTCAAGGTCAACGGGAAACTCTGTCCCCTGCCTGTGAGTAAATCTCATTTCTTGTTAAGATGTCGTGGGCCAGAGCCTGCCCTTCAACACGGCTGCAGCTCCTGAATCCAGGGGGAATGGATTTTCTGGATGTTAAAGACTGGGAGAAACAGTGTGGTTGGAGCACAGAACTGATTTCGTGCTGCAGGGCCGTGGGCTGGCACTGAGAGCTGCTCCAGTTCCACGAGTGTGGTCTGGAAGGAGAAGATTTGCTAACTTTGAGCCTTGTTTTTTTTAACCCTCTTGGGTTTTTGAGAAGAAACTCGATGATAAAATTACAGAGTGAAGCCTGAGGTGGGTGGGACGAGGGCGCTGCTGTAGTTTACCACCCTGGTCAAGGCTTGGAACTTTTGTGCTGGGCAATGTGTAAAAATATCCTCAGAAGCAGCACTTGGACTGGATTCCAGGCCAAAAGGGTTGCAATTCTGTGCCAGAGTGAGAAAAGGTACCAGAGTTTGACATCTTAGACCAGTTCCCTCCCACACCAGCTTCACTCCATGCTGGCACTTCTTGTGGTCCAACCTGCAGAACAACCTCTTGTGCCCTGCCCGAGCCACCCCCGGGGGGTTTTATGGATTTGCATGTTTTGCTGTGGATTTTGTCTGGTTTTGGCTGAGAAAATTCATAATCTGTGTTAAAATAAACAAATAATTAGAGAGAGGTCGTTTCTGGCAAGAGGGAGGTGCAGGGGGGACACGAGGTGGCTGAGGGGTCCCTCAGCTTCTGCTCCCAGGTGAGGTTTCTTGTGTCCACACGGATCAGCCAAGGGGCTGTTCCCAAAAGCTTCCCGTGTCCCACTCCTGCTGAAGCTGTTGGGGTGGCTGCTGAGTCAACCCTGAGCTGCCCAGTCCTTCTGAGGACGATGGAAAACGGGTGGCCTGGACCCCTCCTGAGCCACAGGAAGAGGCTCCTGGGGTGGGATGATGGGATGGGTTTCTAATCGAGTTGGAATGTGGCTGGAACGAGGCAAACATGAGCTCACTGCGAGCTTTGTCACGGGATGCGATGTTTTTGCTTCCCAGCTGCGTTGAATTGGGCAGGGCTTGGTTTTTAACTCCATGCTGGTTGTGCACAGCACACCATCCCTGGAGGTGTTCAAAAGATGGGTTGAGGAGCTTCTTAGGGATGTTCTTTAGTATTGGACAGGTATGGTTGGACTTGATCTCAAGGTCTTATCCAACCAGATGATTCCATGATTCTGTGGTCGTGGCCTGGAGCTCTGTGTTTGGGTAGAGGCTCAGCTTAAGGTGGGATCCCAGGGCACTCGACAGCGTGAGGAAGACTTTAGAGGAACCCTTTATTCTCCATTTCTTGGCACTGAGCAATATCAGTGTGGTTTGTAGATTCTCACACAAGCCTTGGGGTGACTCCAGGTGGCCGGAGGTGCAGCGTGCCGCGAAGAAATCGTGTTTGTAGAGGCTTGGAGGTGGTCTCAAGTCTCACAGAGTTTGTTTTAAGGCAGCTAACGTTATTTTTGGCTTTGCAGGGTTATCTCCCACCCACCAAAAATGGTGCTGAGCCAAAACGCCCCAGCCGCCCCGTCAACATCACCCCCTTGGCGCGGCTCTCGGCCACCGTCCCCAACACGATCGTAGTCAACTGGTCCTCGGAGTTCGGCCGGGTGAGTGGGGCGAAGGCCTTTCTCCACGTGCTGCTGTCCCTCAAAACCACCAGTTGGTTGCAGCCTGGGGCCTGCAGGGCACGGTTGAGGTCATTTTGCAGCAGCCTCGAGCTGTGCAGACCCAGGAGGGCCCTCTCCTTCCTGGTGCTTGCCAGGTCTGAGCGGTGTTTGCTGCTTCTCCTGCAGAACTACTCCCTCTCGGTGTACCTGGTGAAGCAGTTGACGTCGGTGACGCTGCTGCAGAAGCTCAGAGCCAAAGGCATCCGGAACCCCGACCACTCGCGAGCCCTGAGTAAGTTCCCCTTGGGAAGGTGGGAATGTGCTTGAGCTGATCCCGGGAAGGCAGCGCCGATCGGGGCCAGCGAGCTACGGCCCCGCTGAGGAGAACGTTCCTTGGAGTGGAAGGATCTGGTGAAGTCATTTGTGCTGTTGAGTTGGGGTTGTTCAGCCTGGAGAAGAGAGAATCCCTCTTGGAAGTGTCTTCCTCCCATATGGAGTCTTGAGGCCACTTCTGGAGTCCTCAGCACAGGAAGGACCTGGAGCTGTTGGAGCAGGACCAGAGGAGGCCATGGAGATGATCCAAGGGCTGGAGAACCTCCTGTACAAGGACAGGCTGAGAGAGTTGGGGTTGTTCAGCCTGGAGAAGAGAGAATCCCTTTTGGAAGTGTCTTCCTCCCATATGGAGTCCTGAGGCCACTTCTGGAGTCCTCAGCACAGGAAGGACCTGGAGCTGTTGGAGCAGGACCAGAGGAGGCCACGGAGATGATCCAAGGGCTGGAGAACCTCCTGTACAAGGACAGGCTGAGAGAGTTGGGGTTGTTCAGCCTGGAAAAGAGAAGGCTCTGGGGAGACCTTGGAGCAGCCTCCCAGGACTGAAAGGGGCTCCAGGAAAGCTGAAGAGGGGCTCTGGCTCAGCAAGTGCAGGGAGAGGATGAGGTGGAAGGGTTTTGAGCTGAAAGAGGGGAGATTGAGATGAGATCTTGGGGAAAAATGTTCTCCTGGGAGGGTGGGGAGGCCCTGGCCCAGGTTTCCCAGAGCAGTGGTGGCTGCCCCATCCCTGGAGGTGTTGAAGAGCAGGTTGGATGGGGCTTGGAGCCCCCTGATCCTGTGGGAGGTGTCCCTGCCCACAACAGGCTTTGAGGTCCCTTCCAACACAACCCATTCCATGATTCTCTGTGCACTGTTTCCTACCCCCAAGTGTTTCCCCTGCACTGGGAAGCCTTTGAGGTAGGGAATGGTCTCCTTGTGCTGCCCGAAGCGTTCCCTGCCTGTGGTTTGGGTACCGAGTGTCACGGTGCGAATCATAAATCCTGTCCATCCATCTTTGTGCTGGGAATGAGGGAGGGTGTTGAGAGGAGACCTTTTTCCCCCTCTTCTTTCAGTCAAAGAGAAGCTCACAGCCGACCCCGACAGCGAGATTGCCACCACGAGCTTACGTGTGTCCCTCATGTGCCCGGTGGGTTCCTACCTTTTGTGTTCCTTTCTTTTGGAGTGCTCGTTGTGGGCTCTGCCCTTCCCTAGGGAGGCTTTGGAGCTAATCCTGTGCTGCAGCTTTGCTTCTGTTGTGAAGTCAGCTCTGATTCCTGAGTTAAAGCGGAGCCGCTTCCTCCCGCACCTAAAAAACCTGCCCAGAGTGCCCTCTGCTGCTGCCCTGCTCCGGGCCCCTGCCCGGCACTGCTGGCACTGGTTGGAGGTGGAATTGAGCTCAAAAACAGAACAGGAAGGCAAAAATGCCCCCAGGAAACTTGTTTTCTCTCTTCCTCATGCACACTGAGTTCCCTCTCATGTTAAACACTGTTCATTCCTGCCTGGGATCCCTAACTCTGTTCCTGCCTGGGATCCCTAACTCTGTTCCTTCCTGAGATCCCCAAGTCCATCCCTGCCTGGGATCCCCAAGTCCATCCCTGCCTGGGATCCCCAACTCCATCCCTGCCTGGGATCCCCAACTCCATCCCTGCCTGGGATCCCCAACTCCATCCCTGCCTGGGATCCCCAACTCCATCCCTGCCTGGGATCCCCAACTCCATCCCTGCCTGGGATCCCTAACTCCATTCCTAGGATCCCAAACTCCATTCCTACCTGGGATCCATAACTCCATTCCTGGAATCCGTAACTCCATCCGTACCTGGGATCCATAACTCCATCCCTACCTGGAATCCCTAACTCCGTCCCTGGAATCCCTAACTCTGTCCCTGGGATCCCTAACTCCATGCCTGGGATCCCTAACTCCATGCCTGGGATCCCTAACTCCATCCTTGGGGATCCCTAACTCCATGCCTGGGATCCCTAACTCCATGCCTGGGATCCCTAACTCCATCCCTGGGGATCCCTAACTCCATCCCTGGGGATCCCTAACTCCATCCCTGGGATCCCTAATTCCATCCCTGGGGATCCCTAACTCCATCCCTGGGGATCCCTAACTCCATCCCTGGGATCCCTAACTCCATCCCTGGGATCCCTAACTCCATCCCTGGGATCCCTAACTCCATCCCTGGGATCCCTAACTCCATCCCTGGGGATCCCTAACTCCATCCCTGGGATCCCTAACTCCATCCCTGGGGATCCCTAACTCCATCCCTGGGATCCCTAACTCCATCCCTGGGGATCCCTAACTCCATCCCTGGGATCCCTAACTCCATCCCTGGGGATCCCTAACTCCATCCCTGGGGATCCCTAACTCCATCCCTGGGGATCCCTAACTCCATCCCTGGGATCCCTAACTCCATCCCTGGGATCCCTAACTCCATGCCTGGGATCCCTAACTCCATCCCTGGGGATCCCTAACTCCATCCCTGGGATCCCTAACTCCATCCTTGGGGATCCCTAACTCCATCCCTGGGATCCCTAACTCCATCCTTGGGGATCCCTAACTCCATCCCTGGGGATCCCTAACTCCATCCCTGGGATCCCTAACTCCATCCTTGGGGATCCCTAACTCCATGCCTGGGATCCCTAACTCCATCCCTGGGGATCCCTAACTCCATCCCTGGGATCCCTAACTCCGTCCCTGGGATCCCTAACTCCATGCCTGGGATCCCTAACTCCATGCCTGGGATCCCTAACTCCATGCCTGGGATCCCTAACTCCATGCCTGGGATCCCTAACTCCATCCCTGGGATCCCTAATTCCATCCCTGGGATCCCTAACTCCATCCCTGGGGATCCCTAACTCCATCCCTGGGATCCCTAACTCCATCCTTGGGGATCCCTAACTCCATGCCTGGGATCCCTAACTCCATCCCTGGGGATCCCTAACTCCATCCCTGGGATCCCTAACTCCATGCCTGGGATCCCTAACTCCATGCCTGGGATCCCTAACTCCATCCCTGGGGATCCCTAACTCCATCCCTGGGATCCCTAATTCCATCCCTGGGGATCCCTAACTCCATCCCTGGGGATCCCTAACTCCATCCCTGGGATCCCTAACTCCATCCCTGGGATCCCTAGCTCCATCCCTGGGATCCCTAACTCCATCCCTGGGATCCCTAGCTCCATCCCTGGGATCCCTAACTCCATCCCTGGGATCCCTAGCTCCATCCCTGGGATCCCTAGCTCCATCCCTGGGATCCCTAGCTCCATCCCTGGGATCCCTAGCTCCATCCCTGGGATCCCTAGCTCCCTCCCTACCTGGGATCCAGCCCGTGCTGGGCAGGGACAGAGGCGATGAGCAGCCATAACCCCACGGGCCTCTCGTGGTGCTGCGAGAGGGTTTGTCTGTACGAACGCGGCTCCGTTTCTGCTCTCCTCTCCCCCAGCTGGGTAAGATGAGGCTGGTGGTGCCCTGCAGGGCCATCACCTGCACCCACCTGCAGTGCTTCGACGCCGCGCTCTACCTGCAGATGAACGAGAAGAAACCCACCTGGACCTGCCCCGTGTGCGACAAGAAGGCCCCGTACGACAGCCTCATCATCGACGGGTGAGCTGGGCATAGGGGCTCTTCAGCCTGGATAATGCTTTGCTTTTCAGGCTTATCCTGGTGGCCAGGAAGCTCCCCATGAGCCAGCAGTGTGCCCAGGTGGCCAAGAGGGCCAATGGCATCCTGGGCTGCATCAGGAATAGTGTGGGGAGCAGGAGCAGAGGAGTTATCGTCCCCCTGTCCTCGGCACTGGTCAGGCCTCACCTTGAATACTGTGTCCAGTTCTGGACCCCCCAGTTTGGGAAAGATGTCAGGATGCTGGAGAGTGTCCAGAGGAGGGCAACGAAGATGGGGAAGGGGCTGGAGCACAAACCCTACGAGGAGAGACTGAGGGAGCTGGGGCTGTTTAGTCTGAAGAAGAGGAGGCTCAGGGGAGACCTCATTGCTCTCTACAACTCCCTAAAAGGAGGTTGTAGTGGGGCAGGGGTTGGTCTCTTCTCTCAGGTGACCAGGGACAGAACTGGAGGGCAGGGACTCAAGCTTGGTCAGGGAAAGGTTAGACTGGATGTGAGGAAAAAGTTCTTCCCTGAAAGGGTGATTGGTCATTGGAATGGGCTGCCCAGGGAGGGGGTGGAGTCACCGACCCTGGAGGGGTTTAAGGGGAGACTGGATGAGGCACTGAGTGCCATGGGTTAGATGATGGGTTGAGGTTGGTGTTAGTGTTGGGTTATAGGTTGGACTCGATGATCTCAGAGGTCCTTTCCATCCTTATGATACTGTGATCCTCTAAAAACCAGTGTAAAAGGACAAGTTACAGCCTCAAATCTGAATTTTCATTCCCTAAACTGCTTTGATTCCCATCTGGAATCTCCCAAAGAACAAGAAGCCTTTGTCCAAGAGCTTGGCTCGCTTGCCAGCAGCTGAGGGAACCTGCTAACAGGGCTTTGAGCAGAGCAGTGTGTGTTGGAGAGCCCATCCCAAATCTAAACCCTCAGGCACAGCTTTTGCACCCTCTGTACCCCTCTAACCCATCCCCTGGGTGCCAGAGGCCCTGGTTCCCACCAGGTGCAGGTATTTATGCGCAAGTCCTCGCAGCGTTCCCTCAGCCCAGCTCATCCTCTCCCCCTGGCAGGTTGTTCATGGAGATCCTCAACTCCTGCACGGACTGTGACGAGATCCAGTTCATGGAAGACGGCTCCTGGTGCCCCATGAAGCCCAAGAAGGAGAAGCAGGAGCTGTGCCAGGCGTCTGCGTTCAGTGGGATCGAGGGTACGGGAGCTGTGGTCACCAACCAACTCTTTGGGGAACAAAGCAGGGCTGGAACTGGATGATCTTTGAGGTGCCTTCCCACCCAAAGCATTCCATGATTCTATCCTTAATTCCAGGTGGGCTTTGGGAACAAAGCCCTGACGTGGGGGTGATGGCTCTGTTCAGGGCCAGGGTGTGGATCTGGTACAAGGAAGCCCCGAGTGGACGCGGGGTTGCAGAGGTGGTGGTGGTTCCCTCATCCCAATTCCAGCAGCTGAAGCAGATCCCTGCTTTTCCCCCTGCAGCCACCTCCCTTTACACCGTGAGCTCTGAGGGCAAGAACTCTTCAGAGGGCAAAAAAAAAGTGGAGGTTATTGATCTGACTCTGGACAGCTCTTCGGATGAGGAGGAGCCACCGGCCAAGAAGCAGTGCCCGGGCTCCGGGATGGCTCTTCCAACAGCGACCAAGGGGTAAGGAGCACCGGAACCTGCCCCCCCCTGCTTTGCTGGGCTTTGGCTTCCTGCTCTCCCCTGGCTTCCTTTCCCATCGTGGAAACCAGATCCGGGTGCTCTGTCCTTGGGAAGTGCTGCTGCTGCTTCCCACGCCCGGCCAAGGGAGAGGGGAGGAGGGAAAGCTCGGCTTTGCTCCAGGTGTGGTGGCATCAGGGTTGGGGGTTAAAGGGATTTTCCCCTCGGGATGCTCTTCTGCTTTTGTGCTGGTTCCTTGAATCCAGTGCTCTGTTCCAGGGCGTTGAGTGTTGATCACCAAGCGGCGTCTGTGCTCCGCAGCCCGCCCGTGGCAGCCCTCGGCAGCGATTACCTCTCCAACCTCCCCATTCCTGACTACCACCCTTCCTACCAGGTGTCCTCGGAGCTTCAAGGTAACTGCAAAGACCTCTGGCAGCCGTTACCCAGTTTACCAGTGTTACCAGTTTACCCACTGGTGCCCCGGTTGCCTTTTCCGCTGCGGCGTGGAGGCCTTCGGACCGCGCGCGCGGTCGTTCCCGGCCTGGCAGCTGCTGCCAAACAGAGCGAGCGCTTCCGAGGGATGGAGGGAGTGTTTCTGAGGGACAGGGCGAGCCCTTCCGAGGCTTGGAGCGAGATTTCCAAGTGCCAGAGTTCCTTGGCTCGGCACAGGAGAGGGAAGAGGGAAACCGGAGCGATTCCCTCCTGGAGCACAGCTCCGGAGAGGTTTTTCCAGGGGCCTTCAGGTGAGGCTGTGCTTGCTAGAACAGCTGGAAAAGGGGTTGTGAGCTATGGATCCCAGGTAGGGATGGAGTTAGGGATCCCAGGCAGGGATGGAGTTAGGGATCCCAGGCAGGGATGGAGTTAGGGATCCCAGGCAGGGATGGAGTTGGGGATCCCAGGCAGGGATGGAGTTGGGGATCCCAGGCAGGGATGGAGTTGGGGATCCCAGGCAGGGATGGAGTTGGGGATCCCAGGCAGGGATGGGGTTAGGGATCCCAGGCAGGGATGGAGTTGGGGATCCCAGGCAGGGATGGGGTTAGGGATCCCAGGCAGGGATGGGGTTGGGGATCCCAGGCAGGGATGGGGTTAGGGATCCCAGGCAGGGATGGGGTTGGGGATCCCAGGCAGGGATGGAGTTGGGGATCCCAGGCAGGGATGGGGTTGGGGATCCCAGGCAGGGATGGGGTTAGGGATCCCAGGCAGGGATGGAGTTGGGGATCTCAGGCAGGGATGGAGTTAGGGATCCCAGGTAGGGATGGAGTTAGGGATCCCAGGTAGGGATGGAGTTGGGGATCCCAGGTAGGGATGGAGTTGGGGATCCCAGGCAGGGATGGAGTTAGGGATCCCAGGCAGGGATGGGGTTGGGGATCCCAGGCAGGGATGGAGTTAGGGATCCCAGGCAGGGATGGGGTTGGGGATCCCAGGTAGGGATGGAGTTAGGGATCCCAGGCAGGGATGGGGTTGGGGATCCCAGGCAGGGATGGGGTTGGGGATCCCAGGTAGGGATGGAGTTAGGGATCCCAGGCAGGGATGGAGTTGGGGATCCCAGGTAGGGATGGAGTTAGGGATCCCAGGTAGGGATGGAGTTAGGGATTCCAGGCAGGGATGGGGTTGGGGATCCCAGGCAGGGATGGAGTTGGGGATCCCAGGCAGGGATGGAGTTGGGGATCCCAGGCAGGGATGGGGTTAGGGATCCCAGGCAGGGATGGAGTTGGGGATCCCAGGCAGGGATGGGGTTAGGGATCCCAGGCAGGGATGGAGTTGGGGATCCCAGGCAGGGATGGGGTTGGGGATCCCAGGCAGGGATGGGGTTGGGGATCCCAGGCAGGGATGGGGTTAGGGATCCCAGGCAGGGATGGGGTTAGGGATCCCAGGCAGGAACAGCCTAGGCTCTGGCCGTGGCGTGTCCGAAGAACGAGGCTGTTGCTCCCTTCCATGGCTTCTGTTCCTGAGGTGGGTTCTGTGTCCTGACCCAGCAGAAGGAAGAGAGGCCAAGGAGCAGGACTGGGGAGCAAACACTTCCTTCCCACTTGGAAGGGAATAATAAACCATTCCCAGGAACCCACTGGTTTGGGAATCCCCGTGTGCTCCACAGGAGGTTCTTGTGCCTCACCTGCTGGTTTTAGGGGTCGGGAGCTGCTGCCTGGAGTGCTGAGGGAACGGGGCTGGAGTCCCCCTCCAGCTCAGCCCCAGAGACCAGAAAATGACCTCTCCAGCCAAACTTTGGGATGGAGATGGAGCTGAAGGCACTGTGGAACCCGGGAGCACCCCGAGCCCTTCTGTTTCCATCCCTGCATGACCAGGGTTCGGCTCCTTTCCTGCCAAGGAGTTGATTTACTTCTATTTATTTCTCCCCTTTTTGTTTTTTTCCAGGTCTGGATTTGTTTTCTTTCCTTCAAAGTGAAAATCAGGTAAGGTGGGTTTCTTGGTTTGGTCGCTGTTTTTTTTGTTTCCTCCTCACCAACTCTGCAAACACCTTCCCCTCCCCCAGCCACCAGCCTTCCTCCTTCCTCTTCCTCCTCCTCTGTCAGAACCAGGACAGCAGCGGGGATGCCTTTGCAGTTCCATTGGATACTTGAGTCTGCCTGGCAGCAAAGCCCACCCAGTTCCATCCCACAGACAGGGACACCTCCCACTGGATCAGGGGGCTCAAAGCCCCATCCAACCTGGCCTTGGACACCTCCAGGGATGGGGCAGCCACAACCTCTCTGGGCAACCTGGGCCAGGGCCTCCCCACCCTCACAGCAAAACATTTCTCCCCAAGATCTCACCTCAATCTCCCCTCTTTCAGCTCAAAACCCTTCCCCCTCATCCTCTCCCTGCACTCCCTGATCCAGAGCCCTTCCCCAGCTTTCCTGGAGCCCCTTTCAGTCCTGGGAGGCTGCTCTGAGGTCTCCCTGGAGCATTCTTCTCTCCAGGCTGAACAACCCCAGCTCTCTCAGCCTGTCCTCATAGCAGAGGCTCTCCAGCCCTCGGATCATCCTCGTGGCCCTTCATTCCCTGGGAGCAATCCCTGCCCTCTCCGAAGGGGCCGGGTTTTTATGGATGCCACGAGCTGATGGGGTTTTCCCTTCTCTCCGCAGCATTACAGCCCTTCCGTGATCACCTCCCTGGATGAGCAGGACACGCTTGGCCATTTCTTCCAGTACAGGAGCACCTCTGGCCACTTCCTCAACGTGAACCCCCTGGCGCCCGTGATGTCGGGCTCGCACGGCGCCGGCGGCCGCATCAGCAGCATCGTCTCCCCCGGTGCCCTCCGAGAGAGCCACGGCCACGGCGGCACCGGAAGCGGCTCCGCGGCGCTGCCCGGCTGCCGCCCGGACATCATTTCCCTGGACTGAACCCCAGCCGGCGGCTGCAATTCCTGCTGCTGGGAGTGGGAGACGAGGGCAGGTTTTATGGGAGCTGCCTTGGGAGCAGCTTCCCAAATCCGGCGTTGGGAGGACCCAGGGGAGAACCAGTGGAGGTTCCACAGAGCCAGTGTCCCTGGAGCATTCCCAGCCCTTCCGAGTCGGGAAGGATGAGTCCCACGGCCGTGTCTGGGAGGCCACAGTGCCTGTTCCCCAGGGATAACCAGGCCCCAGGTTCAGTAAATCCATTTATATTGTGGGGGATCCTGGTCTGGATCCGAAAGAGCCGAGGAGGAGGATTCCACCACCCCTTCCTTCTTCGGCAGAGCAGAGCCAGCTGCTCCAAAACCCCTCCTGGCCCCACGTGGACCCTCAGGAGCGTGGCCGGTGCTGCCTCCTGACAGAAAGATTCCTGGTTTTTAACAGCAGAAAACAGTGAGGGAAGAGCAAGAAAGGAGAGGGGGACCCGGGAGTCCCTCCCAGCTGTAATCCCAATGGAGTCTTTAACCCACATGGATTTGTTCTCCTCCTCTCGGCGCTTCCCAGTGCCTCCCTGCACAGAGACGAACAGAGGATTTATATTTTCAGTTGCAGCTTTTGTACAACGTGAACTCCAAAGAATTCCCAGTGTCCCTGCCCGTGGGCAGACCCATGAAGGCCGTGGCTTCCCTGTGGATGCCGCATCCCCCCCCCACCTTGCACAGATTATTTATCTATTTAAATATATTCTCCCATCTGTAGCTTGGCAAGTGTCCCGTTGGCTCCCTGCTCCCCGTTCCCGCGGCGCGCGGCTGGGATGGCTCAAGCTGGGCTGGAGCACGGAGAGGGGGCACACGAAGCTCTTTTTTTTTTCAGCATCCTTTAACTGTTCCTTCCCTGCAATTCCAAGTGGTGCTCGGGACAGGGGGAGCAGCGCAGAGTGTTCTGCTCGGAGCCTTTCCCGTTGTAGCGTATCCGCAGTGAATATTCCAATGCAATAAAGCTGGTACATCCCGAGGAGCGGCCGATCCCTGTGTGGAGCTGAACCTGTTCTGCAGGGGGGTGGAATTCTCTGAACCCCCTCTGCATGGATTTTTGGAGCTTCCAGATTCCCGAAATCCCCCGTGGGAGGGCACTTACTCTCCCAGGGACTCAGGTTCCCCACATCCCCTAACTCTGCTCTGTTTCCCTGCAGCCAAACCTCCCGGGAGCAGCGAGATGAGCCTGGCATGGGACCCTGGTTCCCAGGAAGCGCAGCAGCTCCTCTCCAGGTACCACCAGGGTGACCTGGGATCTTTCACACATCCCAGAGCAGCTGCACTTTGGCTCAGGAGTGTTTCCTGCTCCCTATGGAGCTGCTTGGCACTTTGGTGCAGGATCTCCATAACATCCCTGCTCCATATGGAGCTGCTCCAGCTCTTGGTGCAGTCTGGAATGTACAGAGCCCACCTTACGCCACGGGGAACCCCCCTGCACCCCAGCACAGATCGGGGCTGCGCTCCAGATCCTGATGGATGCTGCTCCTGCCATTCCAGAGCCTTGTCTGCTGTGCCATCTCCTCACGCTTCCCTGCTCCCCAGGACCTGTGCCCACAGCTCCCCTGGATCTGTGCCCTCCTGCTCCCCAGGATCCGAGCCCACAGCTCCCCTGGATCTGTGCCCTCCTGCTCCCCAGGATCCGAGCCCACAGCTCCCCTGGATCCGTTCCCACAGCTCCCCTGAATCCGTGCCCACAGCTCCCCATGATCTGTGCCCTCCTGCTCCCCAGGATCCATGCCCACAGCTCCCCTGGATCTGTGCCCTCCTGCTCCCCAGGATCCGTGCCCACAGCTCCCCTGGATCTGTGCCCTCCTGCTCCCCAGGATCCGTGCCCACAGCTCCCCTGGGTCTGTGCCCTCCTGCTCCCCAGGATCCGTGCCCACAGCTCCCCTGGATCTGTGCCCTCCTGCTCCCCAGGATCCGTGCCCACAGCTCCCCTGGATCTGTGCCCTCCTGCTCCCCAGGATCCGTGCCCACAGCTCCCCTGGATCTGTGCCCTCCTGTTCCCCGGGATCTGTTCCCACAGCTGTGCAGGATCTGTGCCCCCCACTCCCCAAGGTCCCTGCCCTCTGCTCCCCTCTTGTTTCCCAGCCCCAGTCCCACTCCCACACGGCTCCAGTCGCTGTGGGCAGTAACTTTATTCCCTTTTGAGGCCGGAGTCACTCCCGCTTCCCGAGGGAATCCAACCAGAGCCGAAGGGCGAACTTGGTGCCGGTGCTGACCCGTTCCACATCCTCGCCTTCGGCCGGAGCCGAGCTCAGCAGGACACGGGTCGGGAGTTGGGTGGCGGTGGCGGAGCCGTTGCTGAGCTCTGTGATGCTGGGAGAGGGATTGGGATCAGGGATTGCCCTGTGTGGATCTTGGGGCGCTGCACCCCATCCCGGTGTCCCTGTCCTCACCACACGGAGGTCGGCAGCGCGCGGGGGACGCCTCCCAAATCCTCCACTCCCTCCTCCGTGGCTGCGACGGCCGCCAGGACCGGGGGCTCCAGCCAAGCGTAGGCGCTCACCTCGCTCTCGCTCGGCCGCATCCTGGCCTGGACCCCGACCGGGAGCTCAGGACCCCGGAATGGCCCCCAGGATGTACTGGGATGCACTGGGTTGTTCCCAGTGGGATGTGGGTGCTCACCTCCAGGTGCTCGTGGGGCTCGGCGCAGCACAGCAGCAGGTAAGCGACAACATGGTGGCGGCGCGGGGGACCCCGGCTCAGCAGCGGCGGGAACACAGACTGGGGGCACCCCCAGAGCCAGGGGTACCCCCAGCCCCAAAGGAGGGGACCTCAGAGCCACCCCCAGCCCCATGGGCACCGCCCAAAAGCCCCATACGTGGGGACCCCGGGTTCAACCTCCTCTCCAACCCCACGGGCACCCTTAGCCCCACACGTGCGCACCCTAGGGTTACCCCCAGCCCATGCTGGGTGGGGGGACCCCTCAGGGTGCCCCAGGCTGGTGGTGCTGATTCCCCCGACCGTTACCTCCCAGAGGCCGAGCATCCTCCAGGTGAAGGTCCCTGGTGCCAGGTGCAGCCCCGTCTCTTCCTCCAGCTCCCGCAGCCCCGCGCGCAGCAGCTGCAGCCGAGGCGAGGTGGGGGTCAGGGTGCACCCCCAGCCTGCCCCACACCACCCCCATGCCCCACGTTACCCCCTCACCTCCTCGCCAGGCTCCACATGTCCCCCTGTGATGAGGACACAGCGGGTTAGGGTCCCCCCAAATGAACTGTCCCCCCATTTCCCAACCCCCAGCACTCACCGGGGGGCACCCAGATGTTGGGGAAGGCGCTGAGGCTGCGGGCGCGGCGGGTGAGCAGGATACGGCCCGTGCCAGCCTGCAGGAGAGTGGCCACCCCCACGGCCACCCCCCTGTCCCCCAGAGCAGCCGCCGGCCGCTCGCCCAGGTGCTTGGTGGGGCAGAAGGGGGGTCGCTGTAGGGACAGGTGACATGAGGGGATTGAGGGGGGGCACCAGGGGGCCAGGGGGGCACCAGCCCTCACCCACCTTGAGCAGTGTGGCTGTGGAGCCAGGGAAGGCCTCGTCGGAGAGGAGGAGGTGGCCACGGTGCAGCCCACAGTTCACCAGCGCCGCGTCCTCGTGCGCGGGGCAGAAGGCACCGGTGACGCTCTGAGATTGGGGTGAGAGGGCAGCGCCGGCGTGGCCACAGCCGTGGTTACCACCATGGCCACCTCCATGGCACCACGATGGCCACGGCACAACGCTGGCCACCTCGATGGCCGGCACGGTGGCCACCGTGATGGCACTGCCATGGCACCACGCTGGCCACCGTGATGGCACCGTGTCACGATGGCTCTGCCACAGCACCGCGGTGGTCACCGCCACGGCACTGTGATGGCCACCACAACCGTCACCACAACGGCCACCGTGACGGCACCACCGTGGCCACCATCGTGGCACAGTGATGGCCACCACGACGGGCACTGGGCTGCACTCTGCAAAGGGCATGACGATGCTGGCACTGCGATGGCATCGCGTGGGGGCTCCCCCCCACCCCCGATTTGTGCTCCCCCCTCCCTTTGCACCCCCTGGCAGCTCCCCCTGACCCCCTTCCTCTTTGCACTCCCTATTCCTCCCCTTCCGTACTCCCCCTCCCCCTCCCGTTCCTCTCCCCCCACCCTTCGTACCCCCTCCTCCCCCTCCCCGTTACCTGCCCGAACGGCACCGCCCCCCCCGCCCCCCCGCGCCGCACGTGCACGAGCACGCGCGCCGGGCCCGCCATGGGCGCCGCGGGGGCGTGGTCTCGCGGGGAGAAGGGGGCGTGGCCAACGCGAGGGCGCGGCCTAAACCGGGGGAAGGGGGCGTGGTCAAAGAAGGGGGGCGTGGCTATCATGGGAGTGTGGGCGTGGTCTGAGCGGGGGGGTGGGTTGCGCGTGTGGGCGTGGTTTCGCGCGGAGGGGCGTGTCCTCGCGCGCCCCCTGCCGGCCGCCCCCCGCCCCAAGCGGACTCCGGGGCTGCAGCTCTTTCTTCCGCTTTATTGACCCGCGCCCCCCGCTCAGGACCCCCGCGCCCCCCGCTCAGGACCCCCGCGCCCCCCGCTCAGGACCCCCGCGCCCCCCGCTCAGGACCCCCGCGCGGTGCTGGCGATGAAGGACTCCAGCACGAAGATGGTCTCGTCCACCTGGCTCTCGCTGGCATCGATCCTGGGGTGGGGGAGAGCAAGATGTGGGAGCAGGGTGGGGGACACCCATCCCTGTCCTTATCCTCAGTCCCTGTCCTTGTCCCCATCCCAAGACCCATCCCTGTCCTCATCCTGGTCCCCATCCCAATCCCACTTTGCCTGTCCTTATCCCCATCCCAAGACCCATCCCTGTCCTCATCCTGGTCCCCATCCCAATCCCACTTTGCCTGTCCCCATCCCTGTCCATGTTCCCATCCCCATTTCACTGTACCCCATATCCCCCTCTCACTGTGCCAATGCCCCCGTCCCCATCCCGCTGTGTCCCTGTCCCCCACCCCTCACTTGTTGACGTTGCGTTTGAGGGTCTCCAGCTGCTGGCGCTCCGGGGCCGTGATCATCTCCTCAATCTCCTGCAGCTGCGCCTCCTCGGCGCCCGTGGCCTGCATGGACGCCAGGATGGCTTCCACCCGCTGCGACTTCTCCAGCAGCCTCCTGGGAAGGAACAGGCCAGGAATTGGTGGGATCATCCCCCCCCCAAAAAAAAAAACCACCGTCCCGGCCCCAGTGCTCACTTGTTCTCCTTGGTCTCGTGCTGGCGCCGCTCCATCAGGTTGGCCACACTCTGGGAAGAGAAACGGAGCAGGGTCAACACTCGCCGTGGTGGGGATGGAGGGAGAGGCCCACGCTCCAGCAACTAAATCCCAAATGGGTGGTGGAACCAGGATGTCACAGCTGGCAGCGCTGGTGGCACCAGCTGGGAGAGACCCAGGATGGAGGAGCTGGAGGAGAACCACGCATGGTGATGGTGGAGGAGGAGGAGAACCACGTCTTGTGGAGAACCACGTGTGGTGATGGAGGAGAAGAACCATGTGTGGTGATGGAGGAGAAGAACCACGTGTGGTGATGGAGGAGAAGAACCACGTGTGGTGATGGAGGAGAAGAACCACGTGTGGTGATGGAGGAGAAGAACCACGTGTGGTGATGGAGGAGAAGAACCACGTGTGGTGATGGAGGAGAAGAACCACGTGTGGTGATGGAGGAGAAGAACCACGTGTGGTGATGGAGGAGAAGAACCACGTGTGGTGATGGAGGAGAAGAACCACGTGTGGTGATGGAGGAGAAGAACCACGTGTGGTGATGGAGGAGAAGAACCACGTGTGGTGATGGAGGAGAAGAACCACGTGTGGTGATGGAGGAGAAGAACCACGTGTGGTGATGGAGGAGAAGAACCACGTGTGGTGATGGAGGAGGAGAATCACATATGGTGGTAGAGGAGGAGAATCACATATGGTGGTAGAGGAGGAGAACCATGTGGTGATGGCGGAGGAGATGGAGGAGAACCACGTGTAGTGATGGAGAAGGAGGAAAACTGCATGGTGTTGGTGGAGAAAGAGGAGGAGAACAATGTGTGGTGGTGGAGGAAGAAGAGAACCACACATGGAGGTGGTGGAGAGGCACCAGGCTCCACCGCTCGGAGCAGGATCACACTTCCAGATCCTGGATTTCCCCCCATCCTGCTCAGGAATATTGGTGTGGATGGGGACCTCGATGGAGGTCAGGCCTGTGCAGGTGGCTTTGGGGCCAGGGGGAGCGAGCAGAGCTGCTGGTGGGTCTCCAGGAACACCCACGCGGAGCCCGGACCGTACCTTGTAGCACCTGTTCAGCAGCATCCGCGCGGAGGAGAGGACGTTGACCGTGTAGAGGTAGAAGGTGCGGGAGGGCGCGTGGTCGGGAGTCTTGGGAATCTCCTGCCAGTGGGAGACAGAAGGGGTGAGGACTTCACCGTGTGCAGGTCCCCACGGGGCTGGGGACCACGAGGGGTGTTGTCAGCGTCCCCGGCTCACGGGGACAGAGTTGGTTTTGGGAGGTTGAGATCTACGAGGCCTCTGGATCCACCAGGTGGACGCACTCACCTGCAGGGACACGAAGTTCTCCGACAGCATTTTGTAGAGCATGTCCTTGGCTTCCTTGGCTGGGATCATGGCAAAATCCTCCACCTGCTTCTGCTCCAGATGCTTCTTGCGCAGGAGCAAGCGGAATATCCGGGCACAGCGGGAACCAAACCTGAGAGGGAGAGGAATGAGCAGATGGAAGCGAGGAAGGGGTGGGGAGGTCTCTAAGAGTGGCTTCACCTCTCCTCCACGATGGACTCCAGGGTCGCCGTCGCCAGGGTTGCCAGGGCCTTGTGGAGATCTGGATGAGGTCAAGGTCAAGGGATAACACGGACACTTGGGAATCGCGTTGCGCGTGGGACAACGCCAGGTCAGGAGGTTCAATCCCAAAGGATACTGACGGTGTACATGCCCCCACCACTGTCCCCAGATTTACCCACGAACTCCAGCTGCAAGAAAAGATAAAACCCCATAACTCAGGGCATCCTGAATAATAACAATTCCAATTTTCAACAAAACCTGAGCATAAAAAGGGAGACAGGGATTTTATGGAAAATAAACCTCTGATCTTAACAGCCTAAAAGCATCGGCTTCAGGTTAAACACTTCCAGAATGAGTGGAAAACGGCTCTTCCCTTGCTCTGAGGTCTCCCCAGTGGGATTTAGCTCCTTTATGCAGCCCAGTTCCTGCATTCCAGGAGTCTGGATAATCCCCTGTTTCTTACCGGGTCGTCTGCTAACAGGGTGAGGTACTGGTCCAAAACCTGCTTCCCGATGTTGTAGCCGGCTGGGAGGGACCGGAATATCTACAGAGGGGGAAAACAGGGTGGGAGAAATGGAATAACCAGCTTCTCTAAACGTGCAAGGGCTTTGCAGGCTGGTCCTGCCCGCTCTGGAGACGCAGGATCCGACCTCGTTGGAGGAGAGCGGCTGGGTGTGCGGCGCGCTGGACGACGTGGTGACCTCGCTCATCCGCAGCATCGTCCGCACGATCTCGCTGCTGATCTGGGTTGGAATAGGTTGGGTTGGAAGGGACCTCAAAGCCCACCCAGTTCCACAGGCAGGGACACCTCCCACTGGATCAGGGGGCTCCAAGCCCCATCCAACCTGGCCTTCAACACCTCCAGGGATGGGGCAGCCACCACTGCTCTGGGAAACCTGGGCCAGGGCCTCCCCACCCTCCCAGGAGAACATTTTTCCCCAGGATCTCAACTCAATCTCCCCTCTTTCATCAATCCCCCTCATCCTCTCCCTGCTCTCCCTGATCAAGAGCCCCTCCCCAGCTTTCCTGGAGCCCCTTTCAGTCCTGGGAGGCTGCTCTAAGGTCTCCCCAGAGCCTTCTCTTCTCCAGGCTGAACAACCCCAACTCTCTCAGCCTGTCCTTGTATGGGAGGTGCTCAGCCCTTGGATCATCTCTGTGGCCTCCTCTGGACCCGCTCCAACAGTTCCATCTCCTTCTGTTGGGGATTCCAGAACTGGACACAATACTCCAGGTGTGAGACCAGGGTTTGGGGAGGAAGGGAACAACTTTGGGTGTGGGAGAACCAGAAAACCACAGTCCTAGGCTCTTCCCGTAGTGGAAGGCAAGCGTGGGCCACCCCCACCTGCCCTGAGCGGGGTTTAAAGCCTCCCCACCACAGCTACAACCACCAAGTTCCCACTGTGATGGGGAGAGCAGGTGCAGGAGGCTCCCATGTGCTTCCACACACCTGATCCATGCGGTTGGCCACGGCGCTGACGATGCTCTGGTCTCGAAAATGCTGGTGGAAGCGGTCGATGTTGACTTGCCAGTAAATGCCATCGTCAGGTGGGGGCTGGAGGGGGAAAAAGTGAGAGAGAGGTCCTGAAACTGAGGGAGAGGAGCCCCAAAAATGTGGGAGAGGAGCCCCAAAAGTGTGGGAGAAGATCTAGAGGAACCAAAGCAAGGGAGCTTCAAAATGGAGGGAGAGGATCCAGAAAACCGAGGGAGAGGAGCCCCGAAACTGAAGAGGATCCACAAAAACCAAAAACTGAGGGAGAGGAGCCCTGAAACTGAAGAGGATCCACCAAAAATGAGGGAGAGGATCCAATAAAAAAAAACAAAAAACTGAGGGAAAGGAGCTACAACTGAGGGAAATGAACCCCAAATGTTGTGGAAGAGAAGCCCCAAAACACTCAGGGTGAGGAGCTCCAAATCAGAGGGAGATGAGCCCCAGATCAGAGGGAGAGGAGCCCCAAATCAGAGGGTGAGGAGCCCCAAATCAGAGGGAGAGGAGCCCCAAAAACTGATGGAGGCAACCTTCCCGGTACCTCGGAGCTCTCTCCACCTCTCTTCTGCTTTTTGGCCCTGGGTTCTCCACTCTCCTCCTCCTCCTCCTCGCACGATCGCCTCCGTTTCCCTTTCCCTGTGGAAGGAGATGGTGTTTCCTTTCCCACAGGTGCCTCGCAGTGCCCGAGCATCCCCCAAAGCCCCCCTGGGAGCGCTGGGATCGCCCCGAGGGGCCGCTCACCGACGAGGTTCAGCCTGGGCACGGTGTACATCTCCTTCTCACTGATGAGCAGTGTGGGTGCAGCTGGGGGTGCCACCTGGGAGCCCTCGGAGCTCTCAGAGACCAAGGGGCACCTCTGGATGAAGTGCGTGTCCGCCAGGCGCACGAAGGTGTTGGAGACCTCCGCGTAATCCATGGTTTTCCCATCTGGATTTAAAGGAGAGAGGGAGCGCAGCGTCACGTTCTGCCAGCCCCACGGTGTTCCTGCAGCTCCAGAGGACGGGATAACACCCTAATCCTTGGAGAATCCCAATGGATTTGGGATAAGGGGTGGCATTTACAACATCTCCAGCACTTTAGGTAGCTCCTCATGCTCCCCTTCGACTTCCCATGGCCCACAGAGAGCCTTGGGTACGGCATTCCCCGAGCTGGTGTCCACCAGCTGCTCCACGCTCCAAAATCCCAGTTTTCTAAGAAGATTCCCACCTTCCATGGTCTCGGTGAGCCTGTCTGCCACCTTCTTCACCAGGGCACTCATGGTCATCTGCCCGTTGAGGAGCAGCTCCTCAGCCAGCAGCTCCCCGGTGTCGCCGTACAGCGTCTTGGCGGCGTAGATGTAGCGTGGGTAGCGCAGGATGCGCAGGATCCGCTTGCACTGGGCCTCATATTCCACAAATCCACGCTTCTGCAGCTGGAAGGTCACCAGGTTGTGTTGGATGAGGACACACAGGGCCTTCTTCACCTGCCAAGAGGTGGAGCAGAGCTTGGATACAGACCGAGAAGTCGGTGAAGTGTTTCCAGCAGGCGCAGCCACCGTTTGCCCCCCAGTGCGTCGCTGCCAGGGTTTGTGTCACCACTGTGTCCCCCGTGTGACCTCCTCTGAACTCCATCCATAGAATCAGGGAAGCATGGAGGTTGGAAAAGCCCTCCAAGCTCATCCAGGGGTGTTGACCAAACCCTGTGCCCAGGGGCCAACGCGGTTTGTGACCCCCTCCAGGGATGGGGACTCCCCCAACGCCCTGGGAGCCTCTGCCAGGGCTTGACAACCCTTTCCATGAAGGAATCTTTCCCAATACCCAATCTAAACCTCTCTTGCAACAACTTGAGGTCGTTTCCTCTCATCCCATCCCTTGTTCCTTGGGAGAAAAGCCCAACCTCTACCTGGCTCCAACCTTTCCAGGACCTGGGAAGAGCGATGAGATCTCCCCTCAGCCTTCTCTTCTCCAAACTAACCCCCCCCAGGTCCCTCACTGCTCCCAGAATCCCTGTTCTCCAGCCCCTTCCCCAGCTCTATTCCCTTCTCTGGACACTCTCCAGCCCCTCAAGGTCTTTATTGGAGTGAGAGGCCCAAAACTGACCCCAGGATTTGAGGTGCTGAGTCCAGAGGCGACAATCCCATCCCTGCTCCTGCTCCCACCCCATGGCTGATCCAAGCCAGGATGCTGGGGCCTTCTTGGCCACTGCTGGCTCAGGTTCACCCACTGTGAACCAGCACCCCCAGGGCCTTTTCCACCAGCAGCTTTCCAGCCACCCCTCCCAAGCCTGGAGCGTTCATGGGGCTGTTGTGGTCCAAGAGAAGGACCCAGTACTTGGTCTCGTGGAACCCCATCCCGTTGGCCTTATCCCATGGGTGCAGCCTGGCCAGATCCCTCTGCAGACCCTTCCTGCCCTCCAACCCATGGATCCAGGTTCTCCAGATCCCTCTGCAGATCCTTCCTGCCCTCCAACCCATGGATTCGGGTTCTCCAGATCCCTCTGCAGATCCTTCCTGCCCTCTAACCCATCGATTCAGGTTCTCCAGATCCCTCAGCAGATCCTTCCTGCCCTCCAGCACATCCATATTCCCACCCAATCTGGTGCCATCTCCAAACTGAAGCAGCACTCAATCCCCTCGTCCGGATCAGGGATAAAGAGAACAAACAAGATCATTCCCACCGCTGAGTCCTACGGAGAAGCCGGGGTTACACTCTCCTCATTAACAAACCATCTCCTCAGCTAAAGAAAACCCACCTGAGCTTTTATTAATTGTCCCTCTCAAAATTGTCCTCCTCAAGCTTTTCCTACCGGTTTTCCCTTGGGAAGGAGCAGAGTTGGACAGCTCAGAGCGAGGCCGGAGCACTCCAGGTGGGCTGGGGCCGTACCTGATCCAGCAGGAGCCCGGTGTCCGCCACGATCGCCCGCAGTGGCTGCGCACCTGTGCGGATCAGGTACGTCCCGATCTTCTCCACGATCTCCCCAAAATGTTCTTGGAGCAGGAGGGAGCAGAGCTTTATCTCTGCCTGAGTCATCTCGATGGCGGAGCAGGACAACCTGGGAGAGAGCGGAGGTGTCACAGGTGGTTTTGGGGGGGGAGCTGGAAGACACCCAACCGTGACCCCTCCTGGAATGGGGGAGCAGTGGGAGAGCAGCTGGAAACCAGGCCCTGGTGCTGCAGTAGGGGGGAGGTTGTGGGGGGACACAGAGCTGCTGCCTGGGTCCCCTCGTTGGGGTGGTGGCCCTGCTGGAGGGGTCCCCGTGTCCCCTCTTGGAGCCCTGTCAGAGAGATCCTCCTGTCCCCATCCCAGCTGGGATGGTCCCCCCAGAGGGCTGGGGTGCTGTTGGCAGGTTTGGGGTCCCTGTGTCCCCTCCCAGGAGGTGGTGGCCTTTCCTTTGGGCCCTGGATCCATGGGTCACCCCTCCCACAAGGGGCAGCCTTGTCACAGGGGTGGGGGTCTCTGTGTCTCCTCCCAGCTGGGATGGTCCCCCAGGGGGCTGGGGTGCTGTTGGTGGGTTTGGGGTCCCTGTGTCCCCTCCCAGGAGGTGGTGGCCTTTCCTTTGGGCCCTGGATCCATGGGTTCCCCTCCCCTCAAGGGGCAGCCCTGTCACCCGGGCTGGGGGTCCCTGTGCCACTCCCACTGGGATGCCCCCCTCCCCGAGGACTTGGGTCCCATCAGACCGGTCGGTGAGCCCCCGCCCCATCCCATCCCGTCCCATCCCTCCCCGTCCCCCGAAGCCCCATTCAGAGCAGCCCCGCCAGGCCCTCACTCACCCAGGCCCCCCCCTAAGCGCATGCGGCCTCCATGGCAACCGCCACTTCCGGTCCCCCTCCCGCTACTTCCCGTCGCGCGGCGCTGGAGGACCGAGGTGACGCTCTATCCGACGCTCGCCTCAACTCGCCTCTGGGCGCGAGCTGCGGGGGGGGGGGGCAGCGGAGCGCACCGGAAGTGCGGGGCTTGCGGGCGGCCGCTTCCGGCGCCGCTCTGGCCTCGGTGTCGCTGCCCCGGCGGAGGACTGACGGCAGGGAGAGAAGATGGCGGAGGCCTCGGCGGCGGCCGCCGTGCCCCAGCACCGCTTCTTCTGCCACAGCTGCAAGGGCGAGATCAGCCCCAAGCTGCCGGTGAGCGCCGGGGACGGGGGATGCCGGGGGGTGGGCGGGGGGGGAATTTCAGCGCCGCTGTCCCCTGGGAGTGGCTGTGGGAATCGCGCCCCCCCCCCCCCCCCCCCCCACCGAGCTGCCCTTGTTGGGGGAGGGGGGGGACACGGACTGGGGTTCGGCCTGAGGGGGGTTAAACCCACCCCTCCCCTCCCCCCCTCTAAATAAACCCCTGGGGATAGGGGAGACCCCCGCACCCCATCCCCTCCCTTTGTGGGAAGGGGGGGTCCCCTCAAACCCCACGAACAGGGGTGACTCCCCCCAGTCCTACTCCCCCATCCCACCCATCCCCTCCCTTTGTGAGCAGGAGGCACCTCTCAAACCCCGTGAAAGGGGTGACCCCTCCATCCCATCTCATTCCAACCCATCCCCTTGCTTTGTGGGCAAGGGGTTCCCCCCCTCAAACAAGGGTGACCCCCCCTATCCCACCCCATTCTCTCCCTTTGTGGGCAGAGGGGGTTCCCCCCAAACCCTGCAGACGAGGGCGACCCCTTCACTGCTTTCCATCCCTTTGTGGGTTGGGGAGTTCTCCCCAAATCCCCCAGACAGGGGTGACCCTCCAATCCCTTCCATTTGTGGGCAGGGGAGTTCCCCCTAAACCAAGGGGTGACCCCCCCACCCCCTCCCTTTGTGGGCAAGGGGGGTCCCCCAAGCCCTTCTGCACCCTGTGGGGACCAGGTGTGTCCCCCTAAAAGCCTAGGGACACCGTGTCCTGAACCCCCAGATCCCTGTGGGAGCAACTTTGTCCCCTGATCCTTTGGGAAGCACTGATGTCCTTGCGGGGGGGTGGTCTGTGTGTGACCCCCTCCCTGCTGTCACCCCCTAACCGAGCCCAGGATGGGGTGGGAAGGGAGGTTTTGATCCCCAATGGAGCCTCCAGAATCTGGGGAGCCCCCAGGGCTGTGGTGGGAGGTGCCAAACCCCCATGGCCGGGGTCACCTCGATATCCACCCCCCCCATCCTGTTTTAGGGATTTGAGGATGGAGTTTGGGCTGTGATTGCAGAGGTTTGGGGGGCGTTTGGGAAGAGGGAGCAGGGCTTGGGGGTGAGGTGGGGGTGGAGGTGAACGGAGCGACCTCTTCATCCGGCTGCTGCATCCCCGCTTGTCCAAGAGGTTGGGAAGAACCTTGGCAGCTCTTCTGCACCTGCTGCTCTGCATCCAGCTCCAATTCCAGAGCCATCATTGCTCTGCTGCGACCAGGGGCGCGTCCCCTGCAGGCGCCGGGGTCTGTGGGCACGGAATTCCAGCTCCTTCAATCCCAAAAGGTCATTCCTGACCTCCCTTGGGGTTTTCCCTTCTCCTCTGCTGGCTCCCATCGCCAGGACATGAGCGAGGCCGCACGCAGATCCTTCCCTGCTTTCCATAGAACTCGGGCAGAGGGAGCAGAGCAGCCCCTTGGAAACAGGAGGGGACATGGCAGCTCCAATCCCAGTGCTTCCCCCCAGGCTTCTGCTCATCCCACGGGACGGCAGTGGGACATCTGCATCCGGATCCATCCCAGCTCCTCTTCTTGGGAGCCAATAGTTTCACCTTTGGGTCCTTCTCCTCCCTCCTCTCAGATTTTGCTCCACTCTCTTTTTCACCCCGCTCCCAACTGGACTTCAAGGCTTTACCCTCCAATGTTTCAAAATCCACATTTTTAAAGGAAGCTCGGCCTAAAACCAGCTCAAACCGCATCCTTCCCAGGTCTCCAGCTTTCCTGCAGCCTCAAAGCCTCTCTCTTGCTTAACCTGGGAGCAAAGCTCCACAAAACCCCTTCCCATCCCTGTGCAGGGAGCTGCTTCTTTGGCTTCTAAATCGGGAGCGAGGTCCCTTCTGCTTTGCACGGGCAGGAAAGAGGTCGCCGAATGCTCTCCCTGCAGGATCCTCTCCCGGCATCTCTTGCTCCAGTTTCTATTTCAGGAGCGCCCAGAAACCCAGCTCGGGGTCGAGGCCGTGGTGGAGGCTGCTCTGCCTCTCCCTCCGTGCTCGTTCCCCTCTGGATATGATTGAATTCCAGTTGGGATGAGCCTTGTGAAGCTTGTGGTGGGTCTGGGAGCGCAGGTTGTTGCCTCTTTGGATTGGTTTGAGATCCATGTCCTGGCCCTGGGGTGGGGACGCACACGGACAGGTTCCAGGTGACGCCGTTTGTCCCCAAACCTGTTCCTTCACTCCATCCCTTTGAATTAAAACGCAGCCAGGACTTCCTCACGCCCTTCCCGAGCCTGGAAGAGGCCTTCCCAACCCTTACTCAGCACCAGGAGGTGCCCTGAGGAGCGAGGCCAGAGCAGCCAGGTCGCTGCCATCCCTGGGCATCGGGAACGGTCGCCGCGGGGGCGTCACCAGGATGACCTTGGGAGCTGCTTTCGCCGCTTCCCTGCGGTGGCTTCACTTCCCGTGGAGTCACAGGAGCCTCTGTTTGCCTCCAGCAGAGCAACTGCTGCTTCCACGAGTGGAGCAGCTCGGGAATACACCTTGGATTCTGTCACTGAGCTCTGACTTTTCCCTGAAATCCCAAGCTTGGTGCCTAAAATGAGTTTCCCCCTCTTTTCCCAGGAATACACTTGCCCGAGGTGCGAATCCGGCTTTATCGAAGAAGTCACAGATGATTCCAGGTGGGGCAGACACAGAAGTGCCACTTGGCTCTCATCTGGGTTGGTGGAGCAAAGCCTCTACAAATGGGACAGGGAGGGGAAAATAAGGAATGCAAATGTCCCACAGGAAAGCTTGGGAGGGGATCTTGGACAGGGATTGCCTGAGGGGAGAGGTTTTGAGCTGAAAGAGGGGAGATTGAGGCGAGATATCAGGGAGAAATGTTTTGCTGTGAGGGTGGGGAGGCCCTGGCCCAGGTTGCCCAGAGCAGTGGTGGCTGCCCCATCCCTGGGGGTGTTGAAGAGCAGGTTGGATGGGGCTTGGAGCCCCCTGATCCAGTGGGAGGTGTCCCTGTCTATGGAACATGTTGGGCTTTGAGTTCCTTTCCAATCCAAACCGCTCCATGAAAACCTCGTACGTTGGGGTGGATTTGAACCAAATACTGGGGGGAGTTAAAACACAAGAGGCCATCGGCCTCGTCCGTGTGGAGAAAACTTCTAAGGAAATGGGAGTTGGGAATTAGGGCTGTGCACGGTCCCGTGAACGGAAGAGCTTTCAGGTTTCTGCTGCCTGGGGGCTGTTGGAGCACAAAGCTTTATTTTTTTAGGGATCAAACTCAACTCGGTGCCTCCCAGAGCCGCTCTGAGCCCTCTGGTGGCCCCAGCTCAGTCTCCTGGTGCTTCTCCCCTCTTCCATCTCAGGCTGAGAGAGGAAGGAATCCCTTTTCTCTGTGGGATTGGGTCATTTCTCACCCAACAAGCTGCAAGATTCCTGTCCAGCCCTTGCTGGGTTCAGTCTTGCTGAGAAAAGTGCTTCATGTGGGCTGGGTGACGAAAAGGCAGCAGTGCCTGCAGGAACCTTTGCTATCCAAGACTTGGGAATTGTCCTGCTCTGCTTCCTCCTCCTGTTTTGGCTCTCAGAGACCGTTCCTCACAGCCAGCCCCAACAGGAGGTGCTTTGGGGAGGTGTGGCTGGCTCTCACTGCCCTCTTTTCCCACAGTTTCCTGGATGGCAGCGGCACAGACGACACCCAGTCCTCCCAGTTCGCCGAGGTGAGTTTTCCAGGCTTCCTGTTGGGTTTAAACTGGTTGTGACGTGGTTTCCAGTCTCGTATCCAGGTGCAGGGTAAGAAGGCACCTTCAGTTGCCACCTTGGAGAAAGGACAGCAGGACTTCTGAAGGGCTTTCAAGAACTTGGCAGAGTTTGAGGACACATTGAGATCTGCCAGAGGTTTCATTAGGAAAGGCACTGGGAAGAAATGCTGGGATGGCTGGCAGGGATGCTCAGCCAGGGAGGTGCTGCCTGAGGGCCCTTTTCCTCCCTGCTGGTTACTGCTCCGAATTTTTTCCAGAAATGGAACTGTCTAAAAAGTCCAAACTTAGAACAAAATCCCTAGTTCTATTGTAATTTGGCACAGGAGCTGTTGGGCAGCGAGGGCTGGAAGTACTTTTTCTATCTAAAGGCTCAAAGAGCTGGGGGTGTGCCCACAACCTGAGCCAGCCTCTGGGAATACCCATCCTGGCCTCTCTGGAGTTGCCCAGGGCTGTGGCAGCAGCTCCTCTTCCCAACCCCTGGAGTGGCTTTCGGGCTCCGATCGCTGCTCCGTTCCCCAGGGCTCATTTTCCCTTCAGGCTGAGCTGTGTAAAACAGATGGGAATAAGATTCCTTTGCATCTCCCCTGCCAACAGCCCTTGCTCAGGGACAAGGTTATCCCTTTGCCTGCTTATCAAGGAGTTTTACTGTGTCCCCAGTCCTGCTGGGATTGCTCCCCTGGGTCTTGAGCTGCCGGGGTTTTCCTGGGTGGGTCTGTGGTGCTGCTGAGCCCTCTGCGTGGAAGCAGGGCCTGGAATTCCTCTGCAGCCTCATCTCTCAGATCTGGATCCCCTCCCGTTGGCTTCTGCCTACTCTGGTTTGTCTTTCTCTCCCTTCTTTGCCAACCAGATCCATTTGGCTCCTGAACAAAAACCTTTACATTGCTCCCCCAGCCCTCAGCATCCCAGAAATGCCCGTGATCCAGCGGGATAAAACCACCTCCGCTCGTAGCCCCCGGCTCGGCTTACAAAGAGCTTTGGGATGTGTAAATTTAAACGGCTTTTAGGATTAATAATAAATGAAAGTCTCCTCTGGCTGCAGGCAGAGCTCTGTCGGGGCTGTAACCAGCAGGAGAACAAGCAAAACTCTGTCTGTGGGGCATTAATTCAGGGAATGGGTCATAAACTTGGCTTCTCCCCCTCCGATGCCGGATTGAGCCGGGCAGAGCTCTGTAAACGGAGCTGGTTGGGTGTGAGGTGGAAGTGAAGCTGCTCCAATGGTGTCACAGGACATGGTGAGGCTCTAGAAGGGAACAGCCCTCGTGTTGGGCTCTGAAAGTGTTTAATTCCTGCAGGGAATCGAGGACACTGCTCCTGAAATAATCCTGTTTGCAGCACGCAGCGTGTCCAGCTCCCTCCTGGCACACAGGGGTTTGTTGGCCAAACCTCCTGGATTTGTTGTGTCCTGAGTATTCATAAACCCACGTGGTGAAGCTCCAGGGCCCTCCTCAGCTGCTCCTTTAATCCATGGAATTGCAGAAGGAGTAAAACCAAATGGGTTTTGCAGGTGAGGGAGGCCGAGGGGGCTCAGCTCTGAGCTGTGGATGGGGATGCCTTGTGCTGGGATCCTGGGTGTTTTCCTGCCCCTTCCCGGGGCCCAGGAGCTCTGCAGAGACCCTTGATTGTCCCCATTTGGTGTGGGTCCCATTTCTGCTCCTGCTCAGACGTGCTCAGGCCTGGTTGGACTCGGATGAGGAGTCAGTGGGGTTTTCCAGGAGGATCTGCCGTAGGGTCGGGAGCCCACGGAGCAGCATCAGACCCGCATGGCCTTTCCGTATCTGGCCCACGCTGTCGGCTCTGCTGGACCAGGGGACACAACCAGAGACACAAACCCTCCTCCTCAGCTGTGCTTCCATTCTTTTGGCCCCATCCATTTGCCAGGAGGACCCAGAGCATTCGGAGAGCCCCATCTGGCCTTATCTCTCCTCAAATTCCACCTTCACAGAGAGAGAACCCAACCCTCACAGTGGCTTCACAGGCTCTGCCTTGTTGGGATCTGTGCGTAGCAGGAAGGAACCAGCGTGTTGGCCTCCCTGGGGGTGGTACCTTGTTTGGGCTATAATTAAGCCTGTTTGCCAGACTTTTTTTCCCCAGGAGCCATGGCAACAGCATGGATTTGCTCAGTTGCTTCTGTCGAGGTGGCCTTGCCTTCCGTGCGGGCGGCGGAGTCACCAGGACCAGTGATGGAGCCACACATGGTTTGTGTCTATCCCCTTTTTTTCTCCCTCTTCTCCCCAGCTTTGGGACCATTTGGACCACACAATGTTCTTTCCCGACTTCCGACCCTTCCTGAGTAGCAGCTCACTGGATCAAGACAGCAGGGACAACGAGAGGGGCCACCAAGCCCACGCTGACCTCTGGGGACCCAGCCGACCCCCGCGGTTGCCCATGACGAGGAGATACAGATCCCGGGGCAGTTCGCGCCCCGACAGGTCTCCTGCCATTGAAGGGTGAGTCCCTCAGATCCTCCTTCAAGTATCTCCCTCCCATATGGAGTCCTGAGGCCACTTCTGGAGTTCTCAGCACAGGGAGGGCTTGGATCTGTTGGAGAAAGTCCAGAGGAGGCCACGAGGATGATCCAAGGGCTGGAGAACCTCCTGTACGAGGAGAGGCTGAGAGAGTTGGGATTGTTCAACCTGGAGATGAGACCTTAGAGCAGACTTCCAGGACTGAAAGGGGCTCCAGGGATGCTGGGGAGGGGCTCTTGATCAGGGAGTGGAGGGACAGGATGAGGGGGAAGGGTTTTGAACTGAAAGAGGGGAGATTGAGATGGGATCTTGGGGAGAAATGTTTTGCTGTGAGGGTGGGGAGGCCCTGGCCCAGGTTGCCCAGAGCAGTGGTGGCTGCCCCATCCCTGGAGGTGTTGAAGGGCAGGTTGGATGGGGCTTGGAGCCCCCTGATCCAGTGGGAGGTGTCCCTGTCTGTGGAACTGTGATGGGCTTTGAGGTCCCTTCCAACCCAAACCATTCCTTGATTCTATATTAATGGCAAAATGTGGGATTTTGGGGACCAGACCTGACAAAAGGGGGTCCTGGCTCTCCCGGTGCGTGACCCTCAGACCTGGAATACTCAGGTTTTCCCATCAGCCCCTCTCCCCTTCGTCCCCTGCGGAGTTAATCGAAGCTGCCTGGTGGGAAAGGTGGGTTCTGCCAACGCCGACCACAGGGAAGCGAGTCAGTGCCTGGGAAGCTCAGTCATTTCCTCTCACAGCCCTCCCACACTCGGGTGGATTCACATCCCTTCTCCCTTCGCCCCTGCCTGAGGACTCTCCCTTCCGTGTGGGGAGCAGCCCCGGCTGCCATCGACCAGAGCTCTCTTTCAGATTTTATTCCTGTTCTTACCCTTGCGTTCAATGGCTCAACTTGTTCTTTCTCTTTCAATCCCTCCCTTTTTAGAATCATCCAGCAAATCTTTGCGGAGTTTTTTACAAACTCAGAGATTCCTGGCTCCCTACACCCCTTTTCCTGGTGAGTAGCGCGTGGTGGCTTTGGTCGTGGTTGTCCACACCAGTGACCAGCCCTGCTCTGGTGCCCAGGAGCTCTTGTTTTCCCAGTGTGGCCTCTCTGGGAGATTCACGTGGACTTTGGGGCTGGTTTGGGGTGAGGAAAGCAGCTTCCCTGACTCCCCACTCCCGTCTGCAGGAGCGGGATGCTGCACTCCAACCCTGGGGACTACGCGTGGGGACAGAGCGGCCTCGATGCCATCGTCACCCAGGTGAGAGCCACGTGCGGGCCCGGACAGGGCGAGGCCGTGGCCTTTGATCCTCCCCGGTCAATCCCTCTGCTGGACACCAGCCCTGGGCTTCAGATGAGGATTAGGAAAGTTCCATCACTGTCAGGCTTGTGCTCTGCCCCCTTGTGGGGTCTCAGAGCAGGGCTTGGACCTTATCCTGTGGGAATACAGGGTCTTGCTTCACCTCTCTGGCAACCCAGGTGTGGCACAAGGCTCGCAGGTGCCTCGCAGTGGGATCTGAGAGGCCAAAGGTTGAAATCTCTCTCTGCATCTCTCACCAAATTCAGCAGTTTTTAGCCGTGAGCCATTTCCCCTGTGGTTTTGGGGAGGGATGAGCCGAATCCGCTCCCGTTCCCTGGCAGCGTTGTCTGGCTCCTTTGATGCTGGGGGGTGTCCAGCTCCCATCCACACTCAACTCTCCCGGGGTGTTGGCGTCGCTGGGGTGGGAGGAGCAGACGGGTGCTTTGCTGAGAGCTAATTTAGCTGCTGCTGTCGTGCTGACACCTCCCGAGAGCGCCTGGCAGAGCCATCTGCCGCCGCTTCGGAGTAGCCCCCGGCTTCCCAGGCTGCGTCACGCGCCCGTCTCGCCCACCTTGCTCATTGCTTCCCAAAACGAGCCTGCAGCCCACACGGGTGCTCTGAGACAGCACCTTCCCCCCTTCTCCCACCCTGCTCCCAGCGGAGCCGTGCGAGGGGGGCGGAGTCACAGTTTGGGGTTTGGGCTGGAGACGCGGCTCCGCTCGGCTCCTCGCTGGGTCTGGAGCAGCAGCTCTGCCCATCCAGGTGTTTCCTGGCATCGCTGGCCTTTGGAGTTAATCCTGGAGTTCAGCCCATGTCAGGGGGGGTTGGAACTGGATGATCTTGAAGATCCCTTCCAAGCCAAACCATCTTATGATTCTAAATGAGGCTCCTACAAGTGCTTCAGGAAAGCTGGGGAGGGGCTCTTGATCAAGTGATGCAGGGATAGGATATGGGGAAGGGTTTTGAGCTGAAAGAGGGGAGATTGAGATGAGATCTTGGGGAGAAATGTTCTCCTGTGAGGGTGGGGAGGCCCTGGCCCAGGTTGCCCAGAGCAGTGGTGGCTTCCCCATCCCTGGAGGTGTTGAAGGCCAGGTTGGATGGGGCTTGGAGCCCCCTGATCCAGTGGGAGGTGTCCCTGCCCAGGCCATCCATGACTGGGTGGGCTTTGAGGTCCCTTCCAGCCCAAACCATTCCACGATTGGCAGCAGGAAGGTGAGGTTTGAACACCAAAAACGTTGCTGCAGAAGAGGCAACGGTGACTTTTGCTCTGAACATCTCAAGCAGGATGAAGCAGCCTGAGCTTGCTCCCAGGGTTGGGAATGTTTGTGGTGAGGGAGCCAGGACGTGGCCGCTGGCGAAGCCGCGATGTCTGTCACCTCAGGGCCTTTGGGAACCGATCGAGAACCATCCCTGGGGAATGGCCTGCTCTGAGCTGCTCCTGCCTGGCTCCCAGGTTATGGGATGGAGAGCTCTCCGTGCCCTGTGTTTGTTCTCTGTGTCCCCACTCCTGAGCTGAGCGCATTCCCTTCTCCACAGCTCTTGGGGCAGTTGGAAAACACGGGACCACCTCCAGCCGACAAGGAGAAGATCTCCTCTCTCCCGACGGTGACAGTAACTCAGGAACAAGTCGGTAGGTGACATCATCCCCCTGTCCAATCTCACTCATCTCCCAAGGCCCTCCTTGGACATCCTGAGCTCCTCACTCCCTCTGCTGAGGATCAGCCTCTTGGCCTTGTCCCGGCGTTCCCTGCCGGCTGCGGGAGGGTGGAAGGCAGAGCTGCTCCATCCTCCTGACCCTCTGTCTGGACTCAGGCTGGGAACATCCGTGTTTTCCGGCTCGGCAGATCCAGAGCTTTGCTGCTGCTGCCCACCCTGGCGTTTGGTTCCTTGGAACTCCCAGATCTCCATGGATCCAGGCCATCAGCACAGACCTTTGTTCTGCAGAGTCTTTGCAGTCCTGAATCACTGCCTTTTTGGCCTCCCAACCCCCCCTGATTGCTTTACCTTCCCCAAAACCCTTCCATTTGTGCTGTTTGTGGTCTCGCTGGAGCTGGGCTCGGCCCATTCCTTGCTTCCCTTCCCAACTGGCTCAGGGCAGGGCTGGCAGATGAGGCTCTGTATTCCTGCCTCTGGGAATGTTGTTAGGAACTCGCAGGTCCTCGTGGTCCTGCTGGCAGCTGCGACCTCTGGGTTTCTCATAACCTTTATGGTTTTGCAATCAGCTCATCCTGGGGCTTTTTCTCCCTGTGCTTGTCCCGTTCCCTCCGAGCTGCTCTGTCACCAGAAGCTCAAATGCTCCGTTAAGACAAATTGTTTGATTAGAAAAGCCATTTCCACAACAGATATTTGTGCCTGGTGCTTTTTAGCCACCCCTGCCTCCCCTTTTTGTCTGAGACATCAGGAAGTGTCTGAATTTCCATGTTATGATGCTCGGTCTCACCTGTCTGAATTTATGGAGCTTGGGCTGCGCGGTCGCGGGATGCCGGGAGCGCGGCGTTAGCGCCCGATGGCAACCTGGAGCTTGGTTTGAAGGAGATGGGAAGGGTTTTTTTCCCCATCTCCCGTGGGGAATGGCACATGGCAGAGGAGGGGGAGTGTTTGGAGCATCCCTGCTGCCCTCACAAAGCTGCCCATGATCCGGGCAAGGAAGTTCAGGCAGGACTGAGCGAAAACACCAGCAGTTTGGTTTGGTTTCCTCGCTGCGGAGAGCGCAGGGAGTTCTTTAACACCCAACGGGCCAGCGCTGCCGGCCTCACCGGGTTCTTTGTGGCTCCTAAAAGCTGGAATTTGTATTCCCAGAGAGCCAAAGCCACCTGCTCACCCTCCTTGCTCTTCCAGATACGGGTTTGGAGTGTCCTGTGTGCAAAGAGGAATACACAATCGCCGAGCAGGTCCGGCAGTTACCGTGCAACCACTTCTTCCACAGCAACTGCATCGTGCCCTGGTTGGAGCTGGTAAGAGCCCGCGGGGCTGGGGGCTCCGGGACATCCCTGCTCCCAGCCAGGCCCCGCGTGGCCTCTTCCAACCCCATCCCAGTGGTGCTTCCCTGCAGCTCCCACCTTTCCCTTGCAGCACGACACGTGTCCCGTCTGCAGGAAGAGCTTAAAAGGGGAAGATTCCACTCGGCAAACGCCGAACCCGGAGGCGGCAGCGAGCGACAGCTTCGGCAGCGACAGCCAACTACACGACCGATGGACTTTCTGACGCCCGGGGGGGCTCCCAGGGGGGGCTCTGGCCAGGCCTCGCTGCTGCTGTTCATTGTAATATAATCCAAATGGGAGAAAGGAGTAGCAGGAAATGTGGGGCAGGGGAGGGGGAGCCCACCCGGCGGGGTCGCTGCGACGAGCGCCGTCTTCTTCCTGAATCTAAATTAGCATCTCCGAGCGAATCGCGTCTCCATCGGAATCGCCTCTTTAGTCCTAGATTTGGAGTGATTTGACTTGATTTTTTTATACTTGTGGAACCTTTACTTCAACGTGGCCGCTTTTGCAGGGGGGAGGGAGAGCCTGTCTGCATCCCGTGCAGCCTCCTCCGTATCCCACCCTGGCAGAGAGGTGGGAATTCTGGGTGGGGGAAGGCATCCCCGGTGTCGTGCTCCTCGTAGTGAGGGAGGGGATGGAAAGAAGAGCTTTGCCTTCTCCCCTCTGCCCGCCTTTCCCTGCCCCTCGGTGTGGGTTTGTGGGATCAAATCCAGGAGGGTTTTCCCCCCTCTTCCCTTCAATCCGAGCGAGGGTGGCTCTGACGAAGCGCTGTCGGCGTTCTCGAGGCAGAGGTGAAGATGGAGGCGTTGAAGGGAGCTCTGGAGCTCCTCCCGAGGTGTCCTGGCGCGGAGAGCCCCCGCGGGAGCCTCGGCCGCTCCGGGAATGCACCCGCTGGGATTTTCTGTCTTGTCCTGGACTCTTTCTGTTTGGTGGGGTTTTCCTGGCCCTCTCCCGGTGCCGGCGTCCCCAGCCCTGTATCCCTCCCCCATGAGTCGTTTAGGGCCCCGTAGCTGCCTTGTACCACATGGACCACGTTAAAGGAATCCCTTAGGAAACCAGCCCTAACTCGTAGCCGCTTTAACGGCCGCTCCCTCCATTTAACTCTCCCTTAGTCCGATAACGTTAAGAAAATCTCTCTATTTTTGCGGATTATTGTTTGTTTTATGTCTTTTCCCACCTCTGTAACATTTCGCCCATCTCTGACTCCTTGTTTTTATGGCCCGAGGAGCGGCTGCGCTCGCGGCGCCCACGAAACCATCGCGTGGGGGCCCCCGGCTCGGCGCGAGGGATGGGGTCGGTCGCATCCGAAGGCGTCGCCGCTTCTTCGCTGTCCGCCGTGTACTGCGTACACTCGACTTACACTCGTGTTTTGGTTTGCTATTCCGTCAAATAAAGGCCTTTCTAAAGAAGAGGGGATGCAGAAGAGAGGTCCTTGGGGCCGGAAGAGGCGGTGGAGGAGCTCGGGGAGGTGTCGGAGCACCACCAGGGATGGAAGGGACCTTGTGAGGTGGCTGGAAAGGGCGTTTTTTGGGGAGAAGAGTCCTTATCCAGGTGGTGGTTGAGCTTGGGGGGAAGGAGCAGCACAAGGATGGGGTTTGGAGGCATCGGTGTTGTCCCTGCTGTGGGTAAGTTTGATCCTCTGGGATTTGGCTCCCAGGGGATGGAAAACCCAGCACCCACCCCCGTGGGGTTACAGTGCCCCTGTCCCTCCCTCATTTCGGGAAGAAGACCCAGTGGGGTGTGGAATTTTGGGGAATGCTCCTCCCTAAGGTCTGGGAACCCCTGGTGAGGGGTTGGGGTCAGGCTGGGTGATCCTTTGGAAGCAGAGAGGTGGAGATGCTGCCCCGTAGAGCCCTGAGCTGTCTCCTTCCACCTGATGGGTGCATTCCTGGGAAAGGAACTCAAAGCTCTGCTCTTGCATCCGTTCTTGCATCCTTGGGATCAACCTCGTCCTGTCCACAGCTGGAAAACCCTGCTCCTGGTGCTTTGGAGACCCAGGCTGGGGTGGAAGAGCCGCTCAACGGTGCTCGGCCGCGTTGGTTGATGACAGGAGGGGAAATGCTTTACCTGCAGCCAGATCCTGGTTTAAATGTTTGCTTTGCTGGGATTCTCTCACTGCTCTTCCCTCTTATTTAACATTCCGGGCTCCTCTAAAGCACCCCGCAGCTCTGGGTGGCTTTTTCACTTCCTGGTGACACTTGGGGCAGCGCCAGGTCCTGCTCCTGGCTCCTCCCTGGCACACGGTGCCAGCTCAGCCCCCAAATGCCTGGAATCAGGGGGGGTCCTCCCCCTTGGGGCGGGATTTAAAGCAGGCGCTTCCCAGGGAATCTTGCCGGCTCCGAGGACGAGGTGCAGGGCTGGAGGGAGGTCGGGGTGTCCACGGGACGTGCATCCCTTGTCTCCCTACTGCTCTGAATTCCCAGCCCTCGCTGGTGTCACTCTGGAATGTCCTGGTGGTGGTTTCTGGGAGGGGGGAAGTGTTTCTTCTCCTGGAGCATCACCAAGCCCAAGTGGCACCGGGGATGCAGGCAGAGCGCAGGAGTGGGTACCACACGCACGAGCATCTCTGCGGGGCTGAGCTTTATTGGTGGAGCTGCTGCTTCAAACTGGTTGATTCCCCTTTTCGGCACCTCCACACCCACCCCCAGGTCCTTCGGATCGATCTTGGGGGGCTCCTTTGCCCCAGCGCTGGACCCCAACCTCACCTGGCTGCATCCCCGTGCCAGCACAATCCAACCCCCCACGGAGCCATCGCCCGCCGCGAGGATGGAGCCGAGGCGGGGGGGGCGGTGGCAGAGTCCCGAGCCCCTGGTTGTCCCCAAGGATGGGGAAGGGACGTGTCCCACCCCGATGGTGCTGGGCTCGAGGGGCCGCTGCCTTCCCTCACTGCTCCTCCTTCTCCTCCTCCTCTTCTGGGAGCTTCTTGCGGGTGAAGAAGCCCAGCTGGGGGGGAAGAGGGAGAGGATGGAGGGGATGGAGGGGATGGAGAGGATGGAAGAGCTCGAGGGGAGGGAGAGGATGGAGGGGATGCACAGGATGGAAGAGATGGAGGGGATGGAGTGTGGGGATGGTGGGCGGAGCTTCCTGTCCCCTTCCATCCCCCCCAGCCCCACGCTCACCTTCCACAGGCAGAAGATGATGAGCGCCAGGAGGAGCAGCCCCCCTAGGATGCTGCCCACCAGGATCCAGAGGGAGATGGGCACCCGCTTTCCCTGGATGATTTCAAGCACCGTCTGCGGGAAAGAGAAGGGTCCCCAGGGAGGAAGAGGGGAAACCCCCCGGCCCTGGGTTTGGGAGGTCCGGGGGGGCTCCTACCTCCCTCCGATGTGCCCCCTCCTCCAGCACCAGCAAACTGCTCCCCGGGACCCCCAGCCAGAACGCGCTGATGACCTTCACGCTCCTGAATTTAGCCTGGGGAGGGGGAAAGAGGGGGCTCCAGCTGTGTTTCCCACCCTGAGCTCCTCCTCCTGCCCCAGTCGGAGACTGAGGGGGTGGGGGCAAGGATGGGGGGTGTCCCCCTTCCCATCCCCTCCTCACCCCACGGAAGAAGTCGTTGTGGATGGTGCGGAGGACATGGATGGAGACCTCCGCGCCGCGGTCCAACCGCCCCAGCCGGCAGCTCAGCTCCTGGCACCAGGTGTTGCCGCAGTCCTACAGGGATGAAATGTGGGATGAAGTGGGGGGGTGAGCACCCCGCGACCCTCCAGACCCCCCCAAACCCCAGCCAGAGGGGTGTCATGTGATGCTCACCAGCCTGTCCACACGCAGGAAGTCTTCGGGGTGCACCGGGACCACCGTGGCCGAGCCCCGTGGCTCCTCAGGGGGGTCCCGCAGCACGCAGGTAGCCTGGAGGGGGTTGAGGAGCTGGGTTCAACACCGGGGGGGGGCCACAAAGGGCACCCCCAAACCTCCCAGCTCTGGGGAAGGCCTCACGTTGTCGGCCAGGACGCGGGTGACGGAGAGGAAGGCAGCGCGGCCATAGCCCAGGGCTGGCAGGGCCATGCGGAGGGTGAGGTTCCGGACAGGATAGCACCCCAAATTCTGCACCTGGATGAGAGATCAGGGTGAGCCGGAACCCCTCTAAACTCCTCCTCTGCACCCCCCCAACCCCATCTCCTCACCTTCACTGTGGTCTTGAATTCGGGACCAGGGCCATGGGGGAAGGTGCCGAGCGGGTGAACCTCGTAGCGGTGCAGGTTGGCAGCGCTGCCGGCACGAGAACGGGGTCAGATCCTGCATCTCTGCTGCCCCCCCAGCACCCTGAGCTCCCCTCATCCTCATCTTTGCCCCCCTGCTCCCCCCAGCCCCACCTGGAGAGGAAGAGGTCGGGCTCGTAGCGGATGGGGGCAGAAAGCTGGAGCGTGTTGTCCTCCAGCTTCGCCTCGGTGCTGTCACTAGACGGGGGACACGTGGCCATGCAGAGCTTAGGAGGACCCCGAGACCCCCCCAGGTCTCCCCACCAGCACCACCTCAGCCATCTCGTGGGGTGCAGCCCCCCCAGTCCCACCTGCTAGCCTCGAGGGTGACCTCAGCTCGGTCGAGGAGGACAGAGCAGCTGAACTCCAGCTCCAGGGTGAAGGAGACCTGGGGGGGAGGGGGGTGGTCAATGGGGTGGGAGGGGTGCAGGGGGTCAGTGAGGGTCCTGGGGGGGTTGGTCCAGGTCCCCTACCTTGGCATTGGAGCGGAAGACGGGGTACCCGACGCTGCAGAGCCGGCGGTGACCTGGCAGGGCCGTGCACTCCAGCTTCACCGGGCTGGGGTCCTGCAGGGCATGAGGGGACGTCACCTCCGGCCAGATGGGGACAGGAGCACTGGGGGACGGGGACTGGGGGAGCTCAGGCTGAGCAGGGGGGTAAAGGAGCCCTGTGGGGCCACATGGACCCCCCCCCACACCTGAGAGGCGCTGGGAGAGTGTAGAGGCTCAAATGAACACCTGGTTCCCATCTGGAATGGGTTGGAGGATCCATATGGTCCTCCATTTCCCACCTGGGATGGGTTGGGAAACCATAAGGAGCTAAATGGACTTCTGATTCCCACCTGGGATGGGTTGAGGGACCACAGGGAGAGGAATCCAACCCCACCTCCCATTTGGGACTGAGAATGGGCTGGAAGGTCTCTATAAGACTGGAGAGACCCCAGTCCTTGTGCTGGGATGGGCTGAAAGGTCTGTGCAGGGACTGGGAGGACGATGGCATCTCAAAGAGGCTGTGGGGGACGATGCAGGTCTGGGGGACCCCTGTGCCCCGTACCTGGAGCGCGAGGCTGGAGAAGTGGAGGTTGCTGGAGAAGCGGAGGAGCAGGCTGGCATTGTAGGCGTTCTCCTTCTTGTTCTCCAGGACAACGTCCACCACCACCTTCCTCCTGCCCTTGCGCAGGACGTGGGGGCTCTGCCTGCAGCAGTCAGGGTGGTCATGGATCTGGGGGCTCCCCAGGACACTGCTCAGCACCGGGGACACCCCAGGAACATCCCACACCTGGAGCCCACGATGTCCATGGTGGCCTTGAGCACCAGGTCGGTGACGCACTCATCATCCTCCCCACAGTCCTTGAAGAAGGGGATCTGGAAGGAGCCTGGGGTGATCCCGGTGCTGGGGGCACCAAGGATGGTCCTGGGTCAGAACCCAACCTCCCCCAGTACCCACCAGTTTCCTGATGGTGGTGGGAGAGGTCTCATCCAGCACCGGCCCCGTGGAGTCGGCCATGGCCAACCTCACGGTGAAGCTGAGGGGTCGTAGATAATCCGTGGTGTCCTGGGGAACACGGAGGGGTCCCCGTTACCCCCAAGTGTTGCTGGTGGGGGGTGGGGTGGGAAAAGCCCCCCTGGTGCCCCAGGAAGGGGGTCCTGACTGGCTCACCAGGACGTGGAAGGGGAAGCGGAGGCAGCTCTGCCGGCCCAGCGAGAGCTCCAGGCGCCGCTGCAGCAGGCGCCGCGCGCCCGAGTCGAAGGCAGCGCGGGCTCCTGGTGACCCCTCCTCCAGGGAGACGTTGTAACGGAGATCTGTTGGGGGAGAACCAGGGTGGGGGACACCCGTGGGGCTGGGGACACCCTGGAGATGGGCTGGGAGCACCCAGGGATGATCCGGGAGCACCCAGGGATGCTCGGGGAGCACCCAGGGATGCTCTGGGGACACCGTAGGGATGCTCCAGGGATGTTTTGGAGAAGCTCCAGGGATGTTTTGGAGAAGCTGCGGGGATGGACCAGGGATGTCCCAGGGACACCCTGAGGATGCTCTTGAGGTGCTCCAGGAATGGCAGATGGATGTTCCAATGGTATTTTGGAGATACCCCAGGGTTGCCCCTGGGATAATCCAGGGGTGCTCTGAGGAAGCCCTGGGGATGCTTGAGGGACACCCTGGGATGCTCCAGGGATGCTCCAGAGACACCCTGAGGATGCTCTTGAGAAGCTCCAGACATCACACGGATGCTCATGTCATATTCAGCGAAGACCCTAAGGATACTCCAGGGAAGCTCTGGGGAAGCCCTGGAGGTGCTGCAGGGACACCACGGATGCTCCAGGGACACCCTGATGTGCTTGGGGTGCTCCAGGATCAGCATATGGAAGCCCTGGTGAGACTGGATGTTCCCCACGGATGCTCCAGGGGTGCCCCAGGGCCACTCACCGATGTCCCTGTCCCGCTGGCCGCGCGCTCGTGTCCCGGCGCGGAAGCAGACCCTGGCCCGGAGGCAGACGGCGCCGGCGCCGCCGCGTTGGCAGTTCTTCTGGATGACGTTGATGGCCGGGGGCTCCACCGTCAGCGTCGCGTTGACCTGGACAATCCGGCGGGAGCTGGCGGCGAGGGCACGGTGACACCGGGATGCTCACGGGGATGGGGACGTCCACCCTGGCCCCTCCTCCTCTGATCTCGAGGGGAAACCGAGGCACGGAGGGAATCCAGAACCTCCCAGCAGGTAGGACTGAGTTGGTGGCCCTGCGGGGGCCACCGTGGTCCCCCCACTGGTTCCTCTCCGTGTCCCCTCCCCAGGACTCACCGCAGCAGCACGGCCGCTCCCTGCGCTCCCACCGCCAGGTCCACCAGCCCATCCCCATCCAGGTCGAGGCGTCCATCCACGCTGCGCCCGAAGTAGCTGAGGGTTGGGCCCAGCGCCGCCGCCTCGATGCGCTGAGGAGGGCAGAGCGAGCGGTGGCTTCGCTGCTGTCTCGTACGGGGTTGTGCTCAACACAACAGAGCCCCACCCTCAGACCCAGTCCACCCCAGTCCCATCTCACCTGCTTGTACTGGGGTAGGAGGGTGCCCGGGGCACCGTGGTAGACGTAGAGGGCCCCACGGTGTCCGTCCTCCAGCGGAGCCCCCACCACGGCGTCGCCGAAGCCGTCGTGGTTGAGGTCGGGCACCGCGGCCATGGCGTAGCCGAACCGCGAGTCCTGCACCCTCTTGTCGGCGCGAAGGGTGCCAGCGGGGGCCAGGAGGTGCTGGGGGGCACAGGGTACCCCACGGCACCACGTCTGAGCCCCCAGAGGTGCAGGGGATGTCCCCTGGGCTGGGTTCCTCCCCCCACCACCACCCCAATGCATCTCCCTCATCCTCCTGGGTCCCCCCCAGGCCTGCCGTGTGTCCCCCCCCCTCCAATCCTCCTGCACCCACAAACCCTGGATCTTATTGGGTCCCCCCAACCCTGCTGTGTCCCCCAGTCCCATTTCACCCCCCCAGCCCCACTCTGCACCCCAGTCCTCCCGTGTCCCCCTAAATCCCCTGCATCCCCCCAGCCCCACTGTGCACCCCAGTTCCCCTCTATCCCCCATCCCCATTGTGCATCCCAATCCTGTTGCACCCCCACCAGCCCCACTGGTGCACCCCAGTTTTCCTGTATCCCCCCAATAGCCCCTGCATGCTCCCAGCCCCCCTGTGCATCCCAGTTCCCCTGCATCCTCTCAGACCCCCCTGCCAAATCCCCAGTGCCCACAGCCTCCCTGCATCCCCCCCCAGCACCCAAATCCCCCCTCATCTCCTCTGGTCCCTGCAGCACCCAAATCCCCCTGCATCTCCACCAGCACCCCAATCCCCCTTCATCCTCCCCAGCACCCCAATTCCCCCTCATCTCCTCTGGTCCCTGCAGCACCCAAATCCCCCTGCATCTCCACCAGCACCCCAATCCCCCTTCATCCTCCCCAGCACCCCAATTCCCCCTCATCTCCTCTGGTCCCTGCAGCACCCAAATCCCCCTGCATCTCCACCAGCACCCCAATCCCCCTTCATCCTCCCCAGCACCCCAATTCCCCCTCATCCACTCTGGTCCCCACAGCACTCAAAACCCCCTGCATCTACTCTGATCCCCCCCAGCACCCAAATCCCTCTGTATCCCCTTTGATCCCCCATCCCTCTGCATCCCCCCCAGCACCCAAATCCCTCCGTATCCCCTTTGATCCCCCCCATCCCTCTGCATCCCCCCCAGCACCCAAATCCTTCTGTATCCCCTTTGATCCCCCCATCCCTCTGCATCCCCCCCAGCACCCAAATCCCCCCAACATCCCCCCATAGCCCCCAAATTCCCCCTGCATTCCCTCCGATCTCCCCCGAGCCCCAAAATCCCCCAGCAGCCCCCCAATCCCTCTAGTCCCCCCAGCCCCTCACCTGCCCCACTCTGTACAGGTACACCCGCCCCGTCTCCCTGCTCTGGGCACCCAGGAACATGGGGGCTGCCACCAGCAGCACGTCGGTCACCCCATCACCGTCCACGTCCAGCGCGCACACCTCGCTCCCGAAGTAGGATCCTATCTGCCGGGCGCAGCAGGGCAGGATGAGTCCGGAGGATGCCAACACCCCCTTCCCATGGCTGCCTGACCCCCCCCAACGGCCCCTACCTGCTCCCCCACCAGCGCCTGGGCCACCATCACGGTCCCCGAGGTGTCCATCTCGAAGAGGATGACCTTGCCCTTGTGCTGGAAGCGAGGGGCTCCGGCCACGTACAAGCGCTGCCCGCTGGGCAGTCGCAGCGAGGAGACGGCGTAACCTGGGGAGGGGGAGACCCACAGTCAGAGGCAGGGAAAGTCCTGCTGGTGGTGGGGTCCTCAGCATCCCTGGTTTGCTCAGAATCCCTCGGGTACAGAGCACCCCTGGGGCTCTGAACACCCCACCCACCCATGCTCAGGACACCAAGCACCCCACTTGCTCCACATCCTTTGGGTGCTGAGCATCCTCAGTCCCCTCTGCATCCACAGGGCACTGAGCATCCTTTGGGTGCTGAGGATCCCTGGTTTGCCCAGCATCCCTAAGGCATGGAGCATCCTTGGGACAAGGAACGTCCTTGGGATACGGAGCATCCCTTGGACATGGAGCAACCTTGGGACATGGAGGATCCCTAGGACAAGGAGCATCCTTTGAGTGTTGAGTACCCCTGGTTTTCCAGCATCCCTGGGGGCACCAAGCAACCCTCAGTTGCTGATGATCCCCCATTTGTCCTACATCTCCCAGACATGGAGCATCCTTGGGTCATCCCAAAGCTCCAGGACACAGTATCCCTGGATCACCCCACATCTCTAGGTCATGGAGCATCCTTGGGTTGCCCCGCATCTCCAGGACATAGAGCATCCCTGGGTCACCCCACACCCCTCAGGCCATCCTCCCATACCCAAATAAGCCGCGTGGTTCTTCAGCTCCAACGGGAATTCCTTCTGGAAGGCTCTCCGGGGCGGGACGATGCGGCCGCGCGAGCTCTCCTCCAGCACGGCCCCATCCCAGTCGTAGGCCCCCACGGTGCCAAAGAGGATCCCATCCTGGTGAGGAAATGGGAGGTGGGGGGGGGGAGGGGGTGACACGATGACGGGAATGCGGCGGGAAGAGCGTGTCACACCTCGAGGACATCGTGTGGACAGTGACACCTCATTGTCTCCCCCCGCCACCCCACGTGACGAGGACACACGGCCCAGGATGGGCTGAGGATCATTTTCCACTTCTGCAAAGTTGGTGGCTGCCCCTTCCCCCCGGCTCTTGGGCCTCATCCTGCTCATCCCAGCAGCCTCACCTCGAGGAGGTGGATGGAGAAGCCGATCTGGGACATCTCCAGCTCGAAGGAGCTCTCGTTGTACCCGTGGGTGCCTGGGAAGGGACATGGAGATGGGGTTTCTCTAGGTGTGGTCCCACCTGGGTTTCCTCCAGCCCCTCCTGGGGACTCCAGGATGGGTTCCAGCCCCCATGCCACCTTCCAGGCTGAAGATGCGGTCGCCCAAGGCGTCCACGATGTCGTTGAGGGCGGCCTCGTCGCTGACGTTGAAGAAGTATTTCTCGTCGGGGTCGCTGGCGATGTATTTGATCTCGCGGATGAAGTCCTCGGGGTCCTGCTGCCGCCGCAGGTAGTGCCCCAGCACCTGGAGAGGGGACCCAGCATCACCCCGGGCTGGATCCTGCCCCCAGCGTGGCTGGGATGGGGGCTCCCTCACCACAACAAGGCACGAAGGGGTGAGGGGAAACCGAGGCACGGTGCCCGCTCACGGCCGGGGCTGGCCCGGCGCTCACCGCGATGGCGTAGCGGGTGACGTTGCGCTTGTCGCACTCTGCCAGTGCCTCGGGCAGCTCCTCGCCATCGTGGGACTCCCCATCTGTCACCACCAGCAGCAGGCGGGTGGCATCCGCCCGCCCGCCCCGCGCCGGGCTGAAGGCTTCGGTGCTGCCGGGAGGGACGAGCGGCGTGAGGCCAACCCCATCCCAACCCAGCCTGGAGCTCAATCCCGACCCCAGTCCCAGCCCTGAGCGTGTCTGTGATCCTAATGCTGACCCTGAACCATCCCAGCTCCAAAGCCACTCCTAATCCCCACCCTGAGCCCAATCCTAATCCCAATCCTGACCTTGATCCCAGATCCAACCTTGATCCTGATCCCAATTCTGAATCCGATCCAAATCCTGACCCTGATCCAAATCCTGACCCTATCTGAACCTTTATCCCAATCTTCACTTCGATCCTGATTCCAATCCTGATCCCATCCAAATCCTGATCCCAATCTTGATCCCAATTCTGATCCCACTCCTGACCCCAATCGCAATCTCGGCACCATCCCAATCCCAACCCTGAGTCTGCTCCCGATTCCAATCCCGACCCCATCTGAATCCTGATCCTGATTCCGATCCTGATCCAAATCCTGATTCCGGTCTTGACTTTGATCCCAACTCCAACCTCAATCTTGACCCCATCCCAATCCCAACCCTGCTCCCAATCCCAACCCTGACCCTAGTCCTGATCCAAATCCCAGCCCTTCTCCCAATCCCAGCCCTGACCCCAGCTGCGACCTTGACGCCAACCCCGATCCCAGTCCCAACCCCGATCCCAGTCCCAACCCCGATCCCAGTCCCAAGGCCCAGCCCCTCCCTGCTCGCGCCCCGATGCCCACCAGGCGCGGTGGATGGCGAAGGCCGTGCGTGTCTCCCTGCCCTCCTGCCGGCTGATGTTCTTGGCCGCCTCCACCACCTCCTGCGCCGTCCGGTACCGGCCCAGCTCCCACTCGTGCACCGCGTGCTCCCCGTACTGCAGCACCGCCACCTGCGCCGGCACCGCCTCAGCCCGCGCTGCGGCACCGCCCCGTGGGCAACTTCACCTCCAGGGTGGCACCACCACAGGGACAGTGGCATCGACCCACGTGGCATCACCCCAAGGAGAATGTTGCCTCCAAGGTGACATCATCCCAGGGACCGCAGCATCGTCCCAGGTGGCATCACCCAAAGGACGACGTTGCCTCCAGGGTGAAATCACCACAGGGACAATGGCATCACCCCATGGTGGCATCATCCCAAGGAGAACATTGCCTCCAAGGTGGCATCGCCCCGGGGACAATGGCATCACCCTGGGGACAATAACATCATCCCAGGCTGGCATCATCCCAAGGGTGACATCGCCCCCAGGGTGGCATTGCTCCAGGGACAATGGCATTGCCCCAGGGTGGCATCATCCCAGGTTGGCATCACCCTGGGGACAAGGTCATCACAGGGAGGGCAGCAATGCCCTGGAGAGAGCAGCATCACCCCAGGGATGGTGGCATCGCCGCAGGTGTGACCACATCACCCCAGGGGCTGCCTCACCCAAGGGATAACGGCACTGCCCCACGGACAACGGCGTCGTGTTGAGGATGATGGCTTCACCCCAAGGGTGGCATCACCACAGGGGTGACAGCAATGCCTCGGGGACAATGGCATCGCCCAGGGATGATGGCATCGACCGTGGGGCGACCTCATCACCCCAGGGACTCTGACGTTACCCTGGGCATGACGTTTACCCAGGGACACTGGCACGGCCCCAGTGACTCTGACACGGCGTGGGGACACCATCGTGGTCCTGGTGACACCACCTCACCTGGATCTGGCCGGGCCCGATGAAGAACTTGCTGAGGATGTTGCTGAGGAAGTTCTGCACCTCGTACCAGGGGTAGATGCTGTTGGAGCCATCCAGGACGATGACGATGTCCATGTAGGTGGAGCAGCCTGCCAAGGGGGACACAGTTGGCACGGCGTTGGCGCCCTCGCAGTGTGGCACATCCTGGTGTGGCACTTCCTGGCACAGGTTCAGCACTCACGCTGTGCTGTGGGCGCGATGGTCCCCACCGGACGGAGGTCCCCATCCAGCCGGGCGCAGATGCCGGTGCTGAAGACCGAGGTGCCACACTCCTGGGACCAAAGCGGGGCGCAAGCCTTGGAGAGGACACAGAGAACGGGCTGGGACGTGACCCCCAAACCGAGCCGTGCCTCAGTTTCCCTCTGGAAGCTCCTCTCACCACGAAGCCACCATCCTTGGAGTCCAGGAGGGTCATCCCCAAGTGCATGGTCCCACCAGAGAGCGGGGAGAGCCAGGAGCCGGCGGATCCTGGGTGTTGGGAGGAGAAGGAAGCTGGGGGTCAGCACTGGGGTGACCCCTCAAACCCCCCCCACCTCCCCCAGGGATGGGTGACAGCCTGGAGAGGATGCAGGGCTGCAGCCCCCACCCCACGGGCCATGGTGGTACCAAGGTTGGCTTTGGTGCAGGTGGCATTGGGGGGTCCCACGCGGCACTTGTAGACATCACCCTGGCGGTCGCCGTCCCACGGGGCCCCCACCAGCAGCCTGGGGAGGGGTGGGGGGACAAGGGGTCACCGGCAGCGTGAAGGGGCAGTGGCTGCGTCACCACCATCACCACCGTCACCGTCATCGTCACCACCGTCACCGCCACCAACCCCGATCGGCCTCGGCGTCGCGGGCCTCAGCGCCAAGCCCTGCCGCCCCCGCCGTGGGCACCGAGCCACCGCGCCTCCGTCACTGGCCCTGCTTCCGTCTGTCTGTCTGTCCATCCATCCGTCTGTCTGTCCTCCTTCCCATCAGCATCCCCCCACTTTTCCAACGGGACCCTTGGTTCCGTGTCCTGCCTCCCCCCCTACCACGCCCCCCCGCCCCAAGGTAAACCTTAAAATCCCCCCTTTTCCCCCCAGAAAACACTGAGAGGGCTTCACCATCCGGCTCTGGCCTCAGTTTCCCCCTCAGTTTCCCCTTTCCCTCCTCAATTCCCATCTCCCCTCCTCATTTCCCCCCTCCCTGCCTCAGTTCCCGCCTCAGCTTCCCCTTTCCCTCAATTCCCCCCTTCCCCCTCTCAGTGCCCCCTCCCTATCCCAATTCCCCCCTCCCCTTCTTAGTTGTCCCCTTTCCCCCTCATTTCCCCCCTTTCCCCCTCATTTCCCCCCTTTCCCCCTCATTTCCCCCCTTTCCCCCTCATTTCCCCCCTTTCCCCCTCATTTCCCCCCTTTCCCCCTCATTTCCCCCTCCCTACTTCATTTCCCCCTTTTCCCCCTCAATTCCCCCTTCCCATCCCACTTTCCCCTCTCCCCATCCCAATTCCCCCTTCCCCACCTCATTTCCCCCCTCCTCCCCTCAGTTCCCCCTTCCCCACCTCATTTCCCCCCTCAGTTCCCCCCACCTCACCTTAGATCCCCCCTCCTTTCCTCATTTCCCCCCTCCCCACATCAATTCCCCCCTCCCTGCCTCAGTTGCCCCTTTCCCTCCTTAATTCCCCCTTTCCCCCCTCAGTTCCCCCTCCCTATCCCAATTCCCCCCTCCCCTTCTTAGTTGCCCCCCTTCCCCCTGATTCCCCCCCTTTCCCCCTCATTTCCCCGCTTTCTCCTTCATTTCCCCCCTTCCCCCTCATTTCCCCCTCCTTACCTCATTTTCCCCCTTCTCCCCCCCAATTCCCCCTTCCCACCCCACTTTCCCCTCTCTCCATCCCAATTCCCCCCTTCCCGCCTGTTTCCCGCCACCTCAATTCCCCCTTTCCCACCTCATTTCCCCCCTCCTCCCCTCAGTTCCCCCTTCCCCACCTCAATTTCCCCCCACCTCACCTTAGATCCCCCCCTCCTTGCCTCATTTTCCCCTTCCCCACTTCAATTCCCCCCTCCCTGCCTCAGTTGCCCCCTTTCCCACCTCATTTCCCCCTCCCTATCCCAATTCCCCCCTCCCTTTCTTAGTTGCCCCCTTTCCCCCTCATTTCCCCCTCCCTGCCTCATTTTCCCCCTTCTCCCCCTCAATTCCCCCTTCACACCCCACTTTCCCCTCTCCCCATCCCAATTCCCCCCTTCCCCACCTAATTCCCCCCTCCTCCCCCCAGTTTCCCCTTCCCCCCAATTTCCCCCTCCCCTTCTTAGTTGCCCCCCTTCCCCCTCATTTTGCCTCTTCCCCCCGCTTTCGCCCCCCAGTTTCCCCTTCCCTGCCTCAGTTTCCCCTTTCTCTCCTTAATTCCCCCTTTCCCTCCTCCTTAATTCCCCCTTTCCCTCCTTAATTCCCCCTTTCTCTCCTTAATTCCCCCTCCTCCCCTTATTTCCCTCCCTTGCCCCCCTCGTCTCCCCCCCAGTTTCCCCCTCCCCTGCCTCAGTTTCCCCTTTCCCTCCTTAATTCCCCCCTCCCCACCTCAGTTCCCCCCTCATTTTCCCCCTCCCCTACCTTATTTCCCCCCTCTTCCCCCCTCCCCCCCACCCTGGGGTGCCCAAGCCCCCCGTTTTCCCCCCCGTGACCCCCACTCACCATCGCTCGCGCCCACTCGCCCTCTGCAGCACCCGGTAGCCAAACTGGGCCTCCGCTGGCCCCCAGAACACCCGTGGGTGCCCCACGTCCACGTTGAACCCCACGCACAGCCCTGGGGTGGGGTGGGAGGGACCCCTGAGGGTGGGGGCACCCACAGACCCTGCACCCCCCCACATCATCAGGGACACAGCCCCCAAACTGCGAAGGCCTCAGCACTGTGGGGGCCACACTGAACCCACCCAGAAATGGGATTTTTAGGGTACAAACCTGAATTTTTTGGGGGTACAAAACTGGATTTTTTGGGGGTACAAAACTGGATTTTTTGGGGGTACAAATCCGAATTTTTTGGGTGCAAACCCGTATTTTTTTAGGGTGCAAAAATGGATTTTTTGGGGGTATAAATTGCATTTTTTTTTGTGGCGCAAACCTGCATTTTTTGGGGGTGAAAAACTACTTTTTTCCTGGGGTGCGTAAGTGGAGGTTTTTTGGGGGTGAAAAGTAGATTTTTTTTAGCATGCAGAATTGGATTATTTGGGGTGCAATACTGGATATTTTAGGGTGTAAAACTGCATTATTTGGGGTGCATAACTGGATTTTTTTGGGTGCAATACTGGACTTTCTAGGGTGCATAACTGGATTTTTTGGGGTGCAAAATGGATTTTTGGGGTGCTGCTGAGGGCACCCATCACCCACCCAGCCAGGAACTAAAAAGAGGGGGTGCGGGCGTGGGGATTGGGGGACCCACAGGGATGGGTGGGCCCCACAGTGGCCACCACCGCCTGGGTTGTGGTCACAGCTCTGTAATTAGAGAGGGCGAGGCCCCCCCGGCCCCCCCCTCAGTGGGTTTGGGGGATAGGGGAGAGGGCTGGGGGGTTGCTGAGCACCCATGGGTGTTGGGGTGCCTATTGGGGGGAAATGGGTGGGGAAAGAGGGGGCCCTGTCCTGGAGTGGGAGCAGAGAGATCCCGGCATCCCAAATGCAGCTCCCAGCACCCTAAAAGCTGCACGCAGCACCCCATGTAGAGCACCCAGCACCCCAAATGCAGCTTCTGCACCCCAAATATAGCACCCAGCATCCCAAAAGCTGTACCCAGCACCCCAAATGCAACTCCTGCACCCCAAATATAGCACCCAGCACCCCAAAAGCTGTACCCAGCACCCCAAATGCAACTCCTGCACCCCAAATATAGCACCCAGCATCCCAAAAGCTGTACCCAGCACCCCAAATGCAACTCCTGCACCCCAAATATAGCACCCAGCACCCCAAAAGCTGTACCCAGCACCCCAAATGCAACTCCTGCACCCCAAATATAGCACCCAGCATCCCAAAAGCTGTACCCAGCACCCCAAATGCAACTCCTGCACCCCAAATATAGCACCCAGCATCCCAAATGCAACTCCTGCACCCCAAATATAGCACCCAGCATCCCAAAAGCTGTACCCAGCACCCCAAATGCAACTCCTGCACCCCAAATATAGCACCCAGCATCCCAAAAGCTGCACCCAGCACCCCAAATGCAACTCCTGCACCCCAAATATAGCACCCAGCATCCCAAAAGCTGCACCCAGCACCCCAAATGCAACTCCTGCACCCCAAATATAGCACCCAGCATCCCAAAAGCTGCACCCAGCACCCCAAATGCAACTCCTGCACCCCAAATATAGCACCCAGCATCCCAAAAGCTGCACCCAGCACCCCAAATGCAACTCCTGCACCCCAAATATAGCACCCAGCATCCCAAAAGCTGCACCCAGCACCCCAAATGCAACTCCTGCACCCCAAATATAGCACCCAGCACCCCAAAAGCTGCACCCAGCACCCCAAATGCAACTCCTGCACCCCAAATATAGCACCCAGCATCCCAAAAGCTGCACCCAGCACCCCAAATGCAACTCCTGCACCCCAAATATAGCAACCAGCATCCCAAAAGCTGCACCCAGCACCCCAAATGCAGCTCCTGCACCCCAAATACAGCAACCAGCATCCCAAAAGCTGCACCCAGCACCCCAAATGCAGCTCCTGCACCCCAAATATAGCACCCAGCACCCCAAAAGCTGCACCCAGCACCCCAAATGCAGCTCCTGCACCCCAAATACAGCAACCAGCACCCCAAAAGCTGCACCCAGCACCCCAAAAGCTGCACCCAGCACCCCAAATGCAGCTCCTGCACCCCAAGTGCAGCTCCCAACACCCCACATGTCGCTAAGCACCTTGCATGGAGCACTGAGCACCCCAAAGTCTGCACCCAGCACCCCAAGAGGCCCCGGGACAAACAGGGCAATGCAAGGATTTCAATTCGGGGCCCCCAAAAGGTTTGTGTTTGCCTCCAGACTTCAACCCCCCCCCCCCCAACCCGCTCGAAGCTCTGCGCCCCCACCCACCCCCTCCCCACCCAGCTCGGGTGGGGAAACTGAGGCACGGGGTAAGGCTGGCACCGGCTTCGTGCCTCGGTTTCCCCAGCTGGGTGAGGGAGCACCCAACGGGGACACAGATGGGCCGGGGACCCATTGCCCAACCTCCACTTGGTGAGGGCAGAGGAAAAAAAAAAATAAAACCTCCATTTTTGTCTTTTTTTTCCCCAAAAAAATGTAGAGATGTTCTATTCAAGTCCCTTTTAGTCCCTCTCAGCGGGGTCTGGCTCCCTTCCACGCCGGCCCCAACCCCTGTGAAGCTTTTGGGGTCCCCCCACCTCCACCACAAAACACCCACAAAAGCATTGGGAAAAGGGAAAAAAGGACCAAAATTGACTGATTTTCCCCCAAACTGGCTCAGCTGGGGGGGGACGGGGGGGGGGCGGAATTCACGCATGGTCGAACGCTGGGTTAATGGGTACCAACCTCAGCCCCAACGCCCCGAAACCCCTCCAATTTGCCACAAAATGGTAATTTTGGGGGTTTTTTTCCCCCAAATCCCCCTAGATTTTGGGGTGTTGTTACCTGGGAGCAGGAGCAGCGCGGGGAAGAGCCGCTGGTATCCCCCAACCTCCATCGCCCCAGCGGAGCCGCCGGCACCGGGCGCGGGGCGGCTCAAAGGTGACTCTGTCTCCGGCCGCGAGAAGTTGGCTGGGTTTGGGTTTTTTTTTACTTTTCCTCTTTTTTTTTAATGTTTTTTTTTTTTTCCCTCCTCCTTCATCCTCAATTGGCTGCTAAAAATAAACAGCTGGAGGGGTTGTTTTTTTTTTTTTTTTGGATGGAGGGGGGACCGATTCAGGAAAAAAAAAAAAAGGCAAAGTGGAGAAAAACAAGGAAAAAAGAGCAAGGAGGAAAGGAAGGACAAGGGACGAGGGGTCTAGAGGCGCACCGGGACCTTTGGGGATGCTGAGGGGGATCGTCCCTCTTTTTCTGAGAAACTGGGTTCCTCTTGGAGGAGGGTTGGTCCCCCAGAACAGGATTGATCCCTCACAACAGGTTTAATCCTTCAGAGTAATCCTTCAGAGGAGGATGGATCCCTCAGAGCAGAATAAACCCCTCTGGAGAAATGATCCCCCAGAGTAGCATGGATCTCCCAGAGCAGGATGGATCCTTCTGGAGAAGAATTAATCCCCCAAAGCAGGATGGATCCCCCGGAGTTGGGTTGATCCGCTGGGACACTCAGATCTTCTCCCCGAGGACCTCAATTCAAGGCTGGGGGTTTTGGGGTCCCCGCTGCCACCTCAGGCTTTGGCTCTAAATCCAGCGGGTTTCGGGTTGCCACGTCCTCTGGGTGACACTGCCACCTCCTGGGCACTTGTCCCCATCTCCTGTCCCTTGGAGGAAGTGGAGAAGTTGAGGTCAACTTGATGAGGACCCCTCCATCTCACCCAACACCTCCTCCTTGCGCAGCCCCTCGCAGGGGAAACTGAGGCAGGTGTATTTTGGCACCCCAAGACCCCCTTGTGGCTACTGAAAGACATCGGGCAAGAGGCCACTGCTACGTGGTGGCATCAACCACCGTCTCCTCCTCGCTGGGGGCAGAACCAAGTGCCCCGGGGCTGCCCAAGAGGCTACGAAGCTGGAGCCAGAAGAAGGGTCTCCTTCCCAGCTCCTGGGGCCACTCCAGGTAGGTCTTGGTACCCAACATCTTCCGAAGGCGGGCGAAACGCCGGGGCAAACCCCGGGCATCAATGGGTTCCTTGACCACCAGGATGACATCCTCACTGCCGAGCCCCACCGCGCGCTGGTGGGCGAAGTAGAGCTCGTAGTTGCACCACTCGCTGTCGATGAAGCTGCGAGAGAGAACGAAGATGACCTTGGCGCTCCTCTCGATGTTCTCCACGATGTTATCGATGATCCAACGGCCCGGCGTGAAGTCCCTCTCGTGGATGCAGAGCCGGTAGGGTGGCACGGTGCTCTCCAACCGGTGGAGAAGCTCCCGGCGAACCCAACCGGCATCGGCGCAGCTGTAGGAGATGAAGGCGTGGTAGGAACATCGCCGCGTGGTGCCCGCCCGCCGCCCGCCGTACTTGGCGCGCACCAACCGGCACGTGGCTCGCAGGTACCAACCGGCGTCCAGCTTCCAGCAGACCACGGCGCACGCCGTCACCACCACCGCCGTGGTGGCCACCGTCACGCCCACCAGCGCCGGCACGTTGCATTCCAAGGGCCACGGGGCGTAGGTGGCCACGGCCATATCCAGCAGTGGCTCGGGGTGGTAGCAGGTCCAGTTGTGGGGCCAATCGGCCAAGGTGGGGCGTCCCCGTTGTTGCGTCTCCTCCAAGAAGAGGTATAAGTCACAGGTGCAGTGGTAGGGGTTGTTGCCGGCCGCCAGGCTAACGAGCCGCGGCATGTTGACGAAGGAGCCGTGGGTGATGACACCGAAGGAGTTGCCGTCGATGGCCAACACCTCCAAATGGGGGCATCTCCACTCGGAGGGGATGAACTTGATCTTGTTGCCGCTCAACCGCAGCTCCCGTAGCCGGGGGCTTTGGGTGAAGTAGTCCATGTCCAAGCGGTCCAGCTGCGAGTAGGAGAGGTCCAGGTACTCGAGGGTGGTGGGCAGGCACCCAAAGGTGCCCACCGTCACCCGGTTGTGGTGCAGGGACAACCAGCGCAAGGTGGGGCTCCATTGGCACGTCTCCTGCAGGCTGCCCAAGCTGTTGTAGCTGGCATCGAGGCGGACGAGCCGGGGCCAAGTCCGCGTCAAGGAGGCCAACACGGCGAGGCTCAAGAGCTGGTTGGTGGCCAAGATGAAGGTCTCCAGCTTGGGCATGATGCCCTGGTAGTGGCAACGTCGGTTATAGATGTAACCATCTTCCAGACGGTTGCCGGAGATGTCCAAGACCTCCACGTTGCGCATCTCACCCCAAGCGTCGCAGGGGACGTAGTTGAAGTTGATGTTGTTGATGGAGAGGGCGGCCACGCCGCTCAACCAGGTGAAGGTCCAGTCGAAACGCAGGACGTCAGGGTTGCTGATGTCCTGCAGCAAGAGGCGGTCGAGCCGCGGGGAAGCTGCCCCCACGTTGGACCTGTTCTGCGACGGCGAGCGGGCAAAGTCAATGGCCACCAGTGCCAGCTCTCGGACGCGGGAGAGTTGGACGTTGAGCAGGGCCAAGCGGAGAAGGTTCTCATTGAACTTGCCCCGGAAGAAGACCAATTTGGTGACCTGCAACTTGGCCAAACCGGCGAAGGGGTCAGTGTCACCGGTGTAGTAGGTGAACTCGAAGAGGTTACGGAAGCGCAGGTACTCGAGAGGTTTGCCCTGCAGGTCCCTCAGCATCACCGGCAGCGTCGCCGCGCTCTCATCCAAGGCCACGTCGCACCACAGCTCCGTGGTGTTGAGCCACGAGAAAGCTCCGGCTTCGTAGCGCAGCCGGCTGGAGGCCGCCTTGATGGCAAACCTGCGCAGCGCCGTGTCCTTCAAGATGGCGAAGTCCTCCCTGGAGATGTCCCGCAGCAGCGGCCCCCCCAGCGACAGCTCCCGCAGCTCCCGCAGCTGCCCGAAGGCGCTCGCCAACGCCGCGCTGCCGTAGAGGTTGTTGGACATGTCCAGCCAACGGAGATTGGCCAACGGCCGCAAGGCCGGTGCGGGGATGTGGTTGAGGGAGTTGTTGAAGAGCTGGAGATGCTCCAAGAGGAGGTTGGAGAGGAAAGCGTCGGGCGCGATGCGGGAGATGTTGTTGTAGCCCAGATCCAAGCGGCGGAGCTGGGTCATCCCGGCGAAGTCGCCCGCCGTGATCTCCTGGAGTTTGTTGTAGGAGAGGTCGAGGCTGTGCAGGTCACGGGGGAGGTCACGGGGCACCTGGCCCAGGTCCTGCCCCTTGCACAGCCCTGTCTGGCTCTCAGCGTCGAGGCGGCACCGCGGCCATGCCGCGTCCCCCGCCAGCACCAGCAGCACCAGGCACCAAACCCCATGGGCACTGGTGGCTGGTGGTGGCCACATGGCCTGTGGGCGGGCAGCGCGGTGGCCAGGGAAGTGCTGTCGGTGGCCATGGAAGGGCCGGGGTTGGAAGGGGCATCTGGGCATCAGCGCGGAACCGTTCTGCGGTGAGAGGGGAGTGGAGTCAGTGGGGACACGGGGGGCTGTGGAGGGACCCCAATGTCTGGGAAGTCAGAGGGATCGGGTCTGGGGGAATGGCACCTGGATCCAGTGGGATGAGGTGGGAAAATCCCCACTTGGGGTGCTATGGGACTGGATCCTAAAGGGATTGGGAGGGGATTGCATCGGAAGGGATTGGATCCAGGGGAATTGCGGGGTTGGATCAAGGGGAATTGGATCCAGGGAGACTGGATGGGGGGAATTTGGATCCCAGGGGAATAAGGGATTGTATCCCAGAGGGATTGGGGAGCTGGATGGGGGGGGAATTGGTTCCAGGGGGGCGTCAGGAACTGGATCCCAGGGACATCAAGGACTGAATTCCAGGGAGACTGGGTCTGGAAAGGGGGCGGTGGGGGAGCGTAGGAGATTGGATCTTGGGGGGATCAGGGTCTGGATCACGGGGGAATATTTGGGATTGGATCCTGAGTATCAGGCACTGGGGATCAGGGACTGGGTTCTGGAGGGACTTGGGACTGGACTGAAGGGAGGACAGGGCAGGACTGGATCCTAGGAACTGGGAAATGGATCCTAGGGGATTGGATCCCAGGGGGATCAGGAACTGTATCCTGGGAGGATCTGATTTGAGGGGGATTGGGGACTGGCTCCAGTGGGGATTGGATCCCAGGGGGATCAGGGAATGGATCCTGGAGGATTTAGGACTGGATCCCAAGGGAATTGGATCCAGGGATTAGGTACTGGGGACTGGATTAGGGATACGGAGTGGGTTGGAACCCCAGGGATCAGGAAATGGATCCTGGGGGATTGGGGACTGGATTCCCAGGGGATCAGAAACTGTAAACTGGGGGGGGGGGGGGGCACTGATGCTGGGGGGATTGGGGACTGGATCCCAAGGGAACTGGAACCCAGGGGCGGGGGGCAGAGGCCAAATCCCGGGGATCCCCAGCACCAGGGCCCTCGCGGGGCTGCAGCAGCAGATCCCGGGGCGGAGCTCAGCGCCAGATCCCGTGGGATTTGGGACACCGGATCCCGCAGGCTGAGGGCAGAACCCAGCACGAACACCGCTCCCAACCCTCCCTCCTCCTCCTCCTCCTCCTCGCAGGGGCTGGGGGGGCTCCCCTGGGCTGGAACCCCCCCCTTTCCTTCGCTGATGATTTTTCAGGTGCATTGGAATTTCCAATTAAAAAAAAAAAAAACTAAAATAATTAAAAATCAGCTTTTTTTTTTTTTTTTTCTACAGAGGAAACTTTTGCTTCTGGGTGGTTGCAGCCGAGAGTTTGGAATTTTTATTGGGGGGGAAACCAGGAAATTGGAGGAGAAAAACAGACGGGGCCTGTCCTGTGCCACCACCGTCCGGGCCAGGTAGGGATTATGCTGGCATCCTGGATTATCCAGGTATCCCAAATGATCCTGGGACAGATCCCAGCCTGGGGGGGCCCTGGGGACACGGGGGAGCCCCCCTGCTTCTCCCAAAGGTGCCTCCCTCACCCTTGAGCTTGTAAGAAAAGGAAGAAAAACACCTGCAAGCAACCCAAAATGGAGTTGGGGGGGGTGGGAGCAGGTGAGGGGGTCCCACAGCACCTGGGGGGGGTCCCCAATATCGTCCCTCCCCCCTCCCTGTGACCCCATCCTGGTGGGAAGCACCTGCACCGCTGCGGCGCCCACGCGGGGAAACTGAGGCAGGGGGTGCCCCTCGTCCCACCCTGCCAACGCCCTCCTGGCACCAAATCCTTCCTCGTTCCCGATGCCAACCCAACCCGAGCGGCACCGGAGCGCTCGGTCACACCCAGTTCCCCCCAACCTGACCCCCCAAAGCAGCCCCTGCTCACCCCACGCAGCACCCGGGATGCAGCGAGTCGGCCGGGACTCAGCTGGGGCGGGAACGGCCGCATCGAGGAGCTGGAGAAGGGGGCTGGGATGGTGCTGAGCCGGCCGGGGCACTGGGGCAGGAGGAGGCCCCACTTTGGGGGACACCCCCACACCTGCACTTTGCCCCCGGGGAGGTTCCAGCACCAGGCTGGGCCCAGGACCTGGCTCGGGTGGGGTTGGGTACCCAAAGCTCCCTCTGCGCCCCAAAATAGCATCACCTCCCACAGCAGGGGCCCAGTGCTCCCAGTCAGGCACCCCCGGTCCCACTTGGTGCCCCCAGTTCAGCCCAGCACCCCCCTTTCAGCCCAGCATCCCCAGTTCTGCTTGGTGCCCCCAGTTCAGCCCAGTACCGTACCCTCAGTTCAAGCCAGTATCCCCAGCCCAGCCCAGTACCCCCAGTTCAGCTCAGCACCCCTAATCCAGGCCAGTACCCCCAGTTCAGCATCCCTGGCCCATCCCAGTGTCTCCTGCTGGCTAGATGACCTCACCCCAGTTTCCCCAGTCCATCCCAGTCCCAGGGGTCCCCTCCAGCCCCCTTCGTAGCCAACACAAAGCCAAGCACCCAGGAACAGGGACATGTCCAGAAGATCAACTTTGAGCCCTCTCCTTAATGAGCTCCTAACGAAGCCCCCGGCCCAATTATTGAGGAGCTTTCCCTGGGGCTTTGCAGGAACAAAATAATGTACAAAAATATGGAGAAAATGCCCTAAATTGGTGTTTCCAAGCTCCACCATGACGATCCAGAGGTCTTGGTCATTCCCATCCACCCACAGCACCTCCTGCCCAGCAGGATGAGTCCCGGCCAATTAACAGCAATTAAACTTTGATGCTGGGTCTGGTTCCGGAGCTTCTCCTGCCCAGTTGAGGCGGTGGGAAAGCGGCTGGTGATGGGCTCTGGAAATGAACCTCAATTAGTTGTAATTAGCTCAGTAATTAGGCTAATTAGTTGGAATTGGCAGCTCCAACACAGGCCCTGCCCCACAGCATATGATCCAAGTTTTCTTTTGCTCTGCAGGGCAATAAATATTTGGATAAATGGAATTTGGTTATCATTGAAGATGATTCTGCTATGTAATTGGGGTATGATGGGCTGGGGACTCCAGATCCCAACCCCTCACATCCCTTAATTGCCATGAAGATGCTTTCCAAGAAAAAGCAGAGGTGGGGATCGATGGGAAATGGTCCTGCAAGGAGGAAAAAACCCTTTAGAGGTTCTGCCCAGCAGCTGAGGGACCAACAGGTCCAGCAAAAACCACTTCTGAAGGTGTTTGTGGACCTGGAGAAGAGCTGGGATGGGATTTCATCGGAGGGATGGCAGTGAGTGCAGGTTTGGAACGGGAGGATGGATGGGATGGAAAACCCATGGAAAACTGAGGTTGCCCACCCAGACTGAGGGGAAAGGGAAGGTAAGGATGGGGGTGTCCCTGTCCCTCATGGCCTGGGTAATGGGGATGAGCTGAGAGCCCATCCCTGGCTGTGTGTTCATCGCTCTGGGATCACAAAGACAAAGGGAAGCAGCGTTGACTCAGCTGGGCTTTAATAACCAACTCTGTGAGTGCGATCGGCGCCGACACGGATCTACAGCCTGGTATTTACAGGTGTGTGAGCAGTGGGAGACACCACACAGGCTCCACCGGACTAAAACATTTCTCCAACACCTCAAACCTTTAGCCCAGCACCCCCAGTTCCGCCTGGGGCCCCCCAGTTCAGCCCAGTTAACCACGTGGAGGCTGCTGATGGGGTCGGGCACCGTCCACTCTCATCACTGATTCACAGTCTCCAAGAGTTCAAAGTCTCCAAGGCCAGGCTGTGGTTTGGCTCCAGCCCTTTCCCATGAGCCAAAGGGAATCGTGGTGCAGTTTCTGCAATCCAAAGGCTGGGCCAATACGACCCCCCCTGCCCCTTCCCTGCCTGGGGAGGGTTGCAAGCAGAGAGACCCCACATTCTGACACCCCGCTGCCTTCATTACCCAGTGGAATTAAACTCCCTCCTCCTAAAGCTCTGGGTTGTTCTGGCTGCCCTTTCCCAGCAACTCAGCCTTTCAATCACCCCAGTGCCCACAAAAAGGCAGGAGATGCTGGATGGGAAGTTTCCTGGAGCTGGATCTGGACTAACAAACCCACTCGAGCGAGGGAAACGTGGCTTTCCAGCCCAAGCACCACACAGATGTACCTGGAAGCCTGAAATGTTTGTGCACGGAGCTGCTGGAGCTCAGCAAAAACAGTAGTGGGATTTAAAAGCAGGTGGGGTCACCCCATCCTGGGGATAAAGCAAGGAGCATCCCACCTCTGGATACAAACAGCCACCAGCTCTGAGCATCTGTGAGCAAAACACCCTCAAGAGGTGGGACGAGCCCACTGCCTGGTGTGAGCAGCATCATCTGGGTCACAGAAACCAATAAACATGGGAAAATTTAGTGAGGGAGCAGCTTCTGCTCAGAGAGAAAAGCAGGTGGGAACAACTAATGTGGAAAGTGAGAGCATCAAGGCGTCTCCTTCCTGCTCTATGGCAAAAAAAAAAAGCCACAATGAGGGTCATCAGAGAAGCCAAAGGCAGCAGAAGCTCAGCAAGGTGAACCCACACGGCTCTGGGCAGAGGGAGGAGGTGGATGTGCAGGTCTCAGCTTCTTCACAGAGGCAGAGAAGAGCTCAGGCTACCTGAGTCCCCTTTCTGCTCTTGGATGCAGAGAAATCCAGGTGGGAAAGGCTGGGAGCGACGCCCAGGCTCGGCACAACTCACTGTAGTTGCTTCTTTCCCCACTGGGATTACAGGGAAGGGGCAGGGAAGGAAATATTCTCCTAGAGAAAAGCACCAGGCTCCGATCCCACCTCAAACCTGCAACCGGCCGAGGCTCCACGGACTCACCCCGAATGCCCGGCTGGGACAGCTCCTCCACAGCCAAATTCCTTTCAACTCCCCCTCTGTCTGCACTCAGATTTCTTAAAAGGAAGATAAAAGCATCAAAACAGATGTCCCCAACCAGTGCTGGGCTCACTCCACCCCGCTGGGCTCACTCCACCCCACGGGTTCAAACCCCCTCGGGGCTGGGAGAAGCCTCCTCTCCAAATACTTCCCTCCGGGCTGGGTTTGGATTGAGATCCTGCTAAAAAGGGAAATGTTAAACCTCCAAAACAGCTGGACAGGCGCTGGAGCCGATGGGGGAAACCATGGAATTCAGATCCATTGAGCACAGGGAGCCAAGGCCGCTGGAGCAGCTCCCTGTGGGCTCCCACGCTGCGAATTCCCTCTGTTTTCTTCCCATCTCCCATTTATTAAAGCAGCCAGGCATGAGGTGAACACGGTGCCATATGCAGCAGGACTGCAAGAGTCAGCTTTAGACGTGTCCCAGCCCTGGGAATGTCCCCAAATGCCTGACTTTGAGGCTCCGAGGCCAATTAGGGCTTCAGTTTGAGCCAAGGATGAAGGATGGTGAGGATGGAGAGGATGGAAGAGGTGAGGCCGCACAGCCCCACGAAGCCCGGGTTGGTTTTATAGAGCCCCAGCTTGTCCAAGGGGATAAAAAGGTCGCAGGTGTTTTTCACCACATCCAGCAGCAGAGGAGGGTTGTTCCGAAGGACGCGGGTCAGAAGCCGGAGCTGGATCTGCAGCCTCAGCCCCAGCTGCTGGAGCCCATTGTCAGCCTGGAGGTGGCACCCGTTCTGGCTGCCTTTCGCCCGCTTCCCACCCGCCTCCCGCTCCATCAGGATCCGGATCTCGTAGGCATCCCGGCTCAGGTTCACCACAAGGGCAAAGAGGTAATACCTGGAAAACAGGGAGAGAGGGATGGCAGGGAGAGCAGAGGGAGGGGGCAAAGGGTGGTGGGGACCACAGCCTGCGACACTGGGAGCCTCCAGAAATAAAACGCCAGGCCCCATCCCTGGGGGAATTCAGAAACTGTGTGGATGTGGTGCTTCGGTGGGGTTGGTAAGTGTTGGGTTTATGGCTAGACTCGATGAGCTTAAAGATCTTCCCCAACCTGAGTGATTCCCTGGTTCTGCGTTCAGGATCCAGCGCTGATCCCCGGGGAACATCGCTGCCGACGGCCCCACAGCCACCCTGCACTGCTGTCACCCCTCCTGCTCCGCGGGGCGGCAGAAGGGAGGTGAGAACCTGCAGGTGAAGGGCCGCAGCCTCACCTGAAGGACCTGTGGCTCCACTTCTCCTGGTCGAGGCGGGGGAGCAGCCCCGTCTTGCCTGCCCAGAGGACGTTGTCGCAGGCGAAGTACATGGCCCTGTTGAGGTGGCTGAGGGTGACGCAGAAGCGCAGCACCATGTCCGACAGGTGGATGGCTCGTTTCGCCGCCTCCAGCGCCTCGGCCGAGCTGCCCAGACGCAGCACTGCGGGACGGACCGACAGATGGACAGAGGGGGTGGTCACCAGGGGGCTGTGGGCCTGGGTATTGGGGGGGGGGGGGGGGTGGGCTTGGTAATTGGGGGGCGATTTGGGGGTGTAAGGCGGGGGTTCCCAGTAACTTGAGGGAGCGAGGGGGGGCTGTGGGCCCACTACTGAGGGATGGGACACAGTCACAGGGGGTGTAGGGGAGTACGTGGGGGTGGGCCCAGTGACAGGGGAGGTGGGTCTGGCTATGGGGGGGGGTGGCGGGCCTGGTCACCGGGTGGGTGAGGCCTCGGTCACTGAGGGTTGCAGGGAGGTGGGCTCGGTCACAGCAGGTGAGGGCAGAGGGGGTGCAAGGGGTTGTGGGCCCGGTCACGGGTGGGGGCTGGGGGTGTAGGGGAAGGAGAGCTCGGTTCACGGAGGGGTTGGCCGTGGGCCCGGTCACCGCGGACACGGTGGGGGGCGGGGGACCGCCACCCCCCAGCCCGGGCTCGGTCCCGCACTCACGTTTGCGGCCCAGGCTGAGGTGCGCCTCCAGCTGCCGCACGCTGCCCACGGCCCCGGCGCTCGCCCCGCTCCTCCGCAGCGCCTCCCCCGCTAGCAAACACGCGTACTGAGCGGCCCTGGAAAGAGAAACCGCGGCGTGAGGGAGGGGACGGGGGGGGGGGGGGGGGCATGACCGCCCTCCCGTGACAACCCCCGCCCCGAGCCCCTCGAGGGCACCTGAAGAGCCGCTCCTTGGCCTGGCTCTGCGCGCTGAAGCGCACCCAGGGCTCCATGGCGGGGGTGGTGAGGGGGGAGAACGCCTCCGCGAGGGGCGCGCGGCCACTTCCGGGAGAGCGACGGAAGCCGCCGAGGGTCACAAACCCCACCGCGCTCGCGCCGCCTGGCGGCCGGGCGAGCCCCCTGCCCGCTTTGGGGTTCAACCAGGCCGGGCTCACCGCGGGGGGCACAACAAACCCCGCCTGCTCTGCTCTGACGCCACTCCGAGGCCCCGCCCACTCCCCCACTCCGCTTTTGCTCCGCCCAGCCTTTGCTAAGTGGCCCCGCCCCCTTGCGCGGCCATCCCGCCCCACCCGGCACTTCCGCCCCCAGGCCCCGCCCCCTCCGTTCCGGCTCCGCCCCCCCCGCGCGCCGTGGGGTCCTCCGGGGCCGGCAGGGGGCGCCGGCGGGCGGAGCGGGCAGAGGGGTCCCCTCTGTGCCGCCGTTCGGCGCCGCGGGCAGCCCGGGCCGGGCCTGCGCCGCCCCCGCCGCCTCCACCGCTTCCTCCGCTCCGGCCCCGCCAGCCCCGGCCTCGGCCTCGCCGCCTCCTCCCTGGCCCCCACCACGGCCCCGGCCCCGTGCAGGTGAGCGCCCCCCGACCGCCGCCCCGGGCCCCGCTCTGCGCCCCCGGCCAGGCCCCCGGAGGGGGGGGGTTCGGGGGGATTTGGGGCCCCTCTTGGCCCTCCCGGCCCCTTCCCGGGAGCCGCCGCCTCCCCCCGGGGCCTCCGCCGCCTCCCCGGGCCGGGGCTCCGCGGCCTCGTTGCGCAGAGAAATCAAATCCGTCTTCACCGCTTTTTTTTTTTTTTTTTTAGCTTCCTCCCTCTCGGCCCCCGCAGCCGCCGATCGGCCCGGAGCCCCGCGGAGCCGCTGCCGCCCAGGATGAGCCGCCTGCGCCGCCCCCAGCCTCGGCGTCCCCGACCGGAGCGGCGGCCGCGCGGGATGGGATCACGCCAGGTACACTCCGAGCCCCCCTTCCGAGCCCCCCTTCTGAGCCCTCAGCCCCATCCTACAGGGGACGCGCCCAGAGCCCCCGCCAGCCTCTTCCCGGGGGACCCCAACCTTCCCGGGACCCCGCTGTGCTAGCCCAGGGGGAACCCTAGACCCCCTGGGACCCTGCTGTGCTGGCCAAGGGGACCCCAGCCTTCCCGGGACCCCGCTGTGCTAGCCCAGGGGGGACACCATACTCCCTGGGACCCTGCTGTGCTGGCTGAGGGGACCCCAGCCTTCCTGGGACCCTGCTGTGCTGGCTGAGGGGACCCCAGCCTTCCTGGGACCCTGCTGTGCTGGCTGAGGGGACCCCAGCCTTCCTGGGACCCTGCTGTGCTAGCCCATGGGGGACCCCAGACTCCCTGGAATCCCACTGCTCCGACCACAGGGGACCCCAGACCCCTGGCTGCGGTGCTGCCCAGCAGCTGGTCTCGGGTGTGGGCAGCTGGTGAGCAGCACTTGGGGGGCTTCTGACCGGTTTTCCCATGAGCCATCAAAGGTTTGGGACTTTGCCATCCCTTGGGTTGTCACTGCATCCTTCTGCCCGGGCTTGGCCCATCCCCTGGAGCCATCGCTGAGTCCTTTCCCTCGGGCTTTGTCGTTTCACTCTTCGGGATCTGCACTTGGATCGGCAGCAGCAGAGCTGCTCCTGGACTCCGACCCAGGGACGTGGGCTCCTGCCTTTCCTCCTTCCGTTTTCCATTGCATTGGGACAGTCACTTTGACCAAAGGCTCTGGCATAGCTGGGAGTGACAATAGCGTCTGGGAACAGGGAATTTGCCTACAGACAGGAGTGTGGGAATGTTGAGGCGCCTCGGGGTGAGGAGGAGGAGGAGGATGCTCCCCATGGAGGCTGTGCCAGCGCAGCCAGCTTGAGGGCTCAGTGTACTCAGAAGGAGATTGCTGGTGATGGACGTGTTCGTGCTCACTCAGGGTCGTAATTAACGCTCATCAGGGCATGAGGGAAGAAGACACCAAAGGTTGGATGTGTTTGAGTGACACTCATGAGGAGCTTCCCTGCCACTCCATTCCCGGTGCAGCCGGAGCTGCCTGTTCCAGAGCTGGGACACCCCCAGGCAAGGGAGATTTCAGTGCTCCCACAATTATTGTTGGATTTTTTTTTTGCACGGGGATGTTAATTTGTAAGTAAATCTCCGGGTTTCAGTCCTTCCTGTGGGGCTGCGTCGTTAGCGGAGGAGGAAGGAGTGAAGGGAACGCTGGCGGGGCATTCCAGGGCTGGCAGGCTGTGGCTTTTTCTCTTCCCAGTGCCTCTGTCCGCTCAGGAAGCAGAATGGCTTCCTAGGAATGATGCCACAAAGTTTGCTCTGGGTGAGCGTTTGGAGCAGGGAGTTGGAGTTGTCTCTCCCTTACGGAGCCGAGAGGCCAAGGAGAGCTGGGAGCTGCTCCTTACCTTGCTGTGTGGTTTGCATCCTCCTCCTGTGTTCCTTGGCTCTTGTTTTGTTCTCAATTTAGAGACCAGTCCTTGCTCTGCTGTTTTGGGGATATTTGGCAGAACACAGCTCAGCACTGGGATGCAGAGTCCTTCCCATGAGAGCATCCCAGTGAGGCTGAACCAGAGCTGAGCCTCCTGCATCCCAGGAGCCAAGTGGTTCCAAGCCGGAGAGCCTTGGTGCTGGACTAGGGACTAGGCTGGGTTTATGGAGCTGCACAGTGCAGAGGGGAGCTGTGAGTGAGTTTTTTCCAGTGCCATTCCTTGCAGCAGAGCGTTGCTTGGAGCCTGCTGATCCGTGTGGAAACTGCTGGCCCAGCACCTCCAGGCTTTGAGCTCCTGCTTTGAGGCTCTGACGCAGAGGAGCTGCGCGTGTCCTGTGCTTGATCCGTGTCCCGGGAAGGGCTCTCGAATGCTGCTCCATGGGCACCCTGGGTGGAGGAGCCCATCCTGTCTGTGGTGCCAGCGGTTGATCTGGCTCTGCCACAGGGGCTCCTGATGCCCTTTGCCCTGAAAATTCATCTTTCTTGCTTTCCCTCCGCTATTTGCTCCGTGCTGTGCGTTCCAAGGGGGAATCCTTGGGGAGACATCCCCTGGCAGTGCTCATGTGCAGCAGGGGATTTATGGGCAGAGTTTGTCCGTGGGGATGTACAGAAGCTGGTGTTTTATTTGGATGAATCAGAGGGAGAGCTCTCTGGGAAGCTGGGGGCGCTCTCTGGGAAGCGAGGGGGTTTCCGGGAAGCTGGGGGAGCTCGCTAGGAAGCAGAGGAGCTCCCTAGGAAGCAAAGCCTTTTCCCTTAGCATAGCGAAGGCCACAGATAATGCATCCTCCTCCTGCCTCCAGCACTGTTTCCGCCCCCATCCCAACCCTGGAGGCGCAGGAGATGCCGAAGGCCGCCAGCACCGAGCAAAACAAGAAGTAACGCAGGGTAATAGAGACCAGATGTCTCTGTGCGGCTCCGTCCCAGCTCCTGGTCCTTGGCCAGAGTGAATATTTCCCATTCAAGTCAGGCAGGAGTGAGAGTTCTCTCCCTTTTCTTTCCTGTAAATTCACAGCTCCGCTCCCATCGATCTCTCTCCGCTTTTGTCCCTTCCTGAAGGAGTTCAAATTGCTCTCCTGACGCGTGGCTGCTCCATCGGCACTTTCGGTGCTAATCGGGGCTTCCCTTTATTCCGGATTTAATCACCGACTCCAGGGCTGCTCCACCAAGGAGAAACTTGGCCCGTTATGGCTGCGGGTGGAGGATGGGCTCAGCCCGGCCTGTTTTCCAGACAGGATTGCTTCATCCCATGCAGCTGATGGGGTTTTCATCCCCGTCGAGACCAGGGGGTCGGAAGGGAGCTCCGAGAGGTTGCGAAGTGTCGGGATACGATTAACCAACGTGATGTGAACCACAGGGAATCATAGAGGGGAGGGAATTCCCTCGCTGGGGTTTTTAGGGAGCGGAGTGGAGACGTGTCCTTGGTGAGCTCCGAACGGCCCCGTTGCAAGGATGTCATGGAAGAGAGCGGCTGTGTAAGTGCTGGAGGGGGTGAGGAGCTAAATAATGGGAATTAAAGCAGCCAGCACTGCACAGATTTCCAAGCTGTGCTGGCGACGCAGAGGTAACCCGGAGCCCGTGGGTGGATTTATCTTGCGCAGTTCCTTAATCCAAGTTTAACCCACTCAGCAGTTGTGAGCTCTGAGCTCCGGCCGCCGTCTCCTCCCCGGAGCAAGAGCCGGCGCGCGGGGCCCGGCTGAGGGCGGCGAAGGGAGCCGGAGTCTGGGAGCAGCTCTGCCTGCTGGGACTGCGCCGTGCAACCAGGCTGCCTCGGAATCATCCGGATCCCCTGTGTGAGTAGATTAGGTTGGATCCAGCCTCTCCTGTGGACGTGGAGGAGGTTTAATGGCCCGGATTGCACCAGGCTTCTCCTGCGTGGTTACAGGGAGGGAGCTTTAACGGGTTCCTGCACGCTTCTCCTCCCTCTGCAGCCTGGCAAGGGGATGTCCCTGCATTTCCCTGCGTCGGATAAACCGGTCGGGGCTGGGAAAGGCTCTGCAGGCAACTGAGCTGCCCGGGATCGCAGGTTCTGCACCCGGCGCGTGGCTGTGGAGCTGCATTTGGGATCACTTTGTCATCCCAGTTATCTTGGTGCGAGCACTCGATGGAGCCCAGTAGGGCTGGCACGAGCAGAGCTCCGTGCAACTCCTCCTTGGACCCAGCTCCGCTCCCTCTGCATTCCGAGGGATCCCCTCCTGACCAGCCTGTTTAAAAATCAGATCCCACGGGGCCAGGCCGGGCTCGCTAAGAAGGAAGAACTGCTTCCTTCAGCTCGCAGGGTCTTTGGGATCTGATGACCACAAGTATGTGAAGCACGCGGGATTTGTGCCGAAGGGACCGGCGGGCACAGAGGGCAGCGTTGTGCGTTGCTGCCGTGCCCCGGGGTGAAAGATGCCATTCATGTTGGCCGGAGCGCTGAACTTTGGCCGGGCTCCGCTCACCACGGAGCAAGAGCTTAAGTGCTTTGGGAACAGGAGCAGGAAAGTGGCCTCGCATTGGGATGCACTGACCTCGCTTGGAATATTTGGAATGAAAGGCCAGGGGTTTCCTCACTGGGAGCCGTGAAAATGAACAGATAAAATGAGGGCACTAAGTTGGTGGGGAAACATCTCAGTGCAGGATCCTGCTGGCACAGCCAGGGCCAGGGGTGATGAGAAGCAAGTGGGTGGAAAACAGCCCCGTGCCCTTCTCCAGGTGTGTTTCCCACTGTGCTGGATGTGAAAACTGGGAGGGAACTGGCAGTGCTCAACCTTTGTGAGAGGCCTTGTGTGCTTCTGCTGATCACGAGTTGGGGAGCGGCCGAGGGAAGCTGTTGGAGCTGCAGGAATGGTGCTGGGCCGGGTGGAGCCCCTGCTTTTGTTCCTAGAGGGTGATTTCATTCGGCATCGGATTGGGGTGGGAAACTGGGAAGTCTGCTCAATCGAAGCTGGGGAAGGGGCTGGAGAACAGGGATTCTGGGAGCAGTGAGGGCACTGGGGCTGTCTGGAGAAGAGGAGGCTGAGGGGAGACCTCATCGCTCTCTGCAGCTCCAGGAAAAGAGGTGGCATCCAGGGGGAGTCGGGCTCTCCTCCCAAGGAACAAGGGATGGGACAAGAGTAAGTGTCCTCAGGTTGTGCCAGAGAAGGTTTAGATTGGATATGGGGAACAATTCCTTCATGGATAGGGTTCTCGGGCACTGGCAGAGGCTGCCCAGGGCAGTGGTGGAGTCCCCATCCCTAGAGGTGGACAAGTGTGGTTGGACTTGATGATCACAAAGGTCCTTTCCAACCAAACCATTCTGTCATCCCTCATTTATCTTAATTTTAAGTTGTAATTAAGTGCTAAGGGTTGGTGATCTGGGAATCGGTGCCAGGACTATGGAAGCAGAGACCTGGTTGGAGCACATGGTTCTTGCTCCGGCTCTCGCCTTGCCTGGCACTGGTGAGAATTCCATCCCAGAGGGAAACGAGCAAGAGCCAAGCACAGGGATGAACCTCATCTCCCCTAGGATGAAGCGGAGCCATTGGGTCCTGGCCTGTGCCCTCTCATCCCGAGCACTGGAATGCTGTTGTGGCAGAGGGCGTAAAGCAACCTGGTTCTTTCTTCTCTCCCCTCTCTTTCTCGTTTTGGCTCGCTCGTTTTTTTATTGTCATGGTAACGGGGTTGTTTTCTGGAGTGGCTGGTGGGTGCTCCCAGCTCTCTCCAGTCTGTGTGGAAGGAGCACGCGGAGACCTTTGGAACCCAGCGGGAGCAGCGCGGGCATCGTGCTTCCCGACTGCCGCTGGGTGTGTTGACCTGGGGCACCTTCCAAAGGGTTTACACCAAACCTCATCTCTGCTTCCGGTGTCCCTCGAGCTCTATCCCAGCATAGATTCCTGTTTTCCCACCTTCGGGCTGAAGTCTCCTCTGCAGGCTTTGTTCCTCACTACTTTTCCTCCTGTTTCAGCTTTGAAGCGCGCAGCCCCGCTTCTGTCATGGGAGACTCCGCGGCGGCCCCCGCCCGCGGGACAGGCTCAGAGCAGGTGCCCCAAGGGAATGGCGGGACATCCCTCAGCGTCATCACGGAAGGTGTCGGGGAGCTGGCGGTCATCGACCCTGAGGTGGCCAAGAAGGCCTGTGAAGAGGTCCTGGAGAAGGTCAAGCTGATGCACGGCGTCTCCTCCGACAGCGTCACGAAGCCGGGCGATGGCAACGAGGCAGAGCGCACCCCGCGGGCCACGGCGGATTTGGCCAACGGAGACATCGTGGAGGGCTGTGAAATCAAGTGCTTGGACGATCCGCCTGGCACGGCCTCCAGGATCCAGGAGGAGGACGAGACCGCCGCCAACACGGTGAAAACCGCCCGCAAGCGGCAGAAGAACAACTCGGCCAAGCAGTCCTGGCTCCTCCGACTCTTTGAATCCAAACTCTTCGATATCTCCATGGCCATTTCATACCTGTACAATTCAAAGGAGCCTGGCGTGCAGGCTTACATTGGGAACAGGTTGTTCTACTTTAGGAACGAAGACGTGGACTTCTACCTGCCGCAGCTGCTGAACATGTACATCCACATGGACGAGGACGTGGGCGACGCCATCAAACCCTACATCGTGCACCGCTGCAGGCAGAGCATCAACTTCTCGCTGCAGTGCGCCCTGCTGCTGGGCGCCTACTCCTCGGACATGCACATCTCCACCCAGCGACACTCCCGCGGGACCAAGCTGCGGAAACTCATCCTCTCGGACGAGTTGAAGCCAGCTCACAAGAAGAGGGAGCTGCCGTCGCTGAGCCCAGCGCCCGACATGGGCCTCTCTCCTTCCAAACGGACTCACCAGAGGTCCAAGTCGGATGCCACCGTCACCATCAGCCTGAGCAGCAATCTGAAGCGCACAGCCAGCAATCCCAAAGTCGAGAGCGAGGAAGAGGTAATGTTGGGGCTCTCTGAGGCCGTGTGGTTGGTTCTCGCCGCTCCCCCTTTCCCACAGAGTTTTGTTTTTATCCCAGTTGTTGGATGTGAGTGAAGTTTTGATTCCTGTGACCCTACACAAGCTGACAGACGCTGGCTGGGGATGGGGCTCCGGAGGGGCAGTTTTCCTGGTATGAGGGGAAGAAAGGACATGAGGTGGCTTCAAGGTAGGGCTGAGAGCTGGGCCAGGAGGACAGAGTCGCTTCCTGCGCTGCCGAATTCCCATGCGATTTGGGCAAACCCGGCTGGTGTCTCTGTTTTGCAATCCTCAGCCATCCAATCGCTGCTGGAATCTGATTTCCTCCTTGTCCTGACTTGTCGGGAATCAGCAAGGATGAGGTTTATCTGCAGGCAAGAAAGGCCCGGGGAGTGGGAGGGGAGCAGGCAAATGCATCGGCTATGCCATCCCTGCACCCTGGCCAGGATGAGCCTCCGGAGCGCGCGCGCCCCGCTGGCTGCAGCACCAGGAGCTGCAGCCGAGGGTTTGTCTGTGCTGGCTGCCCCGAGCCAAGCTCTGCTTTGGATTTCTGCCTCCTTTTTGCAGTTCCAAATCTGGGAAAGCCAGGCTTTCCCAGCCGGAGCGGTGCGGAGGGGCCACTTCCAGTTTCCAGGGCTGGGCATGAATGCAGTTTAAAGCCAAAGCAAACAACGATGAAAGAGGTGACCCTGGGCACGCGCGCAATACGCGTCCTCCAAACCCCAGGAGCTCCCATGGGATTTGCTGTGTTTATGTTTTAATGTCAAAAAGTTGTCAGCACAGAGTGGTTCGGTGCGGAGGCGCCGGCTCCGTGTGCCCCGTGAAGTGGGAGTGGGGAAGTGAGTTTCTCCCAGAGAGAGTGCAGATTATCCACGTCCCACAGAGCAGTGTCCGTGGCAGCGGGGACACGAGGCTGGAGGGAAAAGAGCTGGAAATGGGAATTTTCTGTGCTGCTGCTTTGTTCTGAAGGGCTGATGGGTTTCGGTGTGCGCGGCAGCTTGGGATGGTGCGGGGTGTGGGGCTGCGGTGACGCTGCCGAGCGGGAGAAGGGGCTGAGCGGGTGCTGAATGTGGATTTTCCAAGCGGTGCTCATGGAATTGGAGCCAGCAGTGCTGCTTCCCTGCCTGGACTCCAGGAGCTGGAATGCTCCCCGGGGGAGGTTGTTCACCTCTCCAGCAGGGATGGCTCCAAAGGGTCAGGAATGGCTCATGAAACCGCAGAGCCAAAGGTCTGGTCCCAGCAGCCTTGGATCAGCCAGATTCCACAGGGAGTCATCCCTGTGCCTCGTGTGGACGAGACCTGGCAGCTGACTTCTCCGTGGCTCCGTCTGGACACCAGAGATCTCGTGACTGTTTCATAACAGTGCAGTGTTGCTTGGCTTTCCTACCTTGCCCGAGATTCCCCCTTTCCCTCGACTCCACACAGGGCTGTAAATCATCCAAAGGGGCCTCGTGGCTTCCTGCCTGTCTGGGACTTGGGGAAGGCTCTGTTGGATAAGGATTTGAAGGAGAATTCAGAGGTGTGAAGTGGTTTCAAGCTCAAACCCTCCTGTCCTGCTCCCCACGAGCCAGGGCTGTGGTGTTTGCAGGTGGATAAGGAGTCTCCTGTCTCTTCCTGGTGGAAAAGAACCGGCTGCCAGAGAGCAGGACGTGCCGAGGCCTCTCCAGCTCACACCGGCTGCAGCAGCTTTGATAACGGAAACCGGAGCTTCCCATGAATGATGGATGAGAGCAGCACTGCAGAGGGTTTCTGCTGGAGGCATTTGGGGTGGATTTTGATCCAGAGGCCAGGCTGTTCAAACAGACACAGCAGTGGGGATACATGAGGCACTGTAAGGGCTTCTCTGGCCTCCCAGTATCCCCAGTTAGCTTCCTGGACCCCTGTTATTTTAAGTGCTGGATGTTTTTGCCTCCCATTTGGAAGCAGCAACCCCTGGAATTGGGCAGGTCTGGTGTGAATGCCAGCACATTCCAGAATTCACTGCTCTAATGCACATACTGGTTTTCCCTTGGTCCAGAAACCCAGCAGATGTCTGGGTTGTGTTGTGCTGGGTCCAGCCCTGAGCTTGTTCCTCAAATTTCCTTAAACTGGAGGTTTTCCAGGAATATCTCTCCCATGTGCTCCCCTGGGAATCTTGTTATTCCCTCTGCGCTCTCCAGCCCTGGGCCAGGAAGTCCCTTCTGCTGTGCCTCGAGAAACATCAGCTCCTCTCTCCCCAAAACATTGCAAAGCTCGAATGCAAACTGGGAAGTCATTTGTCTGGATTGAGGAAGCTGAAATACCAGAATCTCTGGCTGCTGAAGAGCTGGAGAAACGGAATAAGCCCTGGAAGAGCCGTAGGGAGGAAAAGCTGGGCGGGTGCCTTGGCAGGCGGGTGTGGATCTGAGCCGTAGGGATGGGGCTGGAGGCAAAGGTGCAGAGGAGGAGGGTGCAGAGCAGGGCAGGAATGTCCCACCCGTCCTCAAGAAGTGCTTTTGGAAGGGTCCTGCAGGCTGTGCCGGCGCTGCAGGCTCCACAACACGGCTTCCGTCCAGGCTTCTTCCCAGGGAAGGCTTCCCACATCCAGGCTTCGTCTCCCCTTCACCATGAGATCCCCAAACCAATTTTTAGCTCTACTGAGAAGGTGGTGACACTGTATTTCCTCCTCCACAGTGTCCATCCGTGTCTGGCTGGGTTCTGTTCCCATCCATCCTCTCCACTGAACACTTTGTGGTTCTTTTCCCATCTCCCATCCATTCCTGAACGTTTTTGCCCTCCCTAAATTTCCTTAGCACCCTCATCCTCGACCTCTGGGGTTTATTTCTCCTCCAGACCTTTCCCCATGCCTCCACACCTTCCTTGGAGTGTGGGGCTGTCCTCCCAGTTTCTGGGCTTATTATAGTGCCCATATCCTTGCTGGTCCCAGATCCCTGCTGTTCCTGCATCCTTGCTGTTCCCAGATCAACCGGCTCAGACCCAGAGCATCCTGGACTTGGGCTCTTGAGCTCCCTGATCCAGCAGGAGGTGTCAGTGCCCAAGGCAGGAGGTGGAACTGGATGGGCTTTAAGGTCCCTTCCAACCCAGACTATTCTGTGACTCTGTGATCAATGTTCCTTAGGAAAACAAAGTCTGTGTGGCTTTGGGAGTGCAGTGAGGGATGGATCTTGGCAAAATCTGTGGTCACCCCGGGATGAATCCATCCTTTCCCCACAGCAGCTGTGGTGCCTTGTTCCTAGAGGGTAATTCTTCCTGCTGAGGTCTTTGTGTTCCAGTTGTGCTGCCTGCCTGGGCAGGAGAGGCTTTATTCCAAGTGCTGTTGGTGCTGTGGGGTTTAAATCCTCACCAGGTTGTGTGTTCATAACAGAATTCCATGATAAGGGATGGTGTAAATGTGTTTCACATTTATTGCTTTTCAATTCATACAAAGGGGTGCAAAGGAGAAGCCACAAACTCCAACCCCCTGTTGTCTGCCTTCCCCCTGGTTCGGGGTGCAGGGACTCAGCCTTTCCCAGCCCTGGTTTCCAAGAGGTGGTTGTGTTTTGCCACAGTCCAGGTGTGTCCTGTTCTCTGATCCTTTTACAGCCAAAGGGTGGATTAGGTGTGCGGGGGCTGCTCGGCATTGAATTTCCTTCGTGAGGAACCTGAGACCCTGCAGGGAGCTCGCTGTAACCGGATGCTGGAAATCAGGAGAGCAGGGATCGGTGTTCCGTTGTAGGAAATGGTCCAAGATGCCCGGCTGTGGGGTCTGCTGGGATGGGAGAGGGAACACAGGGCAGGAATGGTGGCCAGGGAACCTTGCTGGGGTGAGAGCTGCCACGGGGACATCATGTTTGGCTCCTGGGGCTTCGGCAGAGCTGCAGGGAGGGACCTGGAAGCAAAACCTCATCCAGGGCAGCCACTTAAATCTCATTTGTGGTGGGACCAGGCTCCAGGAATGTCTCCAGGTGACCTGGAGATCCCAACTGGGTGAGGAGGAGTGGAATTCGGAGCAGAGGCAGTTGTTGGGCTGTCTCATCACTGTCCTTCTGCCCTCCCCTGAGGTCCTCGAGCCTCGCTGGCTTGGGGTGGTTGGTTTTGGTGACGGCTCCTCCGCACACCCAGCAAGGTTTCGCCAGCGCTCACTCCGGGGGGGATTTGCTGCCCCCATGGGTTGTGCTGCCCCTGCAGGGTGTGAACACTGGTGCCTGGGCCCCTCCTCGCTGGTGCTGAGCACCAGCAGCACCTTCCCTGCTCCCTGGTTCCCCACTGGTTTTGTGGATGGACGAGGACCCCTGGGCTCTTCCCATCGCTGAGCCGGGGCTTGGCTCAACTGGCGTTTTCAGGGATGAGTATTCCTGGGATCTGCTCTGCTGCACTCTCAGGGATGTTCTTTTGGGAAGATGCTTTTCAGAGGTGAAGCCCCTGACTCTGAGTGGAAGCTGAGGCTGCTATGAGCTCTTCCACACCCCAGTATTCCTGGCAGGCCGGGGTTCACCAGACTCTGGCACTCAGCTTTTATCTCCCCGTGCACTCTGTGGTTTGACCCCGGTGTCCTCGCCAGCGTGGCAGGGCGCAGCACCAAAGGTGCTGAGGAACCAGGACTGAGATGACCCATCCTAGGCTTTACGTGATTTCAAAATTAGGGCAAGATGCACCAAACTTTGGAGCTCGGAGCCTGCACCTGGATGAGATGGGGGATGCTCCCTGTGCCCCCTTTTGCCTCCCACCGGGGTTTCAACTCCTTGGAACTGGAGGAATTAATCGCCCAGACTGCCTGGAGAGGGGTGACTCATCCCTCTGATCTGTTCATGAGCCAAGATCAAGGTTCAAAACAGGCAGAGCAGGGAGGGAAACCCCCTTCTTTTGGTTTATTTTAACCCACTGGACTGAAAACAGCCCTTTTTAAACGGGAAAGGCTGCAGCTGGGAGCCTGCACCCAGCACCAGCCCTGAGCTGGGATGGTGGAGAGAGCCGGGAAGGCTCCACGTGAAGGGAAATGTTTGGCTGAACTGGTTCTACCAGTCCAGTGAAATAGTTTTAATTAGACAAGGGCTAATTGAATAATCAGTGAAGAATCTGGGCCTGGGAAGGGAGGCTGGAGATTGCCAGCGCCTTGCAGGGGCCGTTGTGCGTGGATGGTGGAGGAGGATGACAAACCTCTCAAGTGATGTGAGCGCTGCCTGTGGTGTTGGGGTTTTAGTTAAGAGCAGCATCAGTGTTGTCTTGAGATCCAGAGCAAGGGTTTGGATGCAAATCTGGTTACGTCTGAGTTTCCACGCGGATTCGCTTATTGGAGCCTGGGCGCTCGCGGACGATGTCTGGATTCAAAAGCTGCTTCTTATTTGAGGTTCCCTGGTGGCTTTTCAGCCCGTGGCCCTGCCCTGCCCTCACCAGCCGAGGTGTGGAAGAGCCAAGGCCTTTTCCCTGTGGAATTGCACCTCAGGCAGCACTGGCAAAGCTGCACAGCCTGGCCGAGCTCGTTTCCCCACTGCAATAAGATCAGTGCGGCCGGTGCTGCTGTGGGAAATCACTGCAGGAGGGGTTGGAGCTGGGAGGCTTTGCATTTCCACATCATCCTCCAGAGCTGTTTGTTTCTTTTTTGGGAAGTGGGTTTTAAACTAAATTGCACACAGGTCTTGAGGATGCAAAGCTCCATTATGGGTTTTTTTTGCATAAAAATGATGGAATGGACAGGAATTGTGGGATGTGGAGCTGGAGGTGGAAGTGGCCATTGAGGGGATGCATGGAGTGGCTTCAGTGGGAAATGTGTGCAGTGCCTTGTGTGGAGGCCGACGGGAGCTGTCTTGTCCACTTGATCGAGGAAATAGGTTAATTGTTGGGAATTTTAATCTTTAGGGAAGTTTTTGTGGAGTTAAGTTTATCTGCTGACATTGGAGGCTGAACTGGAGCCCGGGGCAGGGCAATGAAGTGGATTTGTTGACGGAGAGAGGCTGGGTTTGGGGATCAGCAGGAGCATCCCTGCCTGCCCTCGTGGCTCCAGGTCCTGCAGCTGCTTTGAGCCAGGGAAGTCGGAGCTGAAACCTTGGTTGCCCTGTCATTAGGGAATGTAAATGGTGAAAAACTGGAGGGGGTGTTGTTTGGCATTTAATACTCAGATCTGCCCTTTGGTGCCCCCACGACTGCCTCAGCTGGAGGAGGTTCCAGTTTAGATCCATGAAGCTGTTGCTGCGTTGCCTCTGGAAGCATCCTGGGCCGGTTGAGGCTCCAATCGCTATCCAAGAGCAAAATTGTAATGGGGTGGGGGGGACAAAAAAGCCTTCAATGAAACGTGGTCGTTGTGAACCTGGAGCTAAACTGTTGCTTTTTCTCCCCTTCTCCCTCCTTCCTCTCTCTCCTGTTAAACAAACACCACCCAAACCCACCACCAACCCCCTCTCCTCCGTTTCCCAGGAGCTCTCCTCCAGTACGGAAAGTCTCGATAAGTCATTCTCTCCCGTAAGTGCCCCTGTTTTGTTCCTGTGCCCGGCTGTCTGCTCCCCCCCAACCCCCTCACAGCAGCATTTCCTCTCTGCCACCAAAATCCCAAACTCTGGCTCCTGCAGGTGCTCCTGGAGCAGCTCCAGTCCCCAGTTCGGCCGCACCGCGGAGCCGGCGTCGCTCACTGTGCCGTGGCCTCGTCCCAACGTTTCCCACTCGTTAACGCACAGCGGGAGCTTTGGGCAAATTCGCTTCTACTGGTTTGGCTAAAATCAAGCAGAAAGCTCAAGGGGCCAAGAAGGACCCTGGGGTGCTCATTGCCCCCCAAAACCAGGCAGTGAGGGAGAGAGAAAGCCTGGCAGTGCCCGGAGTGGGGAAGGACCTGGCTGTGGGCTGAGCAGTCGCTGACCTTTACGCAACCGCAGACGAAAGAGGAAATGCTGTTTCCTTGAATTTCACTTCCAAGTTCTGTGCCAGATGGGATTTAATTTGCTTTTGCCACCAATCATCAGTTTCTCCCCTCTCTGTGTGTTCAGCCTTGGGCTTTTCAATCAGACCTCAGCGTTTTCCCTGATCGAGCGTTTTTCTTTCAAAATGAGCCTTTTCCATTATTATTTTGTTCCAATCAATAGCATCTCCCTCGTCTGGGTCACTCTCCTGCCCATGGGCGGGTGTTTCTCCATCTGGGATTCCCAGAGGGCTTCCACACGTTGGATGTGTAGTCCATGATCAAAACCACATCCCAGGCAGCAGTGCCTTTGGAACCCCATCACCAGGACAGGGTTTGTGTGGGGAAATCCGCCTTCTTGGCCTTTATAACAAGGTTTTTGATGCATTCCCAGCCTTCATCCTTCTGTGGTGGCTTCTGAGGGAACCTTCCCACTTCTTTTTCCTCCCGGCACGGCGCGGACAGGAGCGTGGATGCTGTGGTCGCACACAGGGCACGAGGCTCTCACCTGCAGGTGCTGATGGTTGGGTGGAAGGTAGGACACCAAGCTCCAAGTCCCAGTGGCAGCATCTTCTCCCCCAGTGGCTCTTTGGAGCTCTGTGTCAGCAGAGCAGGAGCATCTTCTCATCCTTCAGCTGCAGGATGGTTGTTGCCCATCATCTCCTCCACCTCCCAGTGCCACCTGTCTTACTCCTCTCCCTGGTGCCAAGAGCCCTTTTCCTCCTGGCTTTGCAGACCCAGGTTGTTCGTGGTTATCCCAACAGCTGGGTTCTTTCCAGCTGTTTCTGCTGCATTTCTGAGCTTGCAGCAGGTGCCTGCACCGAGCTGAGGGGTCAGGGTGTCTGTAAACCACGCCGGGTACCGGTTGTCAGCGCTGGAGCTGAAGGGCTGGGCAGCAGCTCTGCACCACCGAGCAGGTTCCAGCTCTGTGTGGATCTGGTGGGTCCTGGGGCAGCTGTGATGTTGCTGTGTAAAGCTCAGAATTGAGGAATTTCTGGTGGTTTGAGAGGTGGAACCTTATGGTAAGGGGAGGGAGAAGAGCAGGAAATGCTTCTGCAGCTGAAACTGGGAAACAGGGAGAAGAGCAGGAAATGCTTCTGCAGCTGAAACTGGGAAACATCCCAGATTAACCCTGCTGGAGATGAACCCTCCTGGGTTTTGAGATGCTTAACCCTCACCCAAGTGTGATGGCCATGGGGAGCTGGACCAGCCCAGCCCCTTCGCTCATCCCGACGCTGCCGGCAGCGCTCTGAAGCCGTCGGCTGAAGCTGGAGCTCCCTCCTCTGCAGGTCCTGTACCCAGGAATGGAGCTGTGGGGTCATCCCTGCCCTCTCCTGGGAAGCAGTTTGAACCCTCGCATTGAGAAGGATGCTCTGGGGTGTTTGAGCCAAGCACAAGCCCTGCCCACTTTAAGAGCAGGAATATTTTGTTTTCCCAGGCTGCCAGGGAAATGTTTTGCTGCTGTAGAAAGGAAAGGGCAGAGGTAAATATTTGTGTTGGCTCAGAGCAGCAGAAGGATCCTCCGGTCTGAGGAGGGAAGAGTCTCCTGTCCTCTCTTCACGTGGTTTCAGGACTTTGGTGTTAACGGGCCAGGGCAGACTTCACCCAGGCTGGATATGGTGTTTTCCTGTGCCAGCTCAGACCAGGAATGGCTTCACTTCAACCAATGCAGTTCTCCAAAGCTGCTTCTCCATAAGAGGATGCAAAACTTGCCATGCTGAGTCTGTGATAACAGCGAAGACCGGAGCAGCACTTGGTGGGATGGATGCCTTTGGAGCAGGACAGGATGGGAAGGACATTCCCAGTTGTGTGTTGCTGGCTGGAGGAGCTGAGCCCTGAAGGTTTCCAGCTGGAGCTTGGATGTCAGAGGTGCAGAATGGGTCAGGGAGGTGATGGGGTGCTCCTGGGGTCAGTGAGTCCTCACCCTGCTTGCTGCGGAACACGGAGAAGGTGCTTCAGGATCCCTGGAGAAGAAGGGGTTTAAAAGTTGCCCATACTTGGGAACAGGTTGGAACCAGGAGGGCTTTGCTTGTGGTGTCCTCCTGCTCATGGGCACCTTCTTGCCTGGGCACAATCCTGAATTCCCACCTGACTCTCAGCAAATCGTTCTTCCAAGCCAAGGAATGCACTGAGTCCTTGGAGTGGACGAGGGTGTGCAGGGCTGTTCTGGTGATGTCGACTCCGTGCCAAACCTGGATCAACCAAGAGGAGCTGGACCAGTGCAGCTGGTGGGTTCCACGGAAGAGGAGTCAGAAGGAGCAGAGCATCCTTGGAATTTCATTCCACTTTTGGCCGAAATTGGAGTCACTGGGGCTCAGGGTGGGCTGGGGGGGGCAGAGGCAGAGCATGGTCCGGCCAGGACCAGGCGCTTCCCAACCTGGTGGGGCCGAAGCATCACCTGGGGCAGGGGTTTAAACACTGATCCTCTACTCAGTAGGTGCTGGACAAAGGCTTCCTTCATCCACAGTGCACCTTGAGGTGGGCCAGGAGGGAGCGGAGGAGAGGACAGGAAAGATTTTTGGAAGGATTTTTGACGTGGACTACAGATACAAACGATTTCCCACCGCCCTTGCCCAGAAGGGAACCACCAGACCGATCCTTCTCCTCTCTTTCCCATCCCTTTATTTGGCTGTGCAGCCATTCCTGGCTCTCCAGTGTTTTCCTTTGCTTCCTTTTCTCACGCTCCGTCGCTTTTTTGCATGTGCAGCTCCAGCATGATTGGACCGGGAGCACTTTGCAAGTTCAATTCTGCATCTGAAACGGCCGAATCAGCCGCAATCGTTGTTTGTTCTGATTTAAATGCTTGGAGGAGTCAAGCAGAGAGCTCGGCTTAGGCCACGGGCTGCAAGGGGCTTCCCAAATCCTGGTTTGATCTTTGCCAAAGGGTTGGATTGAGCCATGATCGAAGCTTTGGGGCGAGGATACAACAAAACCCCAGCACCGAGGAGAGGATGTGGCCAATTCGCGCTCCCTCCAGTGGCTGCGAGGCCGGGGGCTCCTCTGGTGGGGGTGTCGGCTCCTCCAGGGAGGGGGATTTCCAGAAGTCCTTTGGTCCTGCCCAGATGATAAACTCAGGAGCATCACCTGAGAGCAGGGAGGGACGGGAAGAGCCGCCCTCTCTATCTGGAATTTATCCCGGTGCTTTCAGACTGTGCATTCCGATTGCGAAACTGCCGGTGTCTTTATCATCCTTTGTAACCCTCTCCCTCTCTCCTCCTCCCCCAACCCTTTTTCAGCCTGTCAGACTCGCCCCCGAGAGGGAATTCATCAAATCCCTGATCGCCATCGGGAAGCGCCTGGCCACGCTGCCGACCAAAGAGCAGAAGACCCAGCGCCTCATCTCGGAGCTGTCGCTGCTGAACCACAAACTGCCGGCGCGCGCCTGGCTCCCGACGGCCGGCTTCGACCATCACGTGGTGCGGGTGCCCCACACCCAGGCAGTCGTCCTCAACTCCAAGGACAAGGTAGGAGAGGCTGGAGAGCGGTTTCACCGTGAAAGGCAGGGTTTTGGTTTTGTCCTCGGCACAATTCCCCGTTCGGGCGTTGAGCGGAATCGATGTGCTCAGGGCGTCGGAGCAGGGTCTGTCCTCGCAGCCCGGCTGCTGCCCCGCAGCACAGAGGGTTCTGTTAGTGCTTCCAGGGCTGGAAGAGGTGGGGAGAAAGATCTTCTCTTGCCCAGAGGAGCTGTGGCTGCTCCCTGGAGGTGTTCAAGACCACATTGGATGGGGCTTGGAGTCCCCTGATCCAGTGGGAGGTGTCCCGGCCTGTGGAACAGGATGGGCTTTGAGGTCCCTTCCAACCCAAACCATTCTGTGATTCTAAAAGTGTCCCTGCTCCTGCAAGGGGGGTGGAACTGGATGGGCTTTGAGGTCCCTTCCAACCCAAACCATTCTGTGATTCTAAAAGTGTCCCTGCTCCTGCAAGGGGGGTGGAACTGGATGGGCTTTGAGGTCCCTTCCAACCCAAACCATTCTGTGATTCTAAAAGTGTCCCTGCTCCTCCAAGTGGGGTGGAACTGGATGGGCTTTGAGGTCCCTTCCAGCACAAACCATTCCATGATCTGTGCAGCTGGGAGAGGGAGAAATACCCAAGAGAGGAACTGTCTCTGAAATGTGCATTGTAGGAGTCTTGGGGAGTTTCAGCCCTGCTCAGGGGCTGCTCCACGTCTCCTGAAAAGCCCAGCTTTGCCCCCAAAACCAAGGGGAGAGCATCATTCTGCCCCCTGGAACTGCCTGACACCTGCAGAGCCCCTGCCCTGCTGATTCTTGCCTTTCCTCCCCCCCAGGCTCCTTATTTAATCTACGTTGAAGTACTTGAATGTGACAATTTCGACACAGCGAATGTGCCCGCTCGGATCCCCGAGAACCGCATCCGGAGCACGCGCTCGGCCGAGAACCTCCCGGAGTGTGGGATCACGCACGAGCAGAGGACCAGCAGCTTCACCACCGTCCCCAACTACGACAACGACGACGAGGCTTGGTCCGTGGACGACATCGTGGAGCTGCAGGTGGAGGTGAGGCTGGGTTTGTCCCAGCGGATGCTGCTGGGATCTGTCATCATGGGATGGGAAAACCCTTCCAGGTGGTGGTGCCATTCTGGCTTCTGCTTGGGATAAAAGATGGGTGGGAATTGCGTTTTGGTAGCCACTACATCCCACCTCTTGTGCTTTTCCCCTCCCAGCTGCCAGAGATCCACACCAACAGCTGTGACAACATCTCCCAGTTCTCCGTGGACAGCATCACCAGCCAGGAGAGCCGGGAGCCCGTGTTCATCGCTGCTGGAGATATCAGGTGAGGCCAGGGTGGGCAGAGCAGCCCAGGCAGGGGCGTTACTGGGGTGGGTTAGGAGTTCACCTGTAAAAAAGGCAGGATGAGACGTTTCCCTGCTGGATTCCTGGAGAAAAAACACCTGTGTGGATAAAGAGGGGCACTGGAGGTTTCTGAGAACCCTAAATAGGAGACACTCGAGGCTGGTGCGGCCGTTGGCATCTTCCCTGTCAGCAAAGCGGTGGATTTGGCCCTGGAGTAGGGGCATTTGGGGTGATTCTGTGGGTTTTGTAAAGCTCTTTGCATCGAGGGGGCTCTGGATGCCACCATCTCCCTCAACTCTGGCTTTTCCTGCTTTTGGCTCTGTCCACAGGCGACGGCTCTCGGAGCAGCTGGCGCACACCCCCACCTCCTTCCGGAGGGACCCCGAGGACCCGTCCGCGGTCGCCCTCAAGGAACCCTGGCAGGAGAAAGTCAGGTAGGGCCGGAGGGGCAGCACTGCAGGGTCTTTGCACAACCTGGAAATCCTGGGATGTCACTCCGTGGATTGCCCAGGGAGTGACCATGACTTGGCTCGAGGCCCCGTTCATCCCCGGGGTGGGACAGTTGGCTCAGGATGTGGAGGGGGTGGAGGGCGGCCAGAGAAGGGAGAAAATCCACGGCAGATTTGCTGCTCCTGGGTTGGGCTTTGAGGGGCTTTGCTGGGTATTTATAGGCCTCTCCGACGTCAGAGGAGTTCGGCCTGGCCCAAAATAAACTCATTGCTGTTCCTGCTCCCTGAATTTATGTCCAGCCCCAAATTTCTCTGTGAGCAAAGCAGATCCTGCTTTGGCCCGGGGTGGGCTTGTCCATGTTCTGATTGAGCTCTTTCACCCTGGGGGATCAGGGAGCATTAATTCCCTTCCATGCTTCCCAGAGATGGGTTGTGGCTGTAGCCAAGTGAGGGCCAGGTGTGCAGTTCTGGCAGTCCCAGGCCCTGGAGCTCATCCTGCTGCGATCCCAGAGGCTTTCCTTGCTCCCTGATCCCTCCGGGCTGACTCACTGCCCACCCTCCCTTTCCTCACCCCTCTCTGCCGTTGCCCATTCCCTGCAGGAGGATCAGGGAAGGGTCTCCTTACGGCCACCTGCCCTCCTGGCGCCTCCTCTCCGTCATCGTCAAGTGCGGGGACGACCTCCGGCAGGAGCTGCTCGCCTTCCAGGTCCTCAAGCAGCTGCAGGTGGGGCAGGAATGGGGCTTCCCGTGGGGCTGAAGCCACCAGAGCCACCCCAGGCCCTCATGGATTCTGTCCCTCTCTCCACAGTCCATCTGGGAACAGGAGCGAGTCCCACTCTGGATCAAGCCATACAAAATCCTCGTCATCTCCGCCGACAGCGGCATGATTGAGCCAGTCGTGAATGCTGTGTCCATCCACCAAATCAAGAAGCAATCCCTGCTTTCCCTGCTGGATTATTTCCTGCAGGAACACGGCAACTACAACACGGAATCCTTCCTGACGGCCCAGCGGAATTTCGTGCAGAGCTGTGCCGGTTACTGCCTGGTGTGCTACCTCCTGCAGGTTAAGGACAGGTGGGGCCCTGCGCCTTCTGCTGGGATTTGGGATCTTATCCCAACATATGAAGGATATGGAACTGTTGGAGTGAGTCCAGAGGAGGCTACAGAGGTGATCCGAGGGCTGGAGAACCTCTGCCATGATGCCAGGCTGAGAGAGTTGGGGTTGTTCAGCCTGGAGAGGAGAAGGCTCCGAGGTGGGAGCTTAGAGCAGCCTCCCAGGACTGAAAGGGGCTCCAGGAAAGCTGGGGAAGGGCTTTATCCAAGGGCCGGGAGTGACATGATGAGGCAGAATGGTTTTAAACTGGAAGGAGGAAGATTTAGATGAGGCATTAGGAAGAAATTCTTCACAATGAGGGTGGGGAGGTCCTGGCCCAGATTGTCCAGAGAAGTTGTGGCTGCTCCATCCATGGGGGTGTTGAAGGCCAGGTTGGATGGGGCTTGGAGCCTCCTGATCCAGTGGGAGGTGTCCCTGCCCATGGCAGAGGAGTGGAACTGGATGATCTTCAAGGTCCCTTCCCACCCAAACCATTCCCTCATTCTATGATACAGCAGGGACATCCAGGGAGCAGAGGGTGCTGCTGCTCCCGGGGCCACGCTTGCAGAATTTGATGGAAACCTTCCCATCTCCCCGCAGACACAATGGGAACATCCTGCTGGATGCAGATGGACACATAATCCACATCGATTTCGGGTTCATCCTCTCCAGTTCCCCCCGGAATCTTGGCTTTGAGACGTCGGCCTTCAAGCTCACCACGGAATTCGTGGATGTGCGTGAGCAGGGGATGGGGTGAGGGGGATCCCACGGTATTGGGTGGCTCAGCCGAGTCCTTGGCAGCTGGAGAAGTGAAATTCCCTAAAATATCCCATCATGCCCTCCCGTTGCTGCTCCCTCTGCTCAGGGTGAGTCGTTGTCTCCTTTCCAGGTGATGGGTGGGCTGGATGGGGACATGTTCAACTACTACAAGATGCTGATGCTGCAGGGGCTCATCGCCGCCCGGAAGCACATGGATAAGGTGGTGCAGATCGTGGAGATCATGCAGCAAGGTGAGGGGAGCCTGAGGCCATGGAGCCACCTCCTTCCCCAGGGGTGCCGCGCGTGGTCCGGGCTGCACAGAGCATCGTCCAGAAAGGGCTCCGTGACCCTTGGGTCGTGGAAGCTCCCAGGGTTTGGAGAGCACCTGGAGAAGCCTGGGGTCAGGAGAGGTTCTGGGCAGCCCCAGAGGGCCTGGGCTCTGCATGGGGCCCAGGGAAAGGGGTGGGGGGTGCTGGATCCTATGAGGATCCACCCGGCTGTGTCGGAGCTGTGAGCGCTGCAGGGATCAGAGCAGGGTGGGGGCTCCTGGGGGAGAGGGAGCATCCACCAACCCTCCTCTGCCCCTTGGCTCTCACAGGGCGAGGGGTGTCCGGGCTGTGCCACGGAGCCAGAGGGGAGTGGGAATGTGCCCGGGGGGTGGAATCCGAGCACCCTTGTGCTCTGGGGAAGCCTCAAACACACCCGAGGGACGGGGCTGCTGCTCCCTCCGTGTGGGAACATCCTCTGTGAGAGCACCGGGGGGATCCCTGACCCACAAACCAACCTGGGAGGCAGCACCCCGGTGCCAAACCCGGTTCCTCCCTCCGGGCAGGGTCGCAGCTCCCCTGTTTCCACGGCTCCTCCACCATCCGCAACCTGAAGGAGCGGTTCCACATGAACATGACAGAGGAGCAGCTCCAGCTGCTCATCGAGCAGATGGTGGACGGCAGCATGCGCTCCATCACCACCAAGCTCTACGATGGCTTCCAGTACCTCACCAACGGCATCATGTGATGGGCACCGGCCTCCCGCTCCCAACGGCTCCGCGCCCGGAGCGTCGTCCTCGGGGAAGAGGGCTCGGTCCTCAACGGTAACAAAGGCCAAGCTTCAGCATCTTCCCGGGATGGCCAAGACTCCTCAGCAAAACGAAACAAGGGAAACCCAAGCAGTGGAAGCAGGAAAAAAACAAACCCATTGTGGACATCAGAGCGGAGCAGACCCCGCGGTAACCGTTGCTGCCTGGCGCGCGCGGGGGTGGAAGCCAACGAGGACCCCCCCCACACCTTTGTCAGCATCACCCGCCTTTTGGGGTCCCGTGAAGGCTCCCACAATCCCTGTTTGTGACCTGGGGGATGGAGGGTGGGGCCTGGTCTGCCCTGGTCCCCCCCCCCCGGCTGCTTCTGCCGGCAAACCCCGACAGTCCCTTCCCTGCATGTTCCTGGCATCGCCCGGCTCCGATCCTTCCTTTGGTTCTCCCAACTCTTTTCCCTCGCCGCCACCTTCCCGTGAGCGCTGCGACACCCTTGTCCCCTGGTCCCGGGGGAGGAGGAGCCTCCTGCTCCTTTTGTTTGACTGTTCCAGGGATTTGGGACCCGGGGGACGTTGCCTCCTCTCCCGTTTGCAGTAATTCCTGGCTGGTTCCAACTCCCAAGGAGCCCTGGGGTGGGATTGGCCAGGAGAAGTTCCAGGGACTGGGGGGGAGGAGTAGGGGGGAGGAGGAGGAAGGGGCTCGGTGCCCCCCCCCCCCCCCCCCCGCAGCTGGACCCACCCCCCTGGTCCTTCCTGGGGCTGCAGGTGGGGGCAGCCCTTGGGGCAGGGAGTGAGAGCTCTGACCCTGCCAACTTTTGCAGCCCCTTCCCCACCGCCCCCCCCCAAGTCTCAGCCCCTCCTGCAGGTCAGACGGTGGCACCTCCAGTGGCAGCCCTATTCCCACCCTCCCTCCTCCCCACTTTGTCCCGCCCTCTTTCCTCCTCCTTCTCCCATTTATCCCCCTCTTTGTCCTCTCTTTCCCCCCAACCCTGTCCCCACTTTATCCCTCTCCCCCAACTCCCCCCCCATTATTCCCCCCCCCCCTCTGGCTGCAGCTCCTGGTGCCCCCATCCCTGTCCCCACCCCCCGATTTCCATCCTCCCTGTCCAGATTTCTTTGTCCTGGTGAATATTTAGCATTAAAACACAAAAATTCTATTTTTAAACCTGCCAGTGGCCGGGACCCTCGGGGTGGGGTTAATCATGGGGGGGTGGGGTGGGGCATGCCAGGGGGCACCCAAAAACCGTGGGCACAAGCAATCACCACCCTGGCTGGCCGCTCCCCACCCCCCAAGCTCTGCAGCCCTGGGGGCTCCCGGGGGGAGATTGGAGAAATCGGGGAGCACTGACCCCTTCCCTCCCCCCCCCCTTTGGGGCAGGAGCAGGGGCCGTGGAAGCAAAACAGGGCACAGCAGGGGTTAAACCACTAAAAGTTTAATTAATTGCGTTATTACTACAAGAATAAAGGATACCTGAGAGCCTCCTGCAGTGCCCGAGTTACTGAAGCAGAATCACAACCCCGAAATCCGAGCATCCCCCGTCCCCCCCCCTCCCCCAGCGTTTACAGACCCTGATCCGAAGGCACTGAGCGCATGACCCCCTCCCCCCCCAAAGTACAAAGCGCCGATTGGGTTTGTTTCCTGCCTCTAAAACTCGTAGAAACTTTAGGTTCTTCTCTTATCAAACAGCATTTACAGGGGGGGGTCGCGGCCCCACGCAGCCGGGGAGGGGAGGGGTCGGGACTGCTGCTTTCTTTCCTCTCCTTTTCGAACCCCACCCCTGGCTCCGCGGGGGCTGCGGGGGCTGCGGAGCCAAATCCACCTGCGGCGGGGGGGGGGGGGGGGGGCCATGCCTCAAAAGAAAAGAAGGAAAATCAAAGATTCCCCCCCCACCCCCGACCTCCACAGTGCAGCCCTGGAAAATAAGGGAAAAAAAAAAGAAAAACAAAACCCCAACCAAAACCCCAAATCACGACAGAAGGTGGGTTTTTTTTGTCACTTTTAGTGTATGAACGACTTTACAGAGCGTGTTAGCGGTTATCGACAGGGAAGGGACTGAAATCATCACGCGCACGAACACCCTACCCCAAGCACAGGCGCTAATGGACAGGACAAGCACAAAGTTCCTTTTCCAGCTGTTTTTTTTCCCCCATCCCCAAACGTTTCGGGGCTGCGGGGTCGGCCCAGCCGGACACTAGCCCAACGCGGGGCCGTGGGTTGCGGGGCTTGAGGGTCCAGGAGCCGCTCGGAGCACGGAGGAGGAAGAGCAGCTGGGGAAGAGGAGCCCTTGACCCTGGAGCTGGGGTGGCAGTGGGTGACACTGGCACCCCGGAACGAACCCCCTGGACTCACCGTCAGCGTTGCAGTCCGTAACGGCTCCAGCAGCAGCTTTTCCTCCGCCCAGAGCGTGGCCGGCACCGATCCCAGTTGGGGTGCAGGGAGATCCCAAACTCTTGGTGCAGCTTTGTGGTGCTGGGGCAGTGCTGGCACCTCCAGGCTTGTGCCAACCTCACCTTATTTTGGCTTCTGTTTTCCCACTGCCCAAGGAAAATCCTCTCGTCCTTCCTGGGAAGCTGCCAGCCCCACGTGGCCATCCTGGGGCACAAAGCGCCGAGCACCCGGGGCACCGCGGGTCGGAGCGGGACCGCGGGCGAGTAGAGCCCAGGAGGGCTGGGGCATCTCTGTGATGATGGAGCTGGAATTGGCTTCTCCCCACGGCAAAAACACAAAACAAGGAACATTCAAAAGGAAAAGAAAAAAACCTAAAAGGTGGATTTTGCTGTGACATCGGCGCTCTCAGCAGAGACGTCGCTGTCTGCGATGGAGAAGCCTCCCCAGCTCAGGTTGGGCTTCCCTTCCCACACGGAGCATCCCGGATGGGAGGAACTGGAGACCCGTGGTGTGGAGACCCTTTGGGAAGTGCCATCCTCCACCCTCGTCCCTGGGAGGGACGTGGATACGAGTGGCTGCAGCAGCAGCTGAGGCCAGTGAAGGAACCGTTCTGTGTCCCGAGAGCCGGGCGGCCAGGCCGGACAATAAAGCAGCTGAAATCATGCGCCTTCCCCAGCTCCAGCCCCCAAACCCAGCTGGGCCAAGCCCTGGGAACGCCGGCCGAGCTGGAGCAGCGAGCCGAGCACGCGGAGTCAGGCCGGATGGTGCAGACCGGGCTCTCCTCCCTCTTCATGTCTCCTTCATCGGAGCTCAACGGTGCCCAGGAGGAGGGAGGGAGCGTTGGGAGCCCGGGCGGGCGCCCTGCCCCTATGTACACGTCTCGTCCCCTCCGCGCGGCCTTAGTTCTCGGGGCTCGCGTTCTGCCGCGCGCGGATGAAGGCCATGCCGTGCGTGCGGAAGTGCGTCTTGAGGTTGAGTTGGCTGTCGAAGCAGCGCCCGCACACCTTGCAGGAGAGTTTCCCATCGGCCGCGTGCTGGGCACCTCCTTCCAGCGGGCTCCGAGGCCCCGGCTCCTCTGCTTCGCCCGCTCCCTTCTTCTTCTTGTGGGTGATGAAGCGGTGGCGGTTGAGGGAGACCTGGGAGGTGAAGCAGAGCCCGCACTCCCGGCACTGGTGGGAGCTCTCGTCAGTCCGGTGCTGGGGAATGTGCTCCTGGAACTCGGCGGAGCTGCTGGCGAGGTACCCGCATTTCCGGCACCGGAAGGGAGCCTTGCGCTCGCCCTTGGGGTTTTTGGAGGGAGGGGTGGTGCTGTCGGGTTCCTCGCTGCACGAGTCGCCCTCGTCCGATGAGAGCTTCCGCTTCCGACCGGACACCTGTGGGAACCGTTCCGATTGGCTCTGACAGTGCCCGATTCGAGCGTCTCCTGCCATAACCCCAACCCACATTGGGGCCTCCCAACAAGCTCCAGCAGGGAATTGCTCAGTTGAGGCCCAACAGGTGGTCCAAGGAGCTCTGCCCACGGCCAAGGGGCTCCCACAATGCCTTGGATTTGCCCTTTGCAGCCCAGAGCTGCTCCCAAGGGAGCTCAAATCAAGCTGGGATATTTTGCCTTTTCTCCCAGCAAGTGGCGTTGGCCAAGTTCGTTCCCCACTGGGCAGGGAGAGGCAGGAGCTGTGCCCAGGCAGGGCCTGCACCCACCCAGCAGGCACTGGGCCTCACAGCGGGAGGAGCTGTGGTCCCCAGCACCACCAGGAGTGTGGAGGCAACGAGCAAAGTGGGATCAGGGCTCATGGTGACACCTTCAACCCTGCTTGAAACCTCTGCAAGGCCCCAGCCCTTTGCGAGCACCCTGAGAGACGGCGGAGACCTCGTACCTGCCCAGTGCCGGTCCCTAGCCGGGCGATAACGACCTCCTGGCTCTTCATCTGGTCGGTCACCTTGATCCCGTGTCGCACCTGGATGTGCTTCTCCAGGATGAGCCGACTGCTGAAGGTCCGTTTGCCCTCGGTGCAGTACCTGCCGGCCCAAGGGGGTGATGAGCGACCAGAAGCCGAGCCCCACGCCTGCTCCCGCCCTGGCTCCCTTGGGAAAGCTCCCTCTGGCATCCTGACCCCCAGCTCTGACCACAAATGTTCCTCCAGGGGTTGTAAATGCCCAGAGTCCCTCCCAGTACCACCGTCCCCTCCTGGTACCCCCTTGCCCTTCTACTTCCATGTTCCCACAACGGCCTGGATGAGGGACCCCCTAACGAACTGGACCCCTTTTCACGCCCAGTCCCGACGGAGCGCTGGGTACCGGCAGGGATAGACGCGCTTGATCCCTTCGTGGTTGACGCGCACGTGTCTGCGGAGGCTGGGAGCGGAGCAGAACGAGCGCTCGCACAGGTGGCACGGGAACTTCTTCACCGACTGCAAGAAACAAAGAGGGAGGTGGGAACGGCACAGGGAACCAACAGGGGTGGAAATGCTGGATGTGGGAACTCGGTGCTGCCTCAGATTCCCTCTCCTTGCCCGTTCCGCGGCAGCACATTCGGATAACGGATCCCTGGTCTCTGCTGCTCCCCAGAACAGGCAACACCCCTTCTCCCCAAAACCTCACCCCACTTGTAGTGAGGGGAGAAGCAACGCCCAGAGCGTGGCAGAACAGGCTCCGCCGGAAACATTCCCTGCTCCCATTCCCAAAGGTTCGGCATAACCGGAGCCCCCGGCTTTCTCCTCACCTTGCCATGGTCCTTCTTCATGTGGGAGACGTACTCGTCGCGCTCCGGGAACCAGGAGTGGCAAACGCCGCACGTCCACCCGCTGCACTTGGACTTGTTGACCGTCTTGCGCTGGAAGCGGCTCCGCTTGGTCTTGCGCAGCTCCGGGGAGCTGGGGGGCTCGTCCTCCTCCGTGGAGGACGATGACTCCTCCGAGATCTTGGACACGGGGGTTTCCATAGGCTCCTGCTTCGGCGTCAGCAGGACAGCCGCCTTCTTTGCCAGGTCCTCCTTGGGCTTCTGGGGTTGATGAGTGTTCTGGGAGGCAGAGATGGGTGTCTGAAGTCAGGATTTTTCCACCCAACACCTAAGCAGGATCCAAGGAAAGCCTGTGCCCCCAAAGCTGGCCAATCTCCTCAAGCTCTGAGACAAGGGAAGATCTTAGGGCCTCACTGGGACAGTGATGGAGGGTTCTATCCCAGTCTCAGTTGCCCCTGGTACAGGACAGTGCCAGTACGGACACTCCCAGCTGTGGCCGGGCCCATCACAGAATCGTGGAATGATTTGCGTTGGAAGGGACCTCAAAGATCATCCAGTACCACGGGCAGGGACACCTCCCACTGGATCAGGGGGCTCCAAACCCCATCCAACCTGGCCTTCAACACCCCCATGGATGGAGCAGCCACAACTTCTCTGGACAATCTGGGCCAGGACCTCCCCACCCTCATTGTGAAGAATTTCTTCCTAATGCCTCATCTAAATCTTCCCCCTTCCAGTTTAAAGCCATTCCCCCTCATCCCATCACTCCAGGCCCTCCTCAGCTTTCCTGGAGCCCCTTTCAGTACTGGGAGGCCGCTATGAGTTCCCCCCAGAGCCTTTTCTTCTCCAGGCTGAACTATCCCAACTCTCAGCCTGTCCTCGTACGGGAGGTGCTCCAGCCCTTGGATCATCTCCGTGGCCTCCTCTGGACCTGCTCCCACAGTTGCATCTCGTTCTGGTGCCCAGGGAGCCCTACCTTGAGGTGCTCCAGCATGGTGCGCTTCTGGGCGAAGAGCAGCGGGCAGTCCGGACACTTGAAGACGCTGACGCGCTGGTTGAGCAGATGTTGGTCAAAGTGGGAGGAGAGGAGGGGTTTGTGGGTGAAGACGGTGTCGCACATCGCGCATTTGTAAATCATCCTGTTGGAGGGGAAAAAAACAGTGCTGTCGGCACAAACTGGGGCTGGAGCAGGAGAAACTGGGAAGAACCCCTTTGGCAAGAGGGTGCAGAGCAGTCCCGGGTGCAGCCGGGTCCACACCGAGGGATGGGGAAGTGAAAAGGAGATGGATGCAGCTCCCCGTGAGGGTGCTGAGCTCTTTGCCCACCATCCAGCCCTGTGAGGATGCTCCCAGTTGTCCTGGTGGGAACACTCACTTGGACTGTTGGTTGCTGAAGCCGGGGTGCTGCGTGTAGACGTGCGCGTGGGCGCTGGGGGCCGACTTGAACGCCATGGGGCAGATGGGGCACTTGTGGAACACCTCGCAGTGGGATGTCTGGATGTGGGACTTGATGGAGTTGACGCCACCGAAGACCACGGCGCAGCTGGGGCACCTGGAGAGCGGAGGAGAGCGGGAGGCAAGGGGTAGGGGACACAGGGACCAGCACACAGCATGGACACGGAGCACAGGGCCCATGGGGCTTGGGAAGAGCCCCTGCTCCACGGACAACAGGATCCAGACCAGTTCTGGGCTCTGGGAGGGCTCCAGTTTAGAGCAACCAGTCCTGCCCAGCACTGATGGATCCAGGGCCCAGGTAGCTCATTAAGAGGAGATGGAAGAGACTGGGGGAGTTCGATGCTGCCAGCTGTGATGGAGGTGGAAAGGGTGGCCAGGAGGTCCTGGGAGGGGACACAATTCCCCAGGGATTAGCAGGGTGAGGGCCAGGGGAGGGGTAAAGTTCATCCTCAGCCCTCCAGCATGGGTGGGGAGAGGAGTGGTGATTTCTGCCCCAACTGGAAAACGGGAACACGTGGATTCCATGGAATGGTTTGGGTTGGAAGGGACCTCAAAGCCCATCCAGTCCCACCCCCGTGCCATGGGCAGGGACACCTCCCACTGGATCAGGGGGCTCCAAGCCCCATCCAACCTGGCCTTGGACACCTCCAGGCAGCCACCACTGCTCTGGGCAACCTGGGCCAGGGCCTCTCCACCCTCACAGCAAAACATTTCTCCCCAAGATCTCATCTCAACCTCGCCTCTTTCAGCCTAGGATTTGGCACCATCCCCTTCTCCTGGGGGTCCCTCCGTGCCCCGCGGTGCCCTACCTGTACCCAACTCTGCGGGAGAAGTGCAGACAGGCCTCCTTCAGGTGGGCCTCAAAGTTGGCCAGCAGGAAATTGCCCCCACACTCGGGGCAGACGTGGGGCGGGCGGTTCTTGTGCATCCGCTGATGGGCGCTGAAGCTGCAGCGGTTGGCCATGATCATGGGACACGTGGAGCAAACCTGGGGGATTAGAGCATCGAGAGGGGACCTTTGAGAGGATGACCCCTGTCGAGGGCGTTTGGCACACGGAGATGCCTTTTCCAGGCTCTTCATCCCAGCTGGGTCCCAGATGCAGCGCGGGCGCAGCCGCTCCATGAGGGAATTCTGTCGGGAGGAGCAGGGGCACATCCCAAACGGCTGCCAAAACCCTTTCAAAGCTCCTTCCAGCGCCACGCCAGGATACGGGCATGGGGAGGGAGAGTGGAGAAGCTGGTAAGGATTGAGGAAATGGGCTGGAGCTTCCAAGAGAAGGAGCTGCCGTGAAAGACACAATAACCAGAGCAGAGGTGGGAGAGGATGGAGAGAAGCAGCCTTTCCCAGCTGGATGCCCTCGGGCTCCTCTCGCTGTGGTACCTGACCAGGACTCAAAGCCAAGAGGGACCCAGGGGTGATTCTGGCAGTGGAGCAACAACAGGGAGTGAGAAACCAAACAGGGAGCAGCACCTCAAGCCAGGCCAGGAGATGGAACAAGGGACACCTGGGAAGGGAGAGGGGATGAAGGGTGGCAGGTGAGGAAGGGGATTAGGGAGGATTAGGGCTTCAGCCACCCCAGAGCTTGCTGCGCCAAGGAAACCCTGGGGTCTAAAGTTTGTAGGGAAAAGGCCCTCTGCTGGGCAAGGGGACAGAGGTGTTCTGGCTGGGCAAGGGCTGAGGAGAGGTTCTGCCCTGCCAGCAGCTCCAGGTTGGATTTCCAAGCCCAAACGCTCCCTGAGGATCACAAGGAGCTGCCACATCCCCAGGCAGCAGGGCCTAGAGGGGAATTAAGATGATTTTCACAGCTCTCCTGTCCCTGATCCCCTGCTCCTCGTGCCCTCTCGCTGCTCCTGCTGCAGCCCCAACACCCCAAACCATCCAAGGCCATCCCTGTTAAAGAAAGCTCCTCGGGACAATCCATATAATCATGGGAATCCCACAATTCCCAGTGACCTTCGAACAGAAAGCAGCAGCCGGGCCACGATATCGGCATTTGAACAGCGTCCCCGCTGCAGCAGCCTCAAAGTAAACAAGAATTGCCAGGAAACAGCAAATTCCTTCTGTGCAACAAGGAATCCGAGCAGCTCCGGACAAAGGGAAAGGTGAAGATGTGCCACAGGGCTCCTCCACGGCCTCGTTTTCCTTCCCTTCCAACGCCGCCCCTTGCAGCATTAATCCTGTGGCTGCCGGATCCTGCGCCAACAAACCGGGAGGTGCCGGCAGCACCAGGAACCGCCCGGGATCTCGGGGCTGGCACTCAGAGGGGGAAGGAAAACAAACCCCGTGGCCCCTTGGTGTCTCCAACCTCCGTTTGTGCTCCAAGGGCAGTGAAAGAGGAAGCGGCGCCCTCGGTGCTAATGTGGCTCTGTGGGGTGGCTGCGGTCCCCACCACGTCCCCAGGGCTCCGGGGTGCTTCCGGCACCCACGGGGTGGCTTTAATCCCACTGCCAACCCACAGCCTCCCCTCCCCTGCACCAACCGAACCCTGGCTCAGGGCAGTTTCACAGGGTGGGCAATGCCCAGATCCCACCCGGAGCCCTCGTGCACGCCCCAGGGACGCTCTGTGGTGGCTCTGATGGCCCCCACCTCCCCACGCACCGTGCTGCTGGTCGTCCCCGTGGTCACCGCCTGCTGGAAATGCGCGGCCAGCCCGGCTTTGTCCTTGCACTGCTCCTTACACTCCAAGCAGCGGAAGCAGCTGTAGTTGCTCTGCTCGGCGCCGGTGCCGAGGGGCAGGATGGGGAGCTCCTGCGCCCCGTTGGTGGCCACCAAAGCTTCTTGAGCCACGCCGGTCACTTTGCTGGCGGGGAAGGAGGTCACCGAGACCAGGGGGGTGATGTCGGGTTGCCCGATCATCTGATCCAAGGCGATCGGCCTCATGACCAGGTGGGAGCACTGCATCACCAGCCCCTTGTCCTTGTGCTCCCGCGCGTGCAAGAGCAAACTGCACTTGTTGAAGAAGACGAGGCGCTTGGTGCAGTGGTTGCAGGTCACCTCGATGCGCATGCTGCGCCGGTCGTAGTGGCGAGCCAAGCTCTTCTCCAGGGCAAAGGAGTCTCCGCACTCCAGGCAGCGGTAGCCGAAGGGCGGCAGCGCCAGGCTCGCGTCCGCCGGGGGGTTCAGGTTGGGTTTGTACGTCGGCAAGAGGTTCTTGCTGTTGAGGATCTTGTTGAAGGCTTCCACGAGGCTGGACTGGCTCCGGGAGATGACGGTGCCCGCGACGGTTGGAGACGGCTTCTGTGGTTGCACCATCACCACCGTGGTGCCGTTGACCTTCTGGTTGGCCGTGGTGGTGATGGTGCTGGTCTGCGTCACCGTGCTGACGTTGGTCCTGGTGTCGGCTTTGGGCAGGGTCTGCGGCACCAGGTTGATGATGTTCTTGGTCACGGCTTTGCCCGTCTTTGCCGGCAGCACCACGGACTTTTGCTGGGCCACGCTGGCGGCGATCAGCATGGCGCTGCTGGCGTTCTGGATGGTGGAGACGGGCAGGACGGTCCCTTTGAGCTTGGTGCCGTTGCCAAGCTGAACGCTGACGATTTTGGGCCCTTCAACGGTTTTCAAGGGGCTGGAGAGCTCCATTTTCTCCTTGGGCACCTCCAGTGCAATCCCTTCCTCCTTCTCTGCCGACGTCAGAAAGCCGGCGCCCTCAAGAGTGGCCTCCTGGGAGCTCTGCTCGGCTGCACCCTTGGTGGAACCTGGCTCTGAATCCGACGACACCCTGGTGACCGTCCGGGTGATGCTGCCACAGGAGGTTTTGATGGTTTTAATCCGCACTTTCAGGGGCCGGGAGGAATTGGAAGAAGGGGAATCGTTGTTGTTGTCTTCTTCCTCCTCCTCTTCCTCAGCGCTGGACATGCTCTGCGGGCTTCCCATCGACTTCTCCAGAACTTCCTGCTCTTCCTTGAGGGTGACGTTGTCCAGAGGCTTTGGAGAAGTGGGGAGCCGGGGGCTCTGCACCACCGGTGAGGAGGGCTTGAAGAAGGGCTCCCGGGGGCTGGCGGGTGAGTGCTTCACCTCGGCCAAGTTGCTGGCACTGCTGTCGAGGTTTGGGTCGGAACCGGGCCAGGAGGCAATGGGGGAATCATCCGTGGAGTAGCGCACGGTGACGGATTTGAGGTGATCCAAGGGGCTGTCGCCCAAGGCCACAGCCAAGCCCTTGGTGCTGGCTTCGTGCCCCACCACCTCCTCCGAGTCGGACTCCTCTTTCTTGATGCAGGCGACGGCAGGAGGGGATGTGTTGCTCCTCCCACCCTGGCTCGTTTCGAAGGACGGTGGGAACGCCGGGGGCAGGTTCTCCGTGCTCTCCCCAACAGGCTCCTTGCAGTCCAGCGATGGGGTGGGAGACGGCGAGAGGGAGGGCACAGCGAGGGACTTCTCTTTCGGCTTGCACTCCCGCGGTCGGTCGATCAGGTTGGCAGCGTTGTCTTCGTTGGGATCGGGGCTAAAAGGGGAGAAGATATCCAGGGGTTTGGGACCTTTCTCTTTCACCCAGCACTCGCCGTTCGAGGATGCCACGGCTTCCACGGGCCTGGTCGTGGGGGACCTGGGCATCTCGGTGGCGCCGAAGCCGTTCTGCAGCAGACGGGGCGCCAGGACGTGCCCATCCTTACTGCGCCCGTCCAGGGCATCGAGCTGCTCGGGGCAGACCGTGTTCTTCACGATGACGCTGACGGCGGTGATGTCCGCGTGGGGCAGGACATGGTCAGGGGGTCCCGGCTCCCCAGGGACTTGTTTGATGTGAGCGTCGGCTTCCTCGTGGCCGGAGTGGATGGCCTCATTCGTGTCGATGTCAGGAATATCGAAAGCTGCCAGGAGGTCATCAAAATCTGGAGTTTTCATGTCACCCATGGTGGGGATGAGGCAGAGGCTGCAACAGAGCAGGAGAGGGGAGTTAACACCGCGACGAGGACGAAGCTGTCGGAGATACGGATGGGAATTTGCTTCTCTTGAATCCCACACTAAGCACGAAGCCCCCGCGCACCTTCCCTTTGACCCCAGCCTTGCTCCCCTTGGGCTGATCCCAACACTTCCAGGCCTTTTCCACTCCCTTTGGTTGTGTGGTGGTTTTCAATCCCCAGTCAGGATGGCAGAAGGTTCAGATGGATCTCAGCACCCTGGGGTTGAGGTCGGAGCCCCCAGGACGCAGTCGGGTGAGAAGAGCTGCCCAGAAGCCACCATGATTCCCACTCACGAGCTGAGGGATGGGAAAAGCCCCCGCAGCAGAGGATTGGTGGGCAGCAATGGATCAGAGACCCCCAGAAGGAGCAAACACCTGGCAAGGGGCCCGGGACATCAGGGGAATCACAGAATGGTTTGGAAGGGACCTCAAAGATCATCCAGTCCCACGGCCTGCCATGGGCAGGGACACCTCCCACTGGATCAGAGGGCTCCAAACCCCACCCAACCTGGCCTTGAACACTTCCAGGGATGGGGCAGCCACCACTGCTCTGGGCAACCTGGCCTAGGGCCTCCCCACCCTCGTTGTGAAGAATTTATTCCTAATGTCTCATCTAAATCTTCCCCCTTCCAGTTTAAAGCCATTCCCCCTCATCCCATCACTCCAACCCCTCCCCAGCTTTCCTGGAGCCCCTTTCAGTCCTGGGAGGCTGCTCTAAGGTCTCCCCAGAGCCTTCTCTTCTCCAGGCTGAACAACCCCAACTCTCTCAGCCTAGCCTCATAAAGGAGGTGCTCCAGCCCTTGGATCATCTCTGTGGCCTCCTCTGGACCCACTCCCATAGTTCCTTCTCCTTCTTATGTTGGGGAAGCATCTGTTCCCATCCCACACCTCACAAAGACACAGGTACGAGGAAGGCATCCGGACGGCAATGAGAGGACATGGATAAGGGATCCTGGACACTGCAGAGCAAAGGATGAAAAACAGGGGAGGCCTGGGAACAGGTTTCACAACACGGCGGTGGCGGAGACAAAGCAAACAACGTTCGTCCTGTTGCTGCAGGCTTGGTCAGAAATCCCAGGATTAAAGCTGCAGCCAAGGGACGCAGCTTAGACAGCAGGAGAGGCTCTAATTTACAGGGATAACTGGGAAAGGCAGGAGGACGAGGGATGCCCCGCGTGAGCAGCCGGACATGCGTCCACCTGGGGGAGCAGCTCAGGTGGGAGGGCACGGGGGCTCCATCCACAGGGTCCTTCCTTGCCCAGACTGGAGCTGGAGGGAAAAAAGGAACAGCATTTGTGCCCATTCCCTCTGTGGAAGCATCCGGCCTTGGGAAGCAGCAGGAGCTCCCACCCAGCCTGGATCTCTGCAGCGATCTCGGCTCCGCTCCACCTGTGTCCAAAGCAAAAACTGCCTCGTGCAGCTGGAATTCTCTCGCCCGGCCTTCGCGCTCTCCAACACGAGGGTCCGGTGGCAGAGCTGCGCTGGAGGGAGCTCAGGAACCCCTGGCCCTGCTCTCACGCGTGGTTTGGCCTCTTTTTGTGCCACCAACCTCCTCGCTGGACTCTTCCCCGGCTTAGCTGGGATGCAGAGACTCCGTGGTTTTCCCGACAGACAGCTTAGCGGGCAGGCTTAGTCTGGCTTTATTTTTAACTCTCGCCGTAGGTCACCCCAAGGGGATCTCTGCCGGGTGCAGCGCGGGGTCTGTGGGCCAACAAGGAATCTGCTGCTCCGGAACCGCGCTGGCATTTAGAACACAAGCAGACAACTTCCAGCATCACCTCTGGAATGCCCAGGCTGCCCCAGCCACCAACCTGCAGATCCCATCACAGCAGCTCAGGGGGAAATGGGAACAGGAGAGAGCTCGCTGGCACCCAACCCCCCAGTGAAGCCAAAGGGGAAGAGGCAGAACTGCAGGGAAGAGCAGTATTTCTTGTCTGGAAGAGCACAAAGGTGTCAACATCGGAAGAAGCCACTGGGAGACAAGCAAAAGGCAACCTCCAGGGAAGGAATCCACGCCTTGGAATGGAAAATCACCAGAGCAAAGAGCAGAGCTGCCATCTAGCCTGGGATGTTCCCAGAGGAGTCGTCCCTGAGGATGCAGAGCACAGGCCTCCTCAGCTCTGCAGCAAAGGGAGTTCTTCAGCAAAGCAGAATCATCTTTGGGAGGTCAGGATGCGCAGGAACCAGGTTGCAAAAAGCTCAAGCAGGATTGTGCTTCCTTATCTTCCCAAAACCATTGGGGTTGCACCAAATGTCCTGTTCCACTGTGGGATGAAGCCAAAATGCCTGTGTTCTGGGGGAGGAGGCCGTCCCTCCAGCCCCAGAAAAGAGGTGATAAGAGGGAAATCCCCCTCCATCCAGCATGGAGGGAGAGAGTGGCAGCTCTGTCCTGGCAGCGGGGTTGGGTCAGTGAGCTGAGCAGAGCCTGGAGGTTTGGAATGATGCTGGATCCCTCTTCCAGGCTCGGTATCACTTCTCCCTGTGCTGGAGGATGGTTCATGAGCGACCTGGAGGGGTCTGGGGCTGCAAACACAGAGGTGCCAAGAGGAGCATCTCTCCTGGGCAGGATGAGGAGCATCTCTCCTGGCCAATCGCTTTTAGTTGTGCTCCACTTCATCCATTCATCATGGTATCCGATGGGGAAAGAATGAGCCCAGAGCACTTGACTCCTCTGGGCTCACTGATGGGTTTGAATACATCCCACTGCCCTTTTTAAGAGTCTCTGCCAATCATTTCCTTCCCAGCCCCTCTCTAAAAGGTTCCTGGCTTTCCCTGCCTCTGAACACCCTTGGCCAGCCACATCCCTGCTTTTAAAAGCAAACCAGATCACAGATCCTCCAGGGAACGAAGCCATTTACCAATGTTCATGGCTTCCAGGCTCTCAGAGATGCTCCTCAGCCCATGGCTTCCCACCAAAAGGGCGGCTCCTCCTGTGCAGGACTGATTACACCAGCATTTATCTGTGCGCTAACGGGAAGGTCTCCACCCTCAGAAGAGGTTTTTTGTTGTTCTCACAAATCCTAAGAGCCCCCACTTTGGATGGAAGAGGAGCCATGGCCTTGAGGCAGCAGAGCTGGGAAGTGCCCAGTTCCACTTCACCCTCTCCCAGGCTGACACCAGGAGTTATTTTGGTGGCTCAAAACAGCAGTGTTTTCTTAGGCAAAAGCACTGTTTTCCTCAGGCGAAGCAAAGCCAGCGAGGGGGAGGGATGGGTATTTTTAACCTCGCTGGCCAAGCCGTGTTTATCCTGCCCCACAGAGAGAGGGGAGCTGACACGGAAGCAGCTCCCAGATGGGGCAACAACAACAGGATCCCTGCTGGGATGCAGGACCTCTCCATGGCCGTGTGGCTCCCATCATCCATCGGCGCGATGGGCACCACTCCCCTGGCTTCACCCAACAGAGGTGTTGGGACAGAAAGAGGCAGAGATCCACCCTGGCTGCAGGAAAGATCCCAAATCCACACTGGATGTGATTGAGGAACACCAGAAGGTGGCTGAACTTGTTTGCCAAACTTGTTTGCTGTCAAAGTTTCAGCTCTAAATTAGAGGCCAGGAGACTCCAACAGCTGGAATTCTCCATTCTGTGATCCCAACTCCTTTCAAACCCACATCAAAGCATGGAGGGCGCGAGATTGCCCCAGGAACACCCGACGGAGACAGTTATCCTGATGGGAAACACAAGGCAGGGCCGTGCCCCTCTGCACAGTGTAGGGACCAAGGCTGAGCCCTGTGGCTGGCACTGCTGGCCACTGTGCTCGGAGACGGTGACGAAGCCACGTGGAGCTCGGGAACGGGACATATCCTGGGATCAGCAAGGAGGCTGAGCTGGGTAACGCAAACCCCTGGTCAGAGAAAGGAGTTGGCACAAGCTGCCAAGTCTGAAACCACAGTTACCAGCTCCCCTTTCCTAGAATCATGGAATGGTTTGGGTTGGAAAGGACCTCAAAGCCCATCCAGTCTCACCCCCTGCCATAGGCAGGGACATCTCCCACTGGATCAGAGGGCTCCAAGCCCCATCCAACCTGGCCTTGGACAACTCCAGGGATACAAACCTTCTCTCTGGCAGCCAAGCCTCCTCTGGAGGCAGAGCAGTTGTTCCTTAGGAGGGGCCTGGCTGCTGTTGCAGGACACCAACACAAAATCCACCCCAGAACACGTGGAGATGGAGCAGCTCCTTCCCCAGAGCCCCCCAAAACGTGCAGTTCCACTGACTCCATCAGCCCCTGAGTCCCCCTCCGTGTGCCAAACCGGAGTGACTCCCCTCTCACACCTCATTCCCACGCCGAGTCACGTCAAAACCTATCCGCAGGCTCCCACCCTTCCGAACCATCCGGCTGCGCCCACCGCTCATACGGGATTTGGGATCGACATTCCCACCGGAGCTGCTGCCCCACCAGCCCAGGGCTCAGCTCGCCGGGACGCCACACTCACCCTGACACCGGAGCACGGGAACAGCAGAGGCACCGGGACCCCCCAGCCCAGCGGGGCGAGCGCGGCCGCTCGGAGCAGCTGGAGCAGCTCAGCCAAGAGCCCGAGCACTGCGACTATTTCAAGGGCTTTGCTATTTTTAAAAGCTGCTTTTCCTGTTTCCCTTCCTGACCCTCACGGGGCTGCACTGCCCGCAGCGAGTTTGCACCCAAACCGGCCAGAATCAGCCCCAAAATGTCACTCTGACAGGGAGCTCGGCTGGGTTTACCCCCCCACACACACCCCTGCGCACACAGGCGCGTGGGAGGCCTGCGGCCCTGCTGCCGCCGCGGCCGAGGCCAGCGGGATCGCCGCGCTCCGGCACCACGTGACGGCCAGATTAGCTTCCGAGGCACGGAGGAAACCTTGGACAAAGCTGTCCCCGTGCCGCTGCTCCCGGGCCTCGAGCCTGTGGCCTCCCTCGAGCTGCCAGCGCCGTGCGGGAAAACAAATCCCTGCCGCGGGAATCGACGAAACGCGGGATAACAGGGCTGGGCTCACCTGGCCGAGGGAATCGCTGCCTCCCTTCTCCTGTCGGGGCTCTCGGAGCTGGTTTTGAACTCAATCCCTGTGAAAAGCCCCGGCCTTTGTGCCAAGGAGACGTCACCGGTGGGAACAACTGTTTTAATGAGCTGGAGGAGCGCGGGGCGTTCTCCGACCTCGCTCCCCTCGCGGCCAAACCCCAGGGCTCGCAGGGAGGGGGAGGACGGGGACAAATTTCCTGAGCAACAAACTCGCAGCACCTGGCGCGGCTGTTCTCCATTCCGCTGCCTCCAAATCCTCCCAGGCCCCAGTGGCAACTGGTGGAGGGGTGGGAGAGAAAGCCAATAGCTCGGTTATTTATGCAACAGCCAGGGTTCACCTGTTCCCCTTCCCTCCAGGGGCAGCTCCCATGGAAGAGCCACGTTAATGGTTGATGTGGCTCCGAGCTGAGGCCAAGGGACGGGATCGGTGGCATTGGCACCGGCTCAGCTAAAGCCACGGAGCAGCCGCCGTGCCGTGCCCACGGCTCATCTAATAAAGCAGAGCCACCAGGCAGGGCCCAAACGAGCCCAACGCCTCTGGTTTGGGAGCAGAAGTGCAGTTTTGACACGTTTGGCACCAGTCGGTAGCAGCAGCCGTGGCTTTGCAGTAAAAAACAGCTTTAAAAATGAGGAGGGGGTGTTTAAGTGGTTTCATTTCAGTGTCTCGCTGTGAAACACACTCAGTGCCCTGCTTTGGGGTAGCTCCAAAAAGGAAAATTTATGGAGAGCAAAGGGACTGAGCCTTTCCCCAGCAAGAAGCCCAGAACAACTCAGCACTTTTTAAATGACACAGAACGGAATCGTTTTATGTCCAGATTGAGGGAGGGGAGAAAGTAAATGAGATTTCAGAGATGAAATCATGTAAAAGGGATGTTATCAGCCTGCCAAGCTGTTAAGGAATCACCTGGAAGACTTGGAAAACACAGGCCATGCTGCTCTCAACCCAGCAGAAAACCCTGTCCTGAACCTGCCAGACAGTTTCATCTCCATCTCCAAACAGCATTTACACCAACGGAGCTGAACCAGCACCCGTCCCAGCACCATCTCCCACCACCCAGGCTCATTTGCCACAGATGAATCCCACCCTGCAGAAACTGCCTACCTGCTGGAGCTACATCCTGCCCCTCTCAGCACCAGCAGCCCTCCTGGGAACCACCTCCCAGCTGAGTCTCCACCTGCACCCCTCGTTAGCCACCCTTCCCCACCTTCCACAACTCTAATTAGTGCTGCTAATTTAAACGGCAGAAGGGACTCAGCTGGGCTTGCGAAGGGAAAACACAAGTCAGGAGAGAAACATGGGTTAACATTAAGAACAGCTCTGGCACATTAAAAATCCTTACTTAATTCCACGCCTGCAGATCCAAAATCAAATCTGTGGATCCACAGCCGTGGAATTAAATCTCCCCAACCCCTTTTCTCCTCCTTCTCAGGGAGGAAACATCACCTCCTGCTTTTTGGGATGAAGGGAATAGGCAAAGAGAAGCATCCAGAGCAGCAAAGTGATTTGGGAGCTGGGTCCCCAGCCCTCACAGAGCCCTGACTGGGTCTCCACACTCAGCAGCCCCTGTTTGTGCCCATCCCTTGCAATTCTCCTGTGCTCCACCATGACCCCAAATGGTTTTCCACCCTTTCCCATGCAGCATTTACATCCCAGGTGATACAGAGCTCCCTGGCCATCACCCCTGCTCCTCTCACATCCCCTTGCTCTGTAACCACAGTCCAGAGGCATTTGCACAGCCCAGGGAACACCATGGCTCGGGCTCCCTGATAGGAACGGCCCCTTTACAGCACTCCAAGAGTTTAATCATTAATTTTTCCCAATGAAATCCACTGCCTCACAGGGCAGGAAGCTGCCTGGCCCAAGGGAATCCTGACACACCTTGGAAAGGGCTCTGTCTGTCCGTCTGTCCTTCCCCCTTCCCTTTTTTCTCCTTTCCAGCACATGAAAAGGCTCTCTGGGGGGGCACCAGGTAGAAAATCCTCCTCTGCCAGGCCCTGGATGGGCCATTTCAAACCCATCCATTTGAAATCCTCGGCATTGTTTTCCCTGCTCCTGGCGGCAGCAGGGGATTAAAACTCCAGCCATTATGTGCAGGGTTTGTGCTCCATTGTGCTTGGCTCAGCCACCCGTCCCTCTGCATTAACATCCAAACAGGTCACACATCCAGCACAGAGCTGGCCTGGCATCTCCTCCAGCAACCCCTCTGCTTCTCAGGCATCTCCTCCAGCATCTCCTCCACTGCCTTGGCATCTCCTCCACGTATGCCCAACCTACGGAGACTGCACCAGAGCCGAGCAATCCAGGTATTCCTGCAGCTGAGGACAAACGCAGGGTGCTGCTGGTGGTTACTCGAAGGGTCACAACCATCCCACTGCCCGTGGTTCTCTGCAGGACGTGGTGAAGCCACCTCAGCAGTCCAGGAGCTGAGGAAGCAGGCGGGCCCTTCCCATCCTTGTTCTGGAATCAGCACATCCACACTCACTCCCACAGCTCCCGTGGCAGCAGAGACCCCAGACCCAGGGACTGTGAACACCTCAGCCCGTGACCTGTGCTCCTGCACGGGCTCTGCTCAAGGAGGAGCAGCAGCACCACTTGAAATTCCTCTTCCAGCTCCATTTCCTATGGGAGAGCGAGAGGGCAGAGCACTGGTGCGGCTGGAGCCGCACCGAGTGGCTGCCTCGGTGTGGAAAAGCACTTGGAATGCGGTTGCACCTGGGAGAGATCGTCCTAGCCGTGAGAACACAAACGTTGTGGCAAATCCCAGCCTTCAAACCAGGAGCCAAAGTCACCCTGGAAGCTTTGCTGCCAGAATTCCCTTCTTCCTTGGTAAAAACCATGGGAAGGGGAGCAAGGAGCTCCCACTCGGACCCACAGCAACACAAACGGGGTGGTTTGGTCCTGCTGGGATTCACTGGGTGTCTTGTTCTGGCCTGGCAGGAGGTTTCAGTTCCAGTTCGTAAAGGAATGCCATAAGCTGTATCCATCCAGAAGGCCTCGCCAGCTCCCAACAAGGCGCCTGTGTTCCCAGCACATCCGACGCCGCCCAGCCCCGCGCTGCCGCCGGAGGCCGAGGGACAAAGCCCTGCACCCTGTTTTCCTCTTTTCTGCACCCCAATCACCGCTGCTTTAAAGATTAATAGGGAAGAAAATACATTTTCTCCCCATCACCCTTCCCCCAGCAGCCTCCATCCGCCCGTGGCCTCTGAGTTCCTGGATGGAAGCACAGAGGCTGGATTGTTCGCTGGAGGGCGGCGCAGGGAGCTCTTGGGTTGTCCTGGACATCCCCACCTGAAATCCCCCTCTTTATTCCCTGCAGCAGCTCAGCCCTCACATCCCGGCTGCTCCATCGCCTCCAAACGCTCGGGAAGAGGTCAGAGCTCCACACGGCCACGTGAGACGGGTCCAGGGAGGGAAAGAACCTGCCTGGCACTTGCAGTCTAAAAAGAGTTTGGATCCTCTTTTTTTCTATTTATAAAACAGACTTAGGATCACTGTAATTAAAGTAATTAAGAACCGTGCTCCCTCTGTTCCGCACGCTCGCTTTGTCCACGTTAGGTGGCTCCTGCTGTTTGGATCACAGGTGGGAAACCCCCAGGATCTTTCTCCAAAAATACAAGAGAGAAGAGTTCCAGTGCGAGGAAAGGGAAGGGTTGGGACTGGATCTGGCACCATCAGCCCTGGAATGCTGGGTTTCTCTTCCCGCAGGTTTTAGGGCAGCAGGGAGTCGGTAAAACCAAAAGAAATCCTAAATCTGTTATTAAGGGTGTGAGGAGACACTCTCGGCTCCTCACAGCAAACCCACATTCGGATACGAACACCCGGCTCATGGATTACCATGAATTCCAGCAAAAAAAGGTGCTTGGTCGTGGAGCAGAGCAGGGAACTCCAATATTCCTTATCCCCATACCTGCAGGTTGGGGCAAATCCAGGGAGAGGAGCCGGGCAGCGTGGTCCCCAGCTCCATCCTGACACTGAGTGCAGCTGCCAGGCTGCGACGCTACATCCTGACCGGAGTCTGGTTGGGGATTAAATCCCCATCCGTTCAGTCTTTCCCATCTGCCGACTCCGGAGATTTCAAAACAAACAAGTGTGGATGAGATCCAAAAATCCCAACAACCTGGCCAGCCTGAAGAATTCAGTTTTCAAGCCCCAGCAGGCATTTCTGTAGCCACGATTGGCAGAAAGTGGCCACGATGCCACCAACCAGGAGGGTTGTGTTCCCAGATAGAGCAGGATCCGCGGCGGCATCCGCAGGGAATGGCTCAGTGCTTCCAGGCCGACATTTCATGGAAGAGTGACCAGGATCTCCCTGAGTGCTCAGCCTGACGACGCTGCCCTCGCTGGGATCGCTGTGTCCAGTCATCTCCATCCCAGAGTGATCCCTGCTGTCCCACCAGGTTGGGTTTGAGGATCCAAAGTTTCTAAACTCAGCCAGGATGTTCCAATTATCCCAGGGGTATCGACAGAAAATCTGACAATGCCAAAATGAAGGGGATGGCGAGTTCCCTCTATCCCATAACACGCCACGACAGCCCTAGGAAATTCCTGGCAGGGAGAAACAGGGATTTGCAGGAGGAGGGAGCAGACCCAGGAGAACCAAACTGTGGTGGAACCAACCCAGGAAATGGGAGAGAAACATCACGACGATGGGAGCTGCAGGTGCTGTTGGTGCTTCTGGTCATCATGGGAGATCCTGAGCTGCCTCTGTGCTGGCACCACAGCTGGAACCGAGTATTCCTGATGGTTTGGAATGGTCCCAGTATGGAATCCAGGCCCTTACACAGCCCAGGGTGCTGGATTTGCACTGGGAACAAGAGCATTGGCAGAGCTCATGGATTCTCTTGCACCTCTCCAGGAACGTTCAGGGGAAGAAGTCTTTGGGAAGCCGCTCTGCCAGCTCCCCCAACTCCACCCATGCCTGCACGGCCATGTGCGGAGCAATGCGGATCCGTTCCTCTTTGGACACCCTAAAACTCATCTTTTGGGGCAGCTGTGCCACAGCCAAGGCACAATTCCTAACTCTCTGCCCAAAACCTAAGCACGGCGGCTGTCGGAGTTCCTGCTCCCCTTCCAGGGGAGTCTCCACACGTTAAACTCCATTAAACAGCCCCCAAGCACTCCCAGACACCAGCACTGAGGGATGAAGGGATTTTACAGGGGTTGAGACCAAGGAATGCAAGGAGAACAGAGAAAAGAACCTGGGTTTGAACAGAACCAATGCTTTCTCGCTACCGCCCTGCTCTCCCTCTCCCAAACCAAACACCAGGAGGCTCTTACGGAAGCAGTGGAGACCCTCAAGGAGTAGAGGAGCAGCCCCACCAAAACACTTGATGCCAGAGCTCCCAAACCTCGCTGTTCCAGCAGCAGGAACCTGCTGCTGTCCTTTGCTGTTCCCAGCTTCCTCCTGATAGGATGGACGTAGATCCTGGTTCAGGACGGTGCCCACCTCTCCACGAGCTTCCTCCTGCACCTGGATCCACACTGGGCCCTCCCAGAGAGCCTGAGGCTGCACAGAATCCTCTCCATGTTCCTGTAGTCTACTCCCCTACCAAAACCGGAGTGATAACGAGATTCCCTCCTCCGAAAATCACGGCACTGCTCTTCCTGGGACAGTGGGGTGCAACCAGAGACCCACACGGCCCTGTCCCCCGGGACAAGATGCCCAGAGAAACAGGAGAGGATCCCCAACAGCCCAAATCCCGCCTGGCTGTGGGTTCACACAGCAGCTCCTCAAAAACTGGAGGAGCGAGAAACTCCCCCCGGGAAGCATCACCCCAAAACACAGCACCACCTCATTTCCAAGCGATGTCACAGCTGGAGAATTTGGGGGGAACAGGGGGGGGCCCTGCCAGCCCCCCCAAACCCAGAGCAGGGAGGAGGATGGAACTCAGCAACCCTCCCCCCTCTCCAGGCCCGAGTTCCCCCTCTGGGCTCAGCCCCCCTCCTCAGGTCTTGGCTCTCTCCCTTATACCCCCCCCTCGCCCCTTCGGTACCTGAGCTCGGGGGGCGCTGCCGTCTGCCCCCCCGCAGCCCCACTTCCCCCCTTCCTCCAGGCCCGGGAACCCCCCCCGAGCCCCCCCAGTTCCCCTGACCCCCTCCCCTCCTCCCTTCGGTATCTGAGGCCGGGGACCGCCGCCAACTCGCCCCCCCCCCCCCCCCCCCCCCACCCCACCTCCCGGTATCTGAGCTCGGGGGACGCCGCCAGGTACCCCCCGCCTCCATCCCCATCCCAGGCCCGAGCCCTCCGAGCCCTTCCAGCGGCCCCCCCTCCGCCGGCGGTACCTGAACTCGGGGCGGGGGGGGGGGAGGGAAGAGGGGCGGCTAGGCCTGCCCCGTGGCCCAGCCCCCCCCGCCAGGCTGGGGACCCCCCCTTACCCTCCCTTAGTTCCCCCCGCCCCGCACCGGTACCTGAGCCCGGGGCCGCCACCGCCGCGCCCCCCCCTGCAGCGCCGCTTCCCCCGCCGCTTCCTGCTCGCCGTGCGCCCCCCGCCCCGCCGCGCGCGCGTCCGCCCCGCCTCCCGCATGTTCCCATTGGCCGAGCCGTGCGCCGCTCCCGGCACTATGGATTCCTATTGGTCAACGCTGCTGTCGGTCCTCGTTCCACGCGTTCCCATTTGTCGGCGCCGCCGCCGCTCCCGGGGCGGGGGGAGCCGCGCCCGCTCGCACTCGCCATTGGCGGAGCGCACAGCAATACGCGTCGCTCATTGGCGAGCGGCGATGCTAATCAAAAGCGGATCCTGCCCACCCCGGCGCCCCATTGGCGAATGGATAAGGCACGCCACAGCGCAGCCGCACTGCTGATTGGCTGGAGCCTCTGCTCATCAAGCAGGCCCGCTCTTCGCGCTTCCCATTGACTGCTCTGCCAGACCGGCTCTCGCAGCGATTGGCTTCACGGAACGTCCGTCAGGACAGCTCCCGGCTGGTGTTTTCCTGTCGCTCAACAGACCTCCCCGCACTCTCACTGGCAACATCACACCTCCCCGTCCTGATTGGCTGAGCGCGCTGCTCATCAACCGCAAAGGCCTGCCCCTTCCGTCCGCGTTGTAAACAAAACACCGGGCGGAGATGCTGGGTCCTAATGCTCCCCTCCCCGTAAAGAGGATCCCGAATTCCAGTGGCCCCACTACCAGGGAGCCCCAAGTCTGTGTCCTTGTACCCCCCACACCATATACAGGGGGATCCCTGGGTCTTAGTGCCCCTCTCAGCACAGGGGAGCCGTGGATCCCAATGCCTTCCCTCACCCACCAATACAGCAGAACGTTGGGTCCCAGTGCCCCCAGTACAGGTGAGCTCCCAGTCCCATTGTCCCCAGGACAAAGCAACCTTGGCTCTTAGTTCCCCCTCCCCTCACCATTCCAAAAACAGGGGAACCTCAGATCTCAGTGCCCCCATGAACAGGGGAACCCCGGATCCCATTGCCATCTCCCTAAACAGGGGATCTCAATGCCCCCCAGGGCTCCTCTCCACAGAGCTGGGAGGACAGAGATGCCCATGAAAGCCTTTATTGCCCTATTACAGCAGAACCCTCCTCCTGCTGGCCAGATGCTGCTGAGCCCTGGCCCTGGCCAACTCACCCCAGGGCCAGCAGCCACCAGCCCCAAGCCCGCACCCTCATTTCTTCTCCTCCTCCTTTTTGTCCTTGCTCTCCTTGGAGGCCTGTGAGGCCAGGGAGCCCATGGCATTGCGGATGGCCTCGTTGTTTGGGTCCACGCCTGGCAGATTCTCCAGCACACTCTGCAGGAACTCAGGGTCCTGCATCACGTCATAGTCATCCTCCTCCTGCGGGCAGAGGGAGAGGAGCTGGGGACAGGGCTGGGACCTCCATCGTCACCCAGAGAGCAAGGGATCAGGGCTGGGATCCCCTGACAGTAGGACAAATTCTCACCTTCGTGGGTTCGGAGGTGTCCATGGCAGTGCTGCTGTCCACTTCTGCCGCCTCCGCCTGGGCAAACTCTGCCAGAGGAGAGGAATGGCTGAGGATGGGCATTTATGAACCCATGGCCTCCCGTGCACCCTCCCCGCGAGCTTTTGGGGAGATCAAAAGCCTGCCTGGGTGAGAATGTCCCCTGGGACAGGAGGCTCTGCTCCCAGAGGCAGAGAAGCTGCTTTCCCTTCAGGAATGGTCTGGGAACTGCTCACCTGCTCCCTGCAGTGACATCTGCATGGCGTAGGCGATCTGCTCCTCCTCTGTCATGGTGCTCAGGTCGGGCAGCCCCGCCCGGCCAAACTCCTGCTGTGTTATTGTCATCTTCAGCAGAGCATCATCCGAATCTGAGCACACACAAAAATCCACACTCTGACACCAGCAAGGGCTTTCCCAGCAACCCCAACCCCTCCTGCACACACGGCTGGGCTGGGGAAGGCAATCACGCCAGAGGGGCTCCGGGGCCAGAGGGGCTCCGGGGCCAGAGGGGCTCCGGGGCCAGAGGGGCTCCGGGGCCAGAGGGGCTCCGGGGCCAGAGGGGCTCCGGGGCCAGAGGGGCTCCGGGGCCAGAGGGGCTCCACTTCAGTTTAGGAATCTCAGTGGAAGCAGAGGCAGCTCCCCAGCACCCTACAGTTAAACTGCCTCCTTCCAACATTCCAGGGCAGAAAACACCCCTTACCTTGCACTCTAGTGGCTTTGGGAGCTGCCAGGCTGCCCAAAAGGGCCTCACCACAAACAGAAACACTTCCCACAGCACCAGGCTGCGTCACAGCAATGAAAGCTGCCAGGAGAGCTGGACACATCCCCAGGGACCCTCCCGCCTGTCCCTGCCTGCCCTGTTCCCCGCGCGACTCTTTACCGTCCCCGCCAGTTGCCGCGATCCCGGCCTCCGCCGCAGAGGCGGCCGCAGCCCTCCTGGCCTCCTCCTCTTGCCGCTGCCGCTGCTCCTCCATGGAGACGCGCAGAGCCTGCGGAGACGCACGGAGCTGAGCGGGGCCGCGCCGAGCTGGGCGCCCGCAGCCGCTGCCGGCCCCCCGCGCTCACCAGGGCCAGCTCGGGATCCGCGCTCGGGTCCACGCCGAACTCGAAGTCGCTGGTGCCGAGGCCGAGCATGGCACCTCCCTCTCCGGCCAGGATTGGGGAGCTGATGAGGGCATCGGCCAGGCTGGGCCCCGGTGGCACCGTTACCAGGTGGGAGCCGGTGCCGTCCTTGCCGTTCAGGGTGTTAATGAAAGCCGTCAGCTTGTCCGTGTTGGCTTCCTGTGCCCAAAGGGAAAGGATGGGGCTGGGGCTGAGCCTGGTTCTTTGGCTCGGCTGGCTGATCCGCACGCCCAGCCTCTCCCTACTGGGAAGGAGCCAAGAGCTCCACTGTTTCCATCAGGATGGAAAGCATTTCCTAGTGAAGTGGAAGAGCGGTCTTCCCAGAGGGAAACGCCGCTCCCAACATCAGCGTTTCCACTGGGGCAGTTGCAGAGGAGATGGAGGCTCAGAGAACCCTTCATCCTTGTGCAAAAAAAAGGGCTCCAGGCTAGAAAGGAAACAAAATCCTGTTGAGATCTTAGGCAAGAAAGGTGGCACGAATCTCACCTCTTCTCCAAAATTTATGATGTCAACGTTGACTTTCTCTTTCTTAAGACGCTTTGCCAGCTTCACCAGCTGCGAGAAAGAGACACCAGGGCATTAGTTTGGGTTTCAGCTCTTACCAATGTGCAGCTCATTGGAAACCAGACAACAGCAGCACTTTGGATCCAATCCTGAAGGCACGAGGCCCAAAAATCAGCTTCCCAGGGCCAAGCCCTCCCAGCAGGAAAGAGCTCGAGGTGTTTCAGCTCTCTGGGTGGGACAGGAGACATCGCACGCTGCCTGGGGCAGGCAGCATCTCCTCACCCCTGGGAATGGTCATTTCCAACCTCTTCTTTCCAAGAAACTTAGAACATCAGGATTAACTCCACTCATGTTGCTTTCAGTGCCAAGGCAACAGCACCTTCCAAAGGCGGAGAGCGCTGTTTCTGCTCAGGGACACAGATTTCCTCCCCAGCTCCTCAGCCCCAGTGACAGCCCCAAGCCAGGAGGCACAGGACACGGCACAAGCTCCCTCTGGAGCTGGTGGAACTGGGAAGGGAAGCAATCCCACACAGAACAGCAGGAGATATGGATCTCTGTCCTTGGCTCAGGCCCTGGGATCTGGATCTCCCTCCCTCTCCTTCCAAGCAGCTGTCTAGCAGCCTCCCCACTGGGGTGTAAATCCTTCCTTCCCATACAAGGCAGGGAATAAAGGATAAAGGCGATGCACGGCCCCAGGCAGAGCACAGAGCTCACCCAGCACATCCTCCTCAGGTCTTTACTCACATCTTTCTCGTTATCTTCCACAGGGCTCCCAACGAAGGCGATGATTCGCATCTTGTGGTTCTTGCCTTGGCGATGTTTCAAAGCCAGCTGCAAGCCAAAAGGAACACTGGTACCTGAGGAGGAACTCTCAGGAAGAAGGAAAGATCAGGTGTCACCCTGAATTCTCTGGTCATGCAGGAAAATTCAAGCTGAACACCAGGAGAGACTTTCCAGCATTGAGTTCCACCAGCAGGAACCCCTCAAGGGCCTGGACAGTGTGGGATAGAGACAGAAAAGGGGACAAAAGAGCGGACGCATTCCAGGAGCTGCTGTGCTTCCCAGGGGTGGGAAAGGCTGGGCAGCTCTGGGAAGCAGCTGCCAGGTTCCAGGGAAGAAAACCAGAACTGGACTCCAAAACTTGTGAGCTCTTAAGTGGGATTTTACAAAGAGGGGGGTTTTACAAAAGGGGGCTTCAGCTGCCCTTTGCAGGGAAACGGAGGCAAAATCAAAACGATTTGCTTGGTGTTACAACACAGGTGAAACAAGACCACGTACGTGAGCAACTCTGATCCCCGTGCAAAAGGTGATTTTCCCTTTGGGTTGCACCGTGTGGAGCTTCGACAGGATCCGTCCCGTGTCTGGCGTGAGCGTGGTCAGCACCTCACAGTTACTGCAACACAAATACTCGCGTTGGCAACCCCTCCCTGAGGATTTCTTTGTGAAAACCTGGATTTCCTGCAGGGGGGAAGAGCAGCGCTCGCTGGACAGAGACGGCGGGAGCCCAGGAGCACCCAGCTCAGCTGGGTCAGAGCAGGGAGAAAGAACTGTAGCCTGGTTGCCTAAAAAACCCCATTAAATCTCTCTCCACAAAGACTTGTGTGTGTCTGTCCCTGCCCCAGCAACCTTGAGCCCATCAGCTTTGGCTGAGAGAGGCAGTGAGGCTCCAGGGAATAACAAGGACATGCAGAGAGAGCTGGGCTTGTTCAGCCTGGAGAAGAGAAAGCTCTTCAGAGACCTTAGAGCACCCTCCCAGGATGGAAAGGGGCTCCAGGAAAGCTGGGGAGGGGCTCTGGATCAGGGAGCGCAGGTATAGGATGAGAGGAAAGGTTTTCAGCTAAAAGAGGGGAGATTGAGATGAGATCTTGGGGAGAAATGTTTTGCTGTGAGGGTGGGGAGGCCCTGGCCCAGGTTTCCCAGAGCAGTGGTGGCTGCCCCATCCCTGGAGGTGTTGAAGGCCAGGTTGGGTGGGGCTTGGAGCCCCTGATCCAGTGAGAGGTGTCCCTGCCTATGACAGGGGGTGGGACCGGATGGGCTTTGACATTCCTTCCAACCCAAGCCATGATGCCCTGGAAGGAACTGCTCTCTCAGGGTGCCCTGGAAGCTGCATTGAAAGCTCAGCCTGCATCTGCCACCCCTGGGAACACCAAGGCCCAAGAGGACAGGTCTGGCAGAGACATCCTGTGAGAGAAACGCCTCTGTGATGTTCCCTCGCATTGCAGCAGCGAGCCCAACCAGCCAGAGACCACTTAGGAACCACACTTTCTCACACTGGTCCTCTTGGAAGAACTGTTTTGGGTCTGGATTGTGCTATTCCTGCCTCATTTTGCCCACTCCCCTGCTCCTTGTCCCTGTGGTCCCCCAGCCGCTCCTCGCAGATCCCCCCACGCACTTGGCTAAGGTGATGAGCCCCACATTGTTCTCGGGGTTGCTGCGGGTTTTCGAGTGGCACACGATGTTGACAGCATCTTGCTGTGCTTGCAGGCGAGTGGGAAGGAAGTCGCCGTTCCTCATGTACTCGCTGTTGTCAACGCTGGAACACAGAGAGGAGGTGCTGAGCTCGTGGAGAAGGCAAGGTTTGTCCCCTGCACACCACGGTCAGGCAGGCTGGGGACAGACAGCAGGACACGGATGGTTCACAAGCTGTCTCTGCGCTTCCCTGAGTTTTCAGATCCAACTTTGGGATCACAAGACAAATCCTCACAGACCCACAATGGCCGAGCGGCCAGCAAAGAGGTGGAAGCTCCAGTTCCTCGGGCTCTGCCTCCCCCTCTGCTCCTTCCCCCCCAGCTTCCCCCACCCCGTCCCCCTCTGGTCCCATCGCCCTCTCTGCTCTTCTACCCTCCCCCTCAATTCCCCTCCTCTGCCCCCTTACCCCTCCTTGGCTCTGCTTCCCCCCCCCCCTTGCCGCCCCCCAATTCCCCTCCCCAGTCCTCCTCACTCCCATCGAGCCCCGTCTCCCCACACCCCAATTTTCCCCCACCCCCCTCGGACCCTCCCTCCCTCTCTGCCTCCCCCGGCCCTGCCCCCTCCAAGCCCCCCCAGACCCCCTTACGCCCCCCTCCAGCCCTGCCCCCCCCGCAATGACTCAGGGATCCGGTCCCGGCGCGGCACCGGGCGCTCGGCGGGCGCTGCGGGCGGGGGGCTCGTCCACAGGAGACCCCAGCCGCCCCCCCCCGGGCCTCGCTCACCACACCATGGTGCTCTCCAGAACCATCTTGCCCCCGTTTCTCCCCTCACACCGGGCACGGCACTCCGCTCAACAACACGCGCGCCCATTGGCTGCGCGCTGCCGGCCAATCGCCGAGCCGCGTCGGGGGGGGGACCGGAAGAGGCCTTTGCGGCGCAAGGCACGCCGGGAGTTGTAGTCCCAGAGCAGGGCAGCGCCGGAAGTTGTAGTCCCAGCAGCCTCTGCGGCGGCGCAAGGCACGCCGGGAGTTGTAGTCCCAGAGC
>JAUMJJ010000557.1:0-113988 GCA_033556795.1 Tapera naevia | reverse complement strand
CCTCAGCCCCTCAAAAATGGGTTCATTTATTTCAAAAACTAACCCCTTGATTTTAAAGAATCCTGGAATTTCCTTCCATGAATAGCTGCAAGAAGAGAAAGCTTTTTACCGGCAGGGTATTCCTCACTCGAAGGCTAACAAATACAGGCAAAAGAGAGGATCTGCTCCTGCTTTCTTGGAGCATCCTTCACAGTGTTTCCCCGGCTTTCACACCCACATTCCGGCTGCAAACATTACGTTGGTCCGGAGACAGCGCCTTTCTTGCCGGCTGGCTCTCTAAACTGAAACCGCTCAGAAAGCTGTCTCTGGCCGCGGTTTCACAGACATCTCGGCTGTCTGCTCCTTGCCTCTCTGAGGAGCAGTCAATTTCAGATATCTAGCATCACATCACAGCGCATGCAGATGAGTCTAAAATCTTTCTCTCTTAGAAAACTTGCTATTTATGAAAATTGTTTTAGCATGACTTTTCATCTTCTAACAATGTAATTAAAGGGAATATTTATCAGATGATCTGCTCGTGCTTCAGGGACGAGGGATCCCTGTTTTCCAGTGTAGTCTCATCAGCCTCTGCAAACTCTTTCTACTGAAACAGCAGGCAGGGAATCCACAGCACATTCTCTGAACGGCACGGTTTTGTGTTTCTCCAAAGGAGAGCCGAAACTAACCCCTTGATTTTAAAGAATCACAGAATGTTCTTCCATGAATCGCTGCTAGAAGAGAAAGCATTTTAGCGGCAGGCTATTCCTCTCTCGAAGGCTGACAAATACAGGCAAACAGTCGAGCTGCTTTTGCTTTCTTGCGCAGCCTTCACAGTGTAGCCCCGGCTTTCACAGTAGGCTTCAGCTGCAAACATTACGTTGTTCGGGAGGACAGTGCCTTCTCTTACCGTGCTAGCTCTCTAAACTGAAGCCGGTCGGAAAGCTGCCTCTCGCCGCGGTTCTACAGACATCCCGGCGGTCTGCTGCTTGCCTCCCTGACGAACAGTCTTTTCCGATTTCTAGCAGCATATTAAAGCGCGCCCACAGCAGTCTAAACTCTTGCTCCTACCCACGCCCGAATTTTCTATTTTGGAAATGTTTTAGGATGACAATGTCCTAACAATGTATTTAAAGACAAATAATCGGATGATCTGTTCGTGTTTCAAGGACGAGAGATCCCTTTTTTCCTGTCCATTCCCTTCAGCCTCTGCAAACTGTTTCTGCTGAAACTTGTTACAACAGCCGGCAGCGAATTCACACACATTCTCTGAAATGCACGGGTTTTGTTTTTCCTCCAAGGGAGTGCAGAAACTAACCCTTTGAATTTAAAGAATCCTGGAATTTCCTTCCATGAATAGCTGCCAGAAGAGAAAGCTTTTTACCGGCAGGGTATTCCTCTCTCGAAGGCTTACAAATACAGGCAAAGAGAGGATCTGCTCCTGCTTTCTTGAGCAGCCTTCACAGTGTTTCCCGGCTTTCACACCACATTCCGGCTGCAAAACATTACGTTGGTCCGGAGACAGCGCCTTTTCTTGCCGGCTGGCTCTCTAAACTGAAACCGCTCAGAAAGCTGTCTCTGGCCGCGGTTTCACAGACATCTCGGCTGTCTGCTCCTTGCCTCTCTGAGGAGCAGGTCATTTCAGATTTTGGGAAGAATTAACCCAGTTTGGGAAGAAAAAAAAACTGATTATGGGGAAAATGAAGCCAGTAGTTTGTGAGGGAAAGAAAGCCGTTTTTGAATATAATAAACCTAGTTATGGGGGAAAAATGAACCAGTAATGGGGAAAAAAACCGATTATGGGGAAAATAAACAGAGTTTGGTGGGGGGAAAACCCATTTTGTAGGGAAAGGAACACAGTTAAGGTGGAAAGAACAGATTCTGTGGAAAATGAAATTGTAGGGAAATGAACCCAGTTTTGCTGGAATAAAACATATTTTGTGGAAAATGAGGGTTATTTTTTCTCCCCCCGACTGGATTCATTTTCCCCCAAAATCGGGTTTTTTATCCTCCCAAATTGGGTTCATTTTCCCCAAAATCCTTTTTTTCCCACAAAAAACTGGGTGCATTTTGACACAAATCAGGTTTTCCCCTCCAAACTGATTACATTTTCCAAAAATCTTCTATTTCCACTCCACACTGGGTTTATTTTCCCCAAAATCATTTTTTTTCCCCATTACTGGATTCATTTCCCCAAAATCGGTTTTTTTTCCACCAAAACTGAGTTCATTTTCCCGAATATCGTTTCCCCCCCTCCCCCCCCCCCCCCCAAAAAAAACTGGCTGCATTTTCACACAAATGAGATTTTTCCCCTCCAAACTGATTTCATTTTCCCCCAAATCCGGGTTTATTTCCCAATTACTGGGTTCATTTCCCCAAAATAATTTTTTTCCCAAAGCACTGTTCATTTTTCCCAAAATCGATTTTTTTCCACCAAAACAGAGACCATTTACCTACAAGTTGGGTTTTCCCCCCAAACTGTGTTCATTTTCCCCCAAATTAGGGTTTTTTTACAAAATTTTACAAAATTACTGGGTTAATTTTCCCCAAAATCACTTCGCCCCCCCCCCCCCCCCCCCCCCCCAAACTGGATGCATTTTCATACAAATCAGGTTTTTTCCCCCCAAAGTGGGTTAATTTTCACCATAATCAGCTTCTTTCCTCCCAAACTCGGTTCATTTCCCTACAAGTTGGTTTCCTCCGCCCAAAACTTTGTTCATTTTCCCCAAAATTCGATTTTTTTAACCCAATTACTGGGTTCATTTTCCCAAAATGTTTTTTTTTCCCAAAACTGGGTTCATTTTCCTTAAAAACGGGTTTTTCTGCCAAAACTGGGTTCATTTTCCGCATAATCAGCATTTTTCCTCCAAAACTAGGTTCATTTTCCACAAAATCCTTATTTCCCCCCAAAACTGGGTTTATTTTCACACAAATCAGGTTTTCCCCTCAAAACAGTATTCATTTTCCCCAAAATCTTCTATTTCCACTCCACACTTGGTTCATTTTCCCCAAAAACAGATTTTTCCCCCAAAACTGGGTCCATTTTCCCTAAATTCGGGTTTTTTTCCACCAAAACTCTGTTCATTTCCCTAGAAGTTGGTTTTTCCCCCCCAAACTTGTTCATTTTCCCCAAAATTCGGTTTTTTTTACCCAATTACTGGGTTCCTTTTCTCCAAAATAATTGTTTTCCCCAAAACTGGGTTCATTTTCTGCATAATCAGTTTTTCCCTCTGAAACTGGGTTCATTTTCCACAAAATTCGGGAAATGAACTGAGTTTTGGTGGAAAAAAACTGACTTTGGGGAAAATGAACCAGTTAGGGAGGAAAAAATCCGATTTTGGGGCAAATTACCCCAATTATGGGGGAAAAAAAAATAATTTTCGGGAAATGAACCCAGTAATTGGAAAACCCGGATTCTGGGGAAAATGAACACAGTTTGGGAGGAAAGAAGCTGATTATGGGGAAAATGAAACCAGTTTTGGGGGAAAAAAAACATTTTTGGTGAAAATGAACCCAGTTTTGAAGGAAAAAAAAAAGATTTTGGGGAAATAAAGCCAGTAACTGGTTCAAAAATCCATATGTTGGGGAAAATGAACACAATTTGGTGGGGAAACCCGATATGTAGGGAAATAAACCCATTTTTGGTGGAAAAAAACATATTTTGAGGAAAATGAACCCAGTTTTTTTGGGGAGGAAAAAATTATTTTGGGGAAAATGAACCCAGTTTGGGAGGAGAGAAGCTGATTATGGGGGAAATGAACCCAGTTTGGGGGGGAAAAAAATATTTTGTGGAAATAAAGCCAGTAATTGGGTAAAAACCCCGGATTTTGGAGAAAAATGAACCCAGTCTGGTGGGGAAAACCCAATTTGTATGGAAATAAACCCAGTTTTGTGGAAAAAATATATTTTGGGGAAAATGAACGCAGTAATGGGGAAAAATCCTCATTTTGGGGAAAATGAACCAAGTGCGGAGTGGAAATAGAATATTTTGAGGAAAATGAAATCAGTTTGGAGGGGACAACCTGATTTGTGTGAAAATGTACCCAGTTTTGGGGGTTAATAGGGATTTTCTGGAAAATGAACCTAGTTTTGGAGGAAAAAATCTGATTATGCGGAAAATGAACCCCTTTTGGGGGGAAAAATGATTTTGGGGGAAATGAACGCAGTAATTGGGTAAAAAACTCTAATTTGGGGGAAATGGAACCAGTTTGGTAGGGAAAACCAAATTTGTAGGGAAGTGAACCCATTTTTGGTGGAAAAAAACATATTTGGGGAAAATGGACACAGTTTTGGGGGGAAAAAATGATTTTGGGGGAAAATGAACCCAGTTTTTGGGGGAGGAAAAAGGATTTTGGGTAAAATGAACCCAGTGTGGAATGGAAATAGAAGATTTTGGGGGAAAATGAAATCAGATAGGAGGGGAAAACCTGATTTTTGTGAAAATGAACTGAGTTTTGGGGGGAAATAAGGATTTTATGTAAAATGAACCTATTTTCGGAGGAAAAAAGCTGATTATGTGGAAAATGAACCCAGTTTTGCGGAAAAACCTGTTTTCAAGGAAAAGAACCCAGTTTTGGGGAAAAAAATGATTTTGGGGAAAATGAACCAGTGATCGGGTAAAAAACCCGGATTTTGGGGAAAATGAACACAGTTTGTTGGGGAAAACCTAATATGTAGGGAAATAAACCCAGTTTTGGTGGAAAAAAACATATTTTGGGGAAAATGAACCCAAGTTTTGGGGTAAAAAAAATGATTTTTGGAAAAATTAACCCACTTTGTGAGAAAAAACCCTGATTTTGGAGAAAATGAACCCAGTAATGGGGAAAAATCCTGATTTTGGGGAAAATGAACCAAGTGCGGAGTGGAAATAGAAGGTTTTGAGGGAAAATGAAATCAGTTTGGACGGGACAACCTGATTTGTGTGAAAATGTACCCAGTTTTGGGGGTTAATAGGGATTTTGCGGAAAAATGAACCTAGTTTCGGAGGAAAAATTCTGATTATACGGAAAATGAACACAGTTTTGGGGGAAAAAAACGTTTTTAAGGAAAATGAACCCAGTTTTTTGGGAAAAATTATTTTGGGGAAAATGAACGCAGTAATTGGGTAAAAAACCCCGAATTTTGGGGAAAATCAGCAGAGTTGGGGGTGGGGGGGGGAAGACTTGTAGAGAAATGAACCGACTTTTGCTGTAAAAAAAACGACTTTGGGGAAAATCAACCCAGTTTGGGAGGAAAAAATCCGATTTTGGGGAAAATGAACACTGGAGGGGAAAAAAACCTGGTTTTTGGGGGAAAATGAACACTGGAGGGGAAAACTAGATTTGTGTGAAAATGCACCCAGTGTTTTGTGGAAAAAAAGGATTTTGGGGGAAAATGAACCCAGTTTAGGAAGAAAGAAGCTGATTATGGGGAAAATTAACCCAGTTTGGAGGGGATAACCCGTTTTTGATTTTAAATGAACCCAGTTTTGAGGGAAAAAAAAATTTTTTGGGAAATAAAGCCAGTAATTGGGGCTTCTCCAAAACAACCAGGTTTTGGAGAAAATGAACACAATTTGGTGGGGGAAAACCCAATATTTAGGGAAATAAACCCAGTTTTGGTGGAAAAAAAACATATTTTGGGGAAAATGAACACAGTTTTGGGGGAAAAAATGGTTTTGGGGAAAATGATCCCAGTAATGGAGAAAAAATCCTGATTTTGGGGAAAATGAACCCAGTGTGGAGTGGAAATTGAAGATTTTGGGGAAAATGAAATCAGTTTGGAGGGGAAAACCTGATTTGTGTAAAAATGTACCCAGTTTTTGGGGGAGAAAAAGGATTTTGGGTAAAATGAACCCAGTGTGGAGTGGAAATAGAAGATTTTGGAGAAAATGAACACTGTTTGGAGGGGAACACCTGATTTTGGAGAAAAAGCATCCAGTTTTGGGGGGAAATAAGGATTTTGTGGAAAATGAATATAGTTTCGGAGGATAAAAACTATTTATGCAGAAAATGAACCCAGTTTTGGGTAAAAAACCCGTTTTTAAAGAAAATGAACCCAATTTTGGGGAAAAAAAATTATTTTGGGAAAATGAACCCAGTAATTGGGTAAAAAACCCGAATGTTGGGGAAAATGAACCCCGTTTGGGAGGAAAAAAACCCGATTATGGGAAAAATGAACCCAGTTTTGGGGAAAAAATTATTTTGAGGAAAATGAAATCAGTTTTGGGAAAAAAATTATTTTGGGGAAAATGAACCCAGTAATGGAGGAAAAATCCTGATTTTGGGGAAAATGAACCCAGTGTGGAGTGGAAATTGAAGATTTTGGGGAAAATGAACACTGTTTGGAGGGGAACACCTGATTTTGGAGAAAAAGCATCCAGTTTTGGGGGGAAATAAGGATTTTGTGGAAAATGAATATAGTTTCGGAGGATAAAAACTATTTATGCAGAAAATGAACCCAGTTTTGGGTAAAAAACCCGTTTTTAAAGAAAATGAACCCAATTTTGGGGAAAAAAAATTATTTTGGGAAAATGAACCCAGTAATTGGGTAAAAAACCCGAATGTTGGGGAAAATGAACCCCGTTTGGGAGGAAAAAAACCCGATTATGGGAAAAATGAACCCAGTTTTGGGGAAAAAATTATTTTGAGGAAAATGAAATCAGTTTTGGGAAAAAAATTATTTTGGGGAAAATGAACCCAGTAATGGAGGAAAAATCCTGATTTTGGGGAAAATGAACCCAGTGTGGAGTGGAAATAGAAGATTTTGGGGGAAATGAAATCAGTTTGGAGGGGAACACCTGATTTTGGAGAAAAGGCATCCAGTTTTGGGGGGAAATAAGGATTTTGTGGAAAATGAATATAGTTTCGGAGGATAAAAGCTATTTATGCAGAAAATGAACCCAGTTTTGGGTAAAAAAACCCGTTTTTAAAGAAAATGAACCCAATTTTGGGAAAAAAAATTATTTTTGGGAAAATGAACCCAGTAATTGGGTAAAAAACCCGAATTTTGGGGAAAATGAACCCCGTTTGGGAGGAAAAAAACCCGATTATGGGAAAAATGAACCCAGTTTTGGGGAAAAAATTATTTTGGGGAAAATGAAATCAGTTTTGGGGAAAAAATTATTTTGGGGAAAATGAACCCAGTAATGGGGAAAAAAACCCTGATTTTGGGGAAAATGAACCCAGTGTTTCAGAGGAAATAGAAGATTTTGGGGAAAAAAAATCAAAAATTCACCAAAAATTTCACCAAAATCATTATTTCCCTCCCAAAACTGGATTCATTTCCCCCAAAATCAGATTTTTTCCTCCCAAACCGGGTTCATTTTCCCCAAAATCCTATTTTTCCCCCAAAACTGGGTGCATATTCACACAAATCAGGTTTTCCCCTCCTAAAACGGTTCATTTTCCACAAAAGCTTCTATTTGCACTCCACACTGGCTTCATTTTCCCCATAATCAGGGTTTATTCCCAATTACTGTGTTCACTTTCTCAAAAATCCTTTTACCACCCCCCTCACCCCCTCAAAAATGGGTTCATTTATTTCAAAAACTAACCCCTTGATTTTAAAGAATCCTGGAATTTCCTTCCATGAATAGCTGCAAGAAGAGAAAGCTTTTTACCGGCAGGGTATTCCTCACTCGAAGGCTAACAAATACAGGCAAAGAGAGGATCTGCTCCTGCTTTCTTGAGCAGCCTTCACAGTGTTTCCCCGGCTTTCACACCACATTCCGGCTGCAAACATTACGTTGGTCCGGAGACAGCGCCTTTCTTGCCGGCTGGCTCTCTAAACTGAAACCGCTCAGAAAGCTGTCTCTGGCCGCGGTTTCACAGACATCTCGGCTGTCTGCTCCTTGCCTCTCTGAGGAGCAGTCATTTCAGATATCTAGCATCACATCACAGCGCATGCAGATGAGTCTAAAATCTTTCTCTCTTAGAAACTTGCTATTTATGAAAATTGTTTTAGCATGACTTTTCATCTTCTAACAATGTAATTAAAGGGAATATTATCAGATGATCTGCTCGTGCTTCAGGGACGAGGGATCCCTGTTTTCCAGTGTAGTCTCATCAGCCTCTGCAAACTCTTTCTACTGAAACAGCAGGCAGGGAATCCACAGCACATTCTCTGAACGGCACGGTTTTGTGTTTCTCCAAAGGAGAGCCGAAACTAACCCCTTGATTTTAAAGAATCACAGAATGTTCTTCCATGAATCGCTGCTAGAAGAGAAAGCATTTTAGCGGCAGGCTATTCCTCTCTCGAAGGCTGACAAATACAGGCAAACAGTCGAGCTGCTTTTGCTTTCTTGCGCAGCCTTCACAGTGTAGCCCCGGCTTTCACAGTAGGCTTCAGCTGCAAACATTACGTTGTTCGGGAGACAGTGCCTTCTCTTACCGGCTAGCTCTCTAAACTGAAGCCGGTCGGAAAGCTGCCTCTCGCCGCGGTTCTACAGACATCCCGGCGGTCTGCTGCTTGCCTCCCTGACGAACAGTCTTTTCCGATTTCTAGCAGCATATTAAAGCGCGCCCACAGCAGTCTAAACTCTTGCCTCCTACCCACGCCCGAATTTTCTATTTTGGAAATGTTTTAGGATGACAATGTCCTAACAATGTATTTAAAAGACAAATAATCGGATGATCTGTTCGTGTTCAAGGACGAGAGATCCCTTTTTTCCTGTCCATTCCCTTCAGCCTCTGCAAACTGTTTCTGCTGAAACTTGTTACAACAGCCGGCAGCGAATTCACACACATTCTCTGAAATGCACGGTTTTGTTTTTCCTCCAAGGGAGTGCAGAAACTAACCCTTTGAATTTAAAGAATCCTGGAATTTCCTTCCATGAATAGCTGCCAGAAGAGAAAGCTTTTACCGGCAGGGTATTCCTCTCTCGAAGGCTTACAAATACAGGCAAAGAGAGGATCTGCTCCTGCTTTCTTGAGCAGCCTTCACAGTGTTTCCCGGCTTTCACACCACATTCCGGCTGCAAACATTACGTTGGTCCGGAGACAGCGCCTTTCTTGCCGGCTGGCTCTCTAAACTGAAACCGCTCAGAAAGCTGTCTCTGGCCGCGGTTTCACAGACATCTCGGCTGTCTGCTCCTTGCCTCTCTGAGGAGCAGTCATTTCAGATTTTGGGAAGAATTAACCCAGTTTGGGAGAAAAAAAACTGATTATGGGGAAAATGAAGCCAGTTTGTGGGGAAAAAGCCGTTTTTGAATATAATAAACCTAGTTATGGGGAAAATGAACCAGTAATGGGGAAAAAACCGATTATGGGGAAAATAAACAGAGTTTGGTGGGGGAAAACCCATTTTGTAGGGAAAGGAACACAGTTAAGGTGGAAAGAAACAGATTCTGTGGAAAATGAAATTGTAGGGAAATGAACCCAGTTTTGCTGGAATAAAACATATTTTGTGGAAAATGAGGGTTTTTTTTCTCCCCCCGACTGGATTCATTTTCCCCAAAATCGGGTTTTTTTCCTCCCAAATTGGGTTCATTTTCCCCAAAATCCTTTTTTTCCCACAAAAACTGGGTGCATTTTGACACAAATCAGGTTTTCCCCTCCAAACTGATTACATTTTCCAAAAATCTTCTATTTCCACTCCACACTGGGTTTATTTTCCCCAAAATCATTTTTTTCCCCATTACTGGATTCATTTCCCCAAAATCGGTTTTTTTCCACCAAAACTGAGTTCATTTTCCCGAAATCGTTTCCCCCCCTCCCCCCCCCCCCAAAAAAAAACTGGCTGCATTTTCACACAAATGAGATTTTCCCCTCCAAACTGATTTCATTTTCCCCCAAATCCGGGTTTATTTCCCAATTACTGGGTTCATTTCCCCAAAATAATTTTTTCCCAAAGCACTGTTCATTTTCCCCAAAATCGATTTTTTTCCACCAAAACAGAGACCATTTACCTACAAGTTGGGTTTTCCCCCCAAACTGTGTTCATTTTCCCCCAAATTAGGGTTTTTTACAAAATTTTACAAAATTACTGGGTTAATTTTCCCCAAAATCACTTCGCCCCCCCCCCCCCCCCCCCAAACTGGATGCATTTTCATACAAATCAGGTTTTTTCCCCCCAAAGTGGGTTAATTTTCACCATAATCAGCTTCTTTCCTCCCAAACTCGGTTCATTTCCCTACAAGTTGGTTTCCTCCGCCCAAAACTTTGTTCATTTTCCCCAAAATTCGATTTTTTTAACCCAATTACTGGGTTCATTTTCCCAAAATGTTTTTTTTTCCCAAAACTGGGTTCATTTTCCTTAAAAACGGGTTTTTCTGCCAAAACTGGGTTCATTTTCCGCATAATCAGCATTTTTCCTCCAAAACTAGGTTCATTTTCCACAAAATCCTTATTTCCCCCCAAAACTGGGTTTATTTTCACACAAATCAGGTTTTCCCCTCAAAACAGTATTCATTTTCCCCAAAATCTTCTATTTCCACTCCACACTTGGTTCATTTTCCCCAAAAACAGATTTTTCCCCCAAAACTGGGTCCATTTTCCCTAAATTCGGGTTTTTTTCCACCAAAACTCTGTTCATTTCCCTAGAAGTTGGTTTTTCCCCCCCAAACTTTGTTCATTTTCCCCAAAATTCGGTTTTTTTACCCAATTACTGGGTTCCTTTTCTCCAAAATAATTGTTTTCCCCAAAACTGGGTTCATTTTCTGCATAATCAGTTTTTCCCTCTGAAACTGGGTTCATTTTCCACAAAATTCGGGAAATGAACTGAGTTTTGGTGGAAAAAAACTGACTTTGGGGAAAATGAACCCAGTTAGGGAGGAAAAAATCCGATTTTGGGGCAAATTACCCCAATTATGGGGGAAAAAAAAATAATTTTCGGGAAATGAACCCAGTAATTGGAAAACCCGGATTCTGGGGAAAATGAACACAGTTTGGGAGGAAAGAAGCTGATTATGGGGAAAATGAAACCAGTTTTGGGGGAAAAAAACATTTTTGGTGAAAATGAACCCAGTTTTGAAGGAAAAAAAAAAGATTTTGGGGAAATAAAGCCAGTAACTGGTTCAAAAATCCATATGTTGGGGAAAATGAACACAATTTGTTGGGGAAAACCCGATATGTAGGGAAATAAACCCATTTTTGGTGGAAAAAACATATTTTGAGGAAAATGAACCCAGTTTTTTTGGGGAAAAAATTATTTTGGGGAAAATGAACCCAGTTTGGGAGGAGAGAAGCTGATTATGGGGGAAATGAACCCAGTTTGGGGGGGAAAAAATATTTTGTGGAAATAAAGCCAGTAATTGGGTAAAACCCCGGATTTTGGAGAAAAATGAACCCAGTCTGGTGGGGAAAACCCAATTTGTATGGAAATAAACCCAGTTTTGTGGAAAAAATATATTTTGGGGAAAATGAACGCAGTAATGGGGAAAAATCCTGATTTTGGGGAAAATGAACCAAGTGCGGAGTGGAAATAGAATATTTTGAGGAAAATGAAATCAGTTTGGAGGGGACAACCTGATTTGTGTGAAAATGTACCCAGTTTTGGGGGTTAATAGGGATTTTCTGGAAAATGAACCTAGTTTTGGAGGAAAAAATCTGATTATGCGGAAAATGAACCCCTTTTGGGGGGAAAAATGATTTTGGGGGAAATGAACGCAGTAATTGGGAAAAAACTCTAATTTGGGGGAAAATGGAACCAGTTTGGTAGGGAAAACCAAATTTGTAGGGAAGTGAACCCATTTTTGGTGGAAAAAAACATATTTTGGGGAAAATGGACACAGTTTTGGGGGGAAAAAATGATTTTGGGGAAAATGAACCCAGTTTTTGGGGGAGAAAAAGGATTTTGGGTAAAATGAACCCAGTGTGGAATGGAAATAGAAGATTTTGGGGAAAATGAAATCAGATAGGAGGGGAAAACCTGATTTTTGTGAAAATGAACTGAGTTTTGGGGGGAAATAAGGATTTTATGTAAAATGAACCTATTTTCGGAGGAAAAAAGCTGATTATGTGGAAAATGAACCCAGTTTTGCGGAAAAACCTGTTTTCAAGGAAAATGAACCCAGTTTTGGGGAAAAAAATGATTTTGGGGAAAATGAACCCAGTGATCGGGTAAAAAACCCGGATTTTGGGGAAAATGAACACAGTTTGTTGGGGAAAACCTAATATGTAGGGAAATAAACCCAGTTTTGGTGGAAAAAAACATATTTTGGGGAAAATGAACCCAGTTTTGGGGTAAAAAAAATGATTTTTGGAAAAATTAACCCACTTTGTGAGAAAAAACCCTGATTTTGGAGAAAATGAACCCAGTAATGGGGAAAAATCCTGATTTTGGGGAAAATGAACCAAGTGCGGAGTGGAAATAGAAGGTTTTGAGGAAAATGAAATCAGTTTGGACGGGACAACCTGATTTGTGTGAAAATGTACCCAGTTTTGGGGGTTAATAGGGATTTTGCGGAAAATGAACCTAGTTTCGGAGGAAAAATTCTGATTATACGGAAAATGAACACAGTTTTGGGGGAAAAAAACGTTTTTAAGGAAAATGAACCCAGTTTTTTGGGAAAAATTATTTTGGGGAAAATGAACGCAGTAATTGGGTAAAAAAAACCCGAATTTTGGGGAAAATCAGCAGAGTTGGGGGGGGGGGGAAGACTTGTAGAGAAATGAACCGACTTTTGCTGTAAAAAAAACGACTTTGGGGAAAATCAACCCAGTTTGGGAGGAAAAAATCCGATTTTGGGGAAAATGAACACTGGAGGGGAAAAAAACCTGGTTTTGGGGAAAATGAACACTGGAGGGGAAAACTAGATTTGTGTGAAAATGCACCCAGTGTTTTGTGGAAAAAAAGGATTTTGGGGAAAATGAACCCAGTTTAGGAAGAAAGAAGCTGATTATGGGGAAAATTAACCCAGTTTGGAGGGGATAACCCGTTTTTGATTTAAAATGAACCCAGTTTTGAGGGAAAAAAAAATTTTTTGGGAAATAAAGCCAGTAATTGGGGCTTCTCCAAAACAACCAGGTTTTGGAGAAAATGAACACAATTTGGTGGGGAAAACCCAATATTTAGGGAAATAAACCCAGTTTTGGTGGAAAAAAAACATATTTTGGGGAAAATGAACACAGTTTTGGGGGAAAAAATGGTTTTGGGGAAAATGATCCCAGTAATGGAGAAAAAATCCTGATTTTGGGGAAAATGAACCCAGTGTGGAGTGGAAATTGAAGATTTTGGGGAAAATGAAATCAGTTTGGAGGGGAAAACCTGATTTGTGTAAAAATGTACCCAGTTTTTGGGGGAGAAAAAGGATTTTGGGTAAAATGAACCCAGTGTGGAGTGGAAATAGAAGATTTTGGAGAAAATGAACACTGTTTGGAGGGGAACACCTGATTTTGGAGAAAAAGCATCCAGTTTTGGGGGGAAATAAGGATTTTGTGGAAAATGAATATAGTTTCGGAGGATAAAAACTATTATGCAGAAAATGAACCCAGTTTTGGGTAAAAAACCCGTTTTTAAGGAAAATGAACCCAATTTTGGGGAAAAAAATTTATTTTGGAAATGAACCCAGTAATTGGGTAAAAAAACCCGAATTTTGGGGAAAATGAACCCCGTTTGGAGGAAAAAAACCCGAATTATGGGAAAAATGAACCCAGTTTTGGGGAAAAAATTATTTTGAGGAAAATGAAATCAGTTTGGGAAAAAAATGATTTTGGGGAAAATGAACCCAGTAATGGAGGAAAAATCCTGATTTTGGGAAAATGAACCCAGTGTGGAGTGGAAATAGAAGATTTTGGGGAAAATGAAATCAGTTTGGAGGGGAACACCTGATTTTGGAGAAAAGGCATCCAGTTTTGGGGGAAATAAGGATTTTGTGGAAAATGAATATAGTTTCGGAGGATAAAAGCTATTTATGCAGAAAATGAATCCAGTTTTGGGTAAAAAAACCCGTTTTAAAGAAAATGAACCCAATTTTGGGAAAAAAAATTATTTTTGGGAAAATGAACCCAGTAATTGGGTAAAAAACCGAATTTTTGGGGAAAATGAACCTTGTTTGGGAGGAAAAAAACCCGATTATGGGAAAAATGAACCCAGTTTTGGGGAAAAAATTATTTTGGGAAAATGAAATCAGTTTTGGGGAAAAAATTATTTTGGGGAAAATGAACCCAGTAATGGGGAAAAAAACCCTGATTTTGGGGGAAAATGAACCCAGTGTTTCAGAGGAAATAGAAGATTTTGGGGGAAAAAAATCAAAAATTCACCAAAAATTTCACCAAAATCATTATTTCCCTCCCAAAACTGGATTCATTTCCCCCAAAATCAGATTTTTCCTCCCAAACCGGGTTCATTTTCCCCAAAATCCTATTTTTCCCCCAAAACTGGGTGCATATTCACACAAATCAGGTTTTCCCCTCCTAAAACGGTTCATTTTCCACAAAAGCTTCTATTTCCACTCCACACTGGCTTCATTTTCCCCATAATCAGGGTTTATTCCCAATTACTGTGTTCACTTTCTCAAAAATCCTTTTACCACCCCCCTCACCCCCTCAAAAATGGGTTCATTTATTTCAAAAAACTAACCCCTTGATTTTAAAGAATCCTGGAATTTCCTTCCATGAATAGCTGCAAGAAGAGAAAGCTTTTTACCGGCAGGGTATTCCTCACTCGAAGGCTAACAAATACAGGCCAAAGAGAGGATCTGCTCCTGCTTTCTTGAGCAGCCTTCACAGTGTTTCCCCGGCTTTCACACCACATTCCGGCTGCAAAACATTACGTTGGTCCGGAGACAGCGCCTTTCTTGCCGGCTGGCTCTCTAAACTGAAACCGCTCAGAAAGCTGTCTCTGGCCGCGGTTTCACAGACATCTCGGCTGTCTGCTCCTTGCCTCTCTGAGGAGCAGTCATTTCAGATATCTAGCATCACATCACAGCGCATGCAGATGAGTCTAAAATCTTTCTCTCTTAGAAACTTGCTATTTATGAAATTGTTTTAGCATGACTTTTCATCTTCTAACAATGTAATTAAAGGGAATATTATCAGATGATCTGCTCGTGCTTCAGGGACGAGGGATCCTGTTTTCCAGTGTAGTCTCATCAGCCTCTGCAAACTCTTTCTACTGAAACAGCAGGCAGGGAATCCACAGCACATTCTCTGAACGGCACGGTTTTGTGTTTCTCCAAAGGAGAGCCGAAACTAACCCCTTGATTTTAAAGAATCACAGAATGTTCTTCCATGAATCGCTGCTAGAAGAGAAAGCATTTTAGCGGCAGGCTATTCCTCTCTCGAAGGCTGACAAATACAGGCAAACAGTCGAGCTGCTTTTGCTTTCTTGCGCAGCCTTCACAGTGTAGCCCCGGCTTTCACAGTAGGCTCAGCTGCAAACATTACGTTGTTCGGGAGACAGTGCCTTCTCTTACCGGCTAGCTCTCTAAACTGAAGCCGGTCGGAAAGCTGCCTCTCGCCCGCGGTTCTACAGACATCCCGGCGGTCTGCTGCTTGCCTCCCTGACGAACAGTCTTTTCCGATTTCTAGCAGCATATTAAAGCGCGTCCACAGCAGTCTAAAATATTGCCTCCTACCCACCCCCGAATTTTCTATATTGGAAATGTTTTAGGATGACATCTAATCTCCTAACAATGTATTTAAAAACAAATAATCAGATGATCTGTTCGTGTTCAAGGACGAGAGATCCCTTTTTTCCTGTCCATTCCCTTCAGCCTCTGCAAACTGTTTCTCTGAAACTTGTTACAACAGCCGGCAGCGAATTCACACACATTCTCTGAACTGCACGGTTTTGTTTTTCCTCCAAGGGAGTGCAGAAACTAACCCTTTGAATTTAAAGAATCCTGGAATTTCCTTCCATGAATAGGTGCTAGAAGAGAAAGCATTTTAGCGGCAGGCTATTCCTCTCTCGAAGGCTGACAAATACAGGCAAACAGTCGAGCTGCTTTTGCTTTCTTGCGCAGCCTTCACAGTGTAGCCCCGGCTTTCACAGTAGGCTTCAGCTGCAAACATTACGTTGTTCGGGAGACAGTGCCTTCTCTTACCGGCTAGCTCTCTAAACTGAAGCCGGTCGGAAAGCTGCCTCTCGCCGCGGTTCTACAGACATCCCGGCGGTCTGCTGCTTGCCTCCTGACGAACAGTCTTTTCCGATTTCTAGCAGCATATTAAAGCGCGCCCACAGCAGTCTAAACTCTTGCCTCCTACCCACGCCCGAATTTTCTATTTTGGAAATGTTTTAGGATGACATCTAATCTCCTAACAATGTATTTAAAAGACAAATAATCGGATGATCTGTTCGTGTTCAAGGACGAGAGATCCCTTTTTTCCTGTCCATTCCCTTCAGCCTCTGCAAACTGTTTCTGCTGAAACTTGTTACAACAGCCGGCAGCGAATTCACACACATTCTCTGAAATGCACGGTTTTGTTTTCCTCCAAGGGAGTGCAGAAACTAACCCTTTGAATTTAAAGAATCCTGGAATTTCCTTCCATGAATAGCTGCCAGAAGAGAAAGCTTTTTTACCGGCAGGGTATTCCTCACTCGAAGGCTTACAAATACAGGCAAAGTGAGGATCTGCTCCTGCTTTCTTGAGCAGCCTTCACAGTGTTTCCCCGGCTTTCACACCACATTCCGGCTGCAAACATTACGTTGGTCCGGAGACAGCGCCTTTCTTGCCGGCTGGCTCTCTAAACTGAAACCGCTCAGAAAGCTGTCTCTGGCCGCGGTTTCACAGACATCTCGGCTGTCTGCTCCTTGCCTCTCTGAGGAGCAGTCATTTCAGATTTTGGGAAGAATTAACCCAGGTTTGGGAGAAAAAAACTGATTATGGGGAAAATGAAGCCAGTTTGTGGGGAAAAAGCCGTTTTTGAATATAATAAACCCAGTTATGGGAAAATGAACCAGTAATGGGGAAAAAACCGATTATGGGGAAAATGAACAGAGTTTGGGGGGGGAAAACCCATTTTGTAGGGAAAGGAACACAGTTAAGGTGGAAAGAAACAGATTCTGTGGAAAAATGAAATTGTAGGGAAATGAACCCAGTTTTGCTGGAATAAAACATATTTTGTGGAAAATGAGGGTTTTTTTCTCCCCCCGACTGGATTCATTTTCCCCAAAATCGGGTTTTTTTCCTCCCAAATTGGGTTCATTTTCCCAAAATCCTTTTTTTCCCACAAAAACTGGGTGCATTTTGACACAAATCAGGTTTTCCCTCCAAACTGATTACATTTTCCAAAAATCTTCTATTTCCACTCCACACTGGGTTTATTTTCCCCAAAATCATTTTTTTCCCCATTACTGGATTCATTTCCCCAAAATCGGTTTTTTTCCACCAAAACTGAGTTCATTTCCCGAAATCGTTTCCCACCCTCCCCCCCCCCCAAAAAAAACTGGCTGCATTTTCACACAAATGAGATTTTCCCCTCCAAACTGATTTCATTTTCCCCCAAATCCGGTTTATTTCCCAATTACTGGGTTCATTTCCCCCAAAATATTTTTTCCCAAAGCACTCTTCATTTTCCCCAAAATCGATTTTTTTCCACCAAAACAGAGACCATTTACCTACAAGTTGGGTTTCCCCCCCAAACTGTGTTCATTTTCCCCCAAATTAGGGTTTTTTACAAAATTTTACAAAATTACTGGGTTAATTTTCCCCAAAATCACTTCGCCCCCCCCCCCCCAAACTGGATGCATTTTCATACAAATCAGGTTTTTTCCCCCCCAAAGTGGGTTAATTTTCACCATAATCAGCTTCTTTCCTCCCAAACTCGTTCATTTCCCTACAAGTTGGTTTCCTCCGCCCAAAACTTTGTTCATTTTCCCCAAAATTCGATTTTTTTAACCCAATTACTGGGTTCATTTTCCCAAAATATTTTTTTCCCCAAACTGGGTTCATTTTCCTTAAAAACGGGTTTTTCTGCCAAAACTGGTTCATTTTCCGCATAATCAGCATTTTTCCTCCAAAACTAGGTTCATTTCCCACAAAATCCTTATTTCCCCCAAAACTGGGTTTATTTTCACACAAATCAGGTTTTCCCCTCAAAACAGTATTCATTTTCCCCAAAATCTTCTATTTCCACTCCACACTTGGTTCATTTTCCCCAAAAACAGATTTTTCCCCCAAAACTGGGTCCATTTTCCCTAAATTCGGGTTTTTTTCCACCAAAACTCGGTTCATTTCCCTAGAAGTTGGTTTTTCCCCCCCAAACTTTGTTCATTTTCCCCAAAATTCGGTTTTTTTACCCAATTACTGGGTTCCTTTTCTCCAAAATAATTGTTTTCCCCCAAAACTGGGTTCATTTTCTGCATAATCAGTTTTTCCCTCTGAAACTGGGTTCATTTTCCACAAAATTCGGGAAATGAACTGAGTTTTGGTGGAAAAAAACTGACTTTGGGGAAAATGAACCCAGTTAGGGAGGAAAAAATCCGATTTTGGGGCAAATTACCCCAATTATGGGGGGAAAAAAAATAATTTTCGGGAAATGAACCCAGTAATTGGAAAACCCGGATTCTGGGGAAAATGAACACAGTTTGGGAGGAAAGAAGCTGATTATGGGGAAAATGAAACCAGTTTTGGGGGAAAAAAAACATTTTTGGTGAAAATGAACCCAGTTTTGAAGGAAAAAAAAAGATTTTGGGGAAATAAAGCCAGTAACTGGTTCAAAAATCCATATGTTGGTGAAAATGAACACAATTTGGTGGGGAAAACCCGATATGTAGGGAAATAAACCCATTTTTGGTGGAAAAAACATATTTTGAGGAAAATGAACCCAGTCTGGTGGGGAAAAAATTATTTTGGGGAAAATGAACCCAGTTTGGGAGGAGAGAAGCTGATTATGGGGGAAATGAACCCAGTTTGGGGGGGAAAAAATATTTTGTGGAAATAAAGCCAGTAATAGGGTAAAAACCCCGGATTTTGGAGAAAAATGAACCCAGTCTGGTGGGGAAAACCCAATTTGTAGGGAAATAAACCCAGTTTTGTGGAAAAAATATATTTTGGGGAAAATGAACGCAGTAATGGGGAAAAATCCTCATTTTGGGGAAAATGAACCAAGTGCGGAGTGGAAATAGAAGATTTTGAGGAAAATTAAATCAGTTTGGAGGGGACAACCTGATTTGTGTGAAAATGTACCCAGTTTTGGGGGTTAATAGGGATTTTCTGGAAAATGAACCTAGTTTTGGAGGGAAAAAAATGCTGATTATACGGAAAATGAACCCAGTTTTGGGGGAAAATCCATTTTTAAGGAAAATGAACCCAGTTTGGGGGAAAAAAATTATTTTGGGGAAAATGAACCCAGTAATCGGGTAAAAAACCCGATTTTTTTGGAAAATGAACAGAGTTTGGGGGGGGGGGGAACCAACTTGTAGGGAAATGAACCGAGTTTTGCTCGAAAAAAACCAACTTTGGGGAAAATCAACCCAGTTTAGGAGGGAAAAAAACGATTTTGGGGAAAATGAACCCAGTTTTGGGGGAAAAAACCCGATTTTGGGGAAATGAACCCAGTAATGGGGAAAAAACCTGATTTTGGGGAAAATGAACACTGTTTGGAGGGGAAAACTTGATTTGTGTGAAAATGCACCCAGTGTTTTGAAGAAAAAAAGGATTTTGGGGAAAATGAACCCAGTTTGGGAGGAGAGAAGCTGATTATGGGGAAAATGAACCCAGTTTGGGGGGGAAAAAATATTTTGTGGAAATAAAGCCAGTAATTGGGTAAAAACCCCGGATTTTGGAGAAAAATGAACCCAGTCTGGTGGGGAAAACCCAATTTGTAGGGAAATAAACCCAGTTTTGTGGAAAAAATATATTTTGGGGAAAATGAACGCAGTAATGGGGAAAAATCCTGATTTTGGGGAAAATGAACCAAGTGCGGAGTGGAAATAGAATATTTTGAGGAATATGAAATCAGTTTGGAGGGGACAACCTGATTTGTGTGAAAATGTACCCAGTTTTGGGGGGGGGAAGGATTTTGTGGAAAATGAACCTAGTTTTGGAGGAAAAAATCTGATTATGCGGAAAATGAACCCCTTTTGGGGGGAAAAATGATTTTGGGGGAAATGAACGCAGTAATTGGGTAAAAAACTCTAATTTGGGGGAAAATGGAACCAGTTTGGTAGGGAAAACCAAATTTGTAGGGAAGTGAACCCATTTTTGGTGGAAAAAAACATATTTTGGGGAAAATGGACACAGTTTTGGGGGGAAAAAATGATTTTGGGGAAAATGAACCCAGTAATGGGGAAAAAAATGATTTTGGGGAAAATGAACCCAGTGTGGAATGGAAATAGAAGATTTTGGGGAAAATGAAATCAGATAGGAGGGGAAAACCTGATTTTTGTGAAAATGAACTGAGTTTTGGGGGGAAATAAGGATTTTATGTAAAATGAACCTATTTTCGGAGGAAAAAAGCTGATTATGTGGAAAATGAACCCAGTTTTGCGGAAAAACCTGTTTTCAAGGAAAATGAACCCAGTTTTGGGGAAAAAAATGATTTTGGGGAAAATGAACCCAGTGATCGGGTAAAAAACCCGGATTTTGGGGAAAATGAACACAGTTTGTTGGGGAAAACCCAATATGTAGGGAAATAAACCCAGTTTTGGTGGAAAAAACATATTTTGGGGAAAATGAACCCAGTTTTGGGGTAAAAAAATGATTTTTGGAAAAATTAACCCACTTTGTGAGAAAAAACCTAACCCACTTTGTGAGAAAAAACCCTGATTTTGGAGAAAATGAACCCAGTAATGGGGAAAAATCCTGATTTTGGGGAAAATGAACCAAGTGCGGAGTGGAAATAGAAGGTTTTGAGGAAAATGAAATCAGTTTGGACGGGACAACCTGATTTGTGTGAAAATGTACCCAGTTTTGGGGGTTAATAGGGATTTTGCGGAAAAATGAACCTAGTTTCGGAGGAAAAAATCTGATTATACGGAAAATGAACACAGTTTTGGGGGAATAAACGTTTTTAAGGAAAATGAACCCAGTTTTGGGGGAAAAAAATATTTTGGGGAAATGAACGCAGCAATTGGGTAAAAAAAACCCGAATTTTTGGGAAAATCAGCAGAGTTGGGGGGGGGGAAGACTTGTAGAGAAATGAACCAACTTTTGCTGTAAAAAAAACCGAGTTTGGGGAAAATCAACCCAGTTTGGGAGAAAAAATCCGATTTTGGGGGCAAATGAACACTGGAGGGGAAAAAAACCTGGTTTTGGGGAAAATGAACACTGGAGGGGAGAACTAGATTTGTGTGAAAAATGCACCCAGTGTTTTGTGGAAAAAAGGATTTTGGGGAAAATGAACCCAGTTTAGGAAGAAAGAAGCTGATTATGGGGAAAATTAACCCAGTTTGGAGGAGATAACCCGTTTTTGATTTAAAATGAACCCAGTTTTGAGGGAAAAAAATTTTTTTGGGAAATAAAGCCAGTAATTGGGGCTTCTCCAAAACAACCAGGTTTTGGAGAAAATGAACACAATTTGGTGGGGAAAACCCAATATTTAGGGAAATAAACCCAGTTTTGTTGGAAAAAAAACATATTTTGGGGAAAATGAACACAGTTTTGGGGAAAAAATGGTTTTGGGGAAAATGATCCCAGTAATGGAGAAAAAATCCTGATTTTGGGGAAAATGAACCCAGTGTGGAGTGGAAATTGAAGATTTTGGGGAAAAATGAAATCAGTTTGGAGGGGAAAACCTGATTTGTGTGAAAATGTACCCAGTTTTTGGGGGAGAAAAGGATTTTGGGTAAAATGAACCCAGTGTGGAGTGGAAATAGAAGATTTTGGAGAAAATGAACACTGTTTGGAGGGGAACACCTGATTTTGGAGAAAAAGCATCCAGTTTTGGGGGGGAAATAAGGATTTTGTGGAAAATGAATATAGTTTCGGAGGATAAAAACTATTTATGCAGAAAATGAACCCAGTTTTGGGTAAAAAAACCCGTTTTTAAGGAAAATGAACCCAATTTTGGGGAAAAAATTTATTTTGGGAAAATGAACCAGTAATTGGGTAAAAAACCCGAATTTTGGGGAAAATGAACCCCGTTTGGGAGGGAAAAAAACCCGATTATGGGAAAAATGAACCCAGTTTTGGGAAAAAAATTATTTTGAGGAAAATGAAATCAGTTTTGGGAAAAAAATGATTTTGGGGGAAAATGAACCCAGTTTTGGGGAAAAAAAATCATTTTAGGGAAAAAGGAACCCAGTAATGGAGGAAAAATCCTGATTTTTGGGGAAAAATGAACCCAGTGTGGAGGTGGAAATAGAAGATTTTGGGGGAAATGAAATCAGTTTGGAGGGGAACACCTGATTTTGGAGAAAAGGCATCCAGTTTTGGGGGAAATAAGGATTTTGTGGAAAATGAATATAGTTTCGGAGGATAAAAGCTATTTATGCAGAAAATGAACCCAGTTAGGGGTAAAAAAACCCGTTTTTAAAGAAAATGAACCCAATTTTGGGAAAAAAATTATTTTTGGAAAATGAACCCAGTAATTGGGTAAAAAAAACCCCGAATTTTGGGGAAAATGAACCCCCGTTTGGGAGGAAAAAAAACCCGATTATGGGAAAAATGAACCCAGTTTTGGGGAAAAAATTATTTTGGGAAAATGAAATCAGTTTGGGGAAAAAATTATTTTGGGGAAAATGAACCCAGTAATGGGGAAAGAAAAACTGATTATGGGGAAAATGAACCCAGTGTTTCAGAGGAAATAGAAGATTTTGGGGAAAAAAAATCAAAAATTCACGAAAAATTTCACCAAAATCATTATTTCCCCTCCCAAAACTGGATTCATTTCCCCCAAAATCAGATTTTTTCCTCCAAAACCGGGTTCATTTTCCCCAAAATCCTATTTTTTCCCCCAAAACTGGGTGCATATTCACACAAATCAGGTTTTCCCCTCCCTAAAACGGTTCATTTTCCACAAAAGCTTCTATTTGCACTCCACACTGGTTCATTTTCCCCATAATCAGGGTTTATTCCCAATTACTGTGTTCACTTTCTCAAAAATCCTTTTACCACCCCCCCCCCCCCCCTCTCAAAAATGGGTTCATTTATTTCAAAAACTAACCCCTTGATTTTAAAGAATCCTGGAATTTCCTTCCATGAATAGCTGCCAAAGAGAAAGCTTTTTACCGGCAGGGTATTCCTCACTCGAAGGCTAACAAATACAGGCAAAGAGAGGATCTGCTCCTGCTTTCTTGAGCAGCCTTCACAGTGTTTCCCCCGGCTTTCACACCACATTCCGGCTGCAAACATTACGTTGGTCCGGAGACAGCGCCTTTCTTGCCGGCTGGCTCTCTAAACTGAAACCGCTCAGAAAGCTGTCTCTGGCCGCGGTTTCACAGACATCTCGGCTGTCTGCTCCTTGCCGCTCTGAGGAGCAGTCATTTCAGATATCTAGCATCACATCACAGCGCATGCACATGAGTTTAAAATCTTTCTCTCTTAGAAACTTGCTATTTATGAAAATTGTTTTAGCATGACTTTTCATCTTCTAACAATGTAATTAAAGGGAAAATTATCAGATGATCTGCTCGTGCTTCAAGGACGAGGGATCCCTGTTTTCCAGTGTAGTCTCATCAGCCTCTGCAAACTCTTTCTACTGAAACAGCAGGCAGGGAATCCACAGCACATTCTCTGAACGGCACGGTTTTGTGTTTCTCCAAAGGAGAGCAGAAACTAACCCCTTGATTTTAAAGAATCACAGAATGTTCTTCCATGAATCGCTGCTAGAAGAGAAAGCATTTTAGCGGCAGGCTATTCCTCTCTCGAAGGCTGACAAATACAGGCAAACAGTCGAGCTGCTTTTGCTTTCTTGCGCAGCCTTCACAGTGTAGCCCCGGCTTTCACAGTAGGCTTCAGCTGCAAACATTACGTTGTTCGGGAGACAGTGCCTTCTCTTACCGGCTAGCTCTCTAAACTGAAGCCGGTCGGAAAGCTGCCTCTCGCCGCGGTTCTACAGACATCCCGGCGGTCTGCTGCTTGCCTCCCTGACGAACAGTCTTTTCCGATTTCTAGCAGCATATTAAAGCGCGTCCACAGCAGTCTAAACTCTTGCCTCCTACCCACCCCCGAATTTTCTATTTTGGAAATGTTTTAGGATGACATCTAATCTCCTAACAATGTATTTAAAAAACAAATAATCAGATGATCTGTTCGTGTTCAAGGACGAGAGATCCCTTTTTTCCTGTCCATTCCCTTCAGCCTCTGCAAACTGTTTCTCTGAAACTTGTTACAACAGCCGGCAGCGAATTCACACACATTCTCTGAACTGCACGGTTTTGTTTTTCCTCCAAGGGAGTGCAGAAACTAACCCTTTGAATTTAAAGAATCCTGGAATTTCCTTCCATGAATAGCTGCCAAAGAGAAAGCTTTTTACCGGCAGGGTATTCCTCTCTCGAAGGCTTACAAATACAGGCAAAGTGAGGATCTGCTCCTGCTTTCTTGAGCAGCCTTCACAGTGTTTCCCCGGCTTTCACACCACATTCCGGCTGCAAACATTACGTTGGTCCGGAGACAGCGCCTTTCTTGCCGGCTGGCTCTCTAAACTGAAACCGCTCAGAAAGCTGTCTCTGGCCGCGGTTTCACAGACATCTCGGCTGTCTGCTCCTTGCCTCTCTGAGGAGCAGTCATTTCAGATTTTGGGAAGAATTAACCCAGTTTGGGAGAAAAAAAACTGATTATGGGGAAAATGAAGCCAGTTTGTGGGGGAAAAAGCCGTTTTTGAATATAATAAACCCAGTTATGGGGAAAATGAACCAGTAATGGGAAAAAACCGATTATGGGGAAAATGAACAGAGTTTGGGGGGGGAAACCCATTTTGTAGGGAAAGGAACACAGTTAAGGTGGAAAGGAACAGATTCTGTGGAAAATGAAATTGTAGGGAAATGAACCCAGTTTTGCTGGAATAAAACATATTTTGTGGAAAATGAGGGGTTTTTTTCTCCCCCCGACTGGATTCATTTTCCCCAAAATCGGGTTTTTTTCCTCCCAAATTGGGTTCATTTTCCCCAAAATCCTTTTTTTCCCACAAAAACTGGGTGCATTTTTACACAAATCAGGTTTTCCCCTCCAAACTGATTACATTTTCCAAAAATCTTCTATTTCCACTCCACACTGGGTTTATTTTCCCCAAAATCATTTTTTTCCCCATTACTGGATTCATTTCCCCAAAATCGGTTTTTTTCCACCAAAACTGAGTTCATTTTCCCGAAATCGTTTCCCCCCCTCCCCCCCCCCAAAAAAAAACTGGCTGCATTTTCACACAAATGAGATTTTCCCCTCCAAACTGATTTCATTTTCCCCCAAATCCGGGTTTATTTCCCAATTACTGGGTTCATTTCCCCAAAATAATTTTTTCCCAAAGCACTGTTCATTTTCCCCAAAATCGATTTTTTTCCACCAAAACAGAGACCATTTACCTACAAGTTGGGTTTTCCCCCCAAACTGTGTTCATTTTCCCCCAAATTAGGGTTTTTTACAAAATTTTACAAAATTACTGGGTTAATTTTCCCCAAAATCACTTCGCCCCCCCCCCCCCCCCCAAACTGGATGCATTTTCATACAAATCAGGTTTTTTCCCCCCCAAAGTGGGTTAATTTTCACCATAATCAGCTTCTTTCCTCCCAAACTCGGTTCATTTCCCTACAAGTTGGTTTCCTCCGCCCAAAACTTTGTTCATTTTCCCCAAAATTCGATTTTTTTAACCCAATTACTGGGTTCATTTTCCCAAAATATTTTTTTTCCCCAAAACTGGGTTCATTTTCCTTAAAAACGGGTTTTTCTGCCAAAACTGGGTTCATTTTCCGCATAATCAGCATTTTTCCTCCAAAACTAGGTTCATTTTCCACAAAATCCTTATTTCCCCCCAAAACTGGGTTTATTTTCACACAAATCAGGTTTTCCCCTCAAAACAGTATTCATTTTCCCCAAAATCTTCTATTTCCACTCCACACTTGGTTCATTTTCCCCAAAAACAGATTTTTCCCCCAAAACTGGGTCCATTTTCCCTAAATTCGGGTTTTTTTCCACCAAAACTCTGTTCATTTCCCTAGAAGTTGGGTTTTCCCCCCCAAACTTTGTTCATTTTCCCCAAAATTCGGTTTTTTTACCCAATTACTGGGTTCCTTTTCTCCAAAATAATTGTTTTCCCCAAAACTGGGTTCATTTTCTGCATAATCAGTTTTTCCCTCTGAAACTGGGTTCATTTTCCACAAAATTAAAACTGACTTTGGGGAAAATGAACCCAGTTAGGGAGGAAAAAATCCGATTTTGGGGCAAATTACCCCAATTATGGGGGAAAAAAATATAATTTTCGGGAAATGAACCCAGTAATTGGAAAACCCGGATTCTGGGGAAAATGAACACAGTTTGGGAGGAAAGAAGCTGATTATGGGGAAAATGAAACCAGTTTTGGGGGAAAAAAACATTTTTGGTGAAAATGAACCCAGTTTTGAAGGAAAAAAAAAAGATTTTGGGGAAATAAAGCCAGTAACTGGTTCAAAAATCCATATGTTGGGGAAAATGAACACAATTTGGTGGGGAAAACCCGATATGTAGGGAAATAAACCCATTTTTGGTGGAAAAAACATATTTTGAGGAAAATGAACCCAGTTTTTTTGGGGAAAAAATTATTTTGGGGAAAATGAACCCAGTTTGGGAGGAGAGAAGCTGATTATGGGGGAAATGAACCCAGTTTGGGGGGGGAAAAATATTTTGTGGAAATAAAGCCAGTAATTGGGTAAAAACCCGGATTTTGGAGAAAAATGAACCCAGTCTGGTGGGGAAAACCCAATTTGTAGGGAAATAAACCCAGTTTTGTGGAAAAAATATATTTTGGGGAAAATGAACGCAGTAATGGGGAAAAATCCTGATTTTGGGGAAAATGAACCAAGTGCGGAGTGGAAATAGAATATTTTGAGGAAAATGAAATCAGTTTGGAGGGGACAACCTGATTTGTGTGAAAATGTACCCAGTTTTGGGGGGGGGGGGGAAGGATTTTGTGGAAAATGAACCTAGTTTTGGAGGAAAAAATCTGATTATGCGGAAAATGAACCCCTTTTGGGGGGAAAAATGATTTTGGGGGAAATGAACGCAGTAATTGGGTAAAAAACTCTAATTTGGGGGAAAATGGAACCAGTTTGGTAGGGAAAACCAAATTTGTAGGGAAGTGAACCCATTTTTGGTGGAAAAAACCATATTTTGGGGAAAATGGACACAGTTTTGGGGGGAAAAAATGATTTTGGGGAAAATGAACCCAGTTTTTGGGGGAGAAAAAGGATTTTGGGGAAAATGAACCCCAGTGTGGAATGGAAATAGAAGATTTTGGGGAAAATGAAATCAGATAGGAGGGGAAAACCTGATTTTTGTGAAAATGAACTGAGTTTTGGGGGGAAATAAGGATTTTATGTAAAATGAACCTATTTTCGGAGGAAAAAAGCTGATTATGTGGAAAATGAACCCAGTTTTGCGGAAAAACCTGTTTTCAAGGAAAATGAACCCAGTTTTGGGGAAAAAAATGATTTTGGGGAAAATGAACCCAGTGATCGGGTAAAAAACCCGGATTTTGGGGAAAATGAACACAGTTTGTTGGGGAAAACCTAATATGTAGGGAAATAAACCCAGTTTTGGTGGAAAAAACATATTTTGGGGAAAATGAACCCAGTTTTGGGGTAAAAAAATGATTTTTGGAAAAATTAACCCACTTTGTGAGAAAAAACCCTGATTTTGGAGAAAATGAACCCAGTAATGGGGAAAAATCCTGATTTTGGGGAAAATGAACCAAGTGCGGAGTGGAAATAGAAGGTTTTGAGGAAAATGAAATCAGTTTGGACGGGACAACCTGATTTGTGTGAAAATGTACCCAGTTTTGGGGGTTAATAGGATTTTGCGGAAAATGAACCTAGTTTCGAGGAAAAAATCTGATTATACGGAAATGAACACAGTTTTGGGGGAAAAAACGTTTTTAAGGAAAATGAACCCAGTTTTTGGTTTTTGGGGAAAAAATTATTTTGGGGAAAATGAACGCAGTAATTGGGTAAAAAAAACCCGAATTTTGGGGAAAATCAGCAGAGTTGGGGGGGGGGGGGAAGACTTGTAGAGAAATGAACCGACTTTTGCTGTAAAAAAACCGACTTTGGGGAAAATCAACCCAGTTTGGGAGGAAAAAATCCGATTTTGGGGCAAATGAACACTGGAGGGGAAAAAAACCTGGTTTTGGGGAAAATGAACACTGGAGGGGAAAACTAGATTTGTGTGAAAATGCACCCAGTGTTTTGTGGAAAAAAAGGATTTTGGGGAAAATGAACCCAGTTTAGGAAGAAAGAAGCTGATTATGGGGAAAATTAACCCAGTTTGGAGGGGATAACCCGTTTTTGATTTAAAATGAACCCAGTTTTGAGGGAAAAAAAAATTTTTTGGGAAATAAAGCCAGTAATTGGGGCTTCTCCAAAACAACCAGGTTTTGGAGAAAATGAACACAATTTGGTGGGGAAAACCCAATATTTAGGGAAATAAACCCAGTTTTGTTGGAAAAAAAACATATTTTGGGGAAAATGAACACAGTTTTGGGGGAAAAAATGGTTTTGGGGAAAATGATCCCAGTAATGGAGAAAAAATCCTGATTTTGGGGAAAATGAACCCAGTGTGGAGTGGAAATTGAAGATTTTGGGGAAAATGAAATCAGTTTGGAGGGGAAAACCTGATTTGTGTAAAAATGTACCCAGTTTTTGGGGGAGAAAAAGGATTTTGGGTAAAATGAACCCAGTGTGGAGTGGAAATAGAAGATTTTGGAGAAAATGAACACTGTTTGGAGGGGAACACCTGATTTTGGAGAAAAAGCATCCAGTTTTGGGGGGAAATAAGGATTTTGTGGAAAATGAATATAGTTTCGGAGGATAAAAACTATTTATGCAGAAAATGAACCCAGTTTTGGGTAAAAAACCCGTTTTTAAGGAAAATGAACCCAATTTTGGGGAAAAAAAATTATTTTGGGAAAATGAACCCAGTAATTGGGTAAAAAACCCGAATTTTGGGGAAAATGAACCCCGTTTGGGAGGAAAAAAACCCGATTATGGGAAAAATGAACCCAGTTTTGGGGAAAAAATTATTTTGAGGAAAATGAAATCAGTTTTGGGAAAAAAATTATTTTGGGGAAAATGAACCCAGTAATGGGGAGAAAAAAAAATGATTTTGGGGAAAATGAACCCAGTAATGGAGAAAAAATCCTGATTTTGGGGAAAATGAACCCAGTGTGGAGTGGAAATAGAAGATTTTGGGGGAAATGAAATCAGTTTGGAGGGGAACACCTGATTTTGGAGAAAAGGCATCCAGTTTTGGGGGGAAATAAGGATTTTGTGGAAAATGAATATAGTTTCGGAGGATAAAAGCTATTTATGCAGAAAATGAACCCAGTTTTGGGTAAAAAAACCCGTTTTTAAAGAAAATGAACCCAATTTTGGGAAAAAAAATTATTTTTGGGAAAATGAACCCAGTAATTGGGTAAAAAACCCGAATTTTGGGGAAAATGAACCCCGTTTGGGAGGAAAAAAACCCGATTATGGGAAAAATGAACCCAGTTTTGGGGAAAAAATTATTTTGGGGAAAATGAAATCAGTTTTGGGGAAAAAATTATTTTGGGGAAAATGAACCCAGTAATGGGGAAAAAAACCCTGATTTTGGGGAAAATGAACCCAGTGTTTCAGAGGAAATAGAAGATTTTGGGGAAAAAAATCAAAAATTCACCAAAAATGTCACCAAAATCATTATTTCCCTCCCAAAACTGGATTCATTTCCCCCAAAATCAGATTTTTTCCTCCCAAACCGGGTTCATTTTCCCCAAAATCCTATTTTTCCCCCAAAACTGGGTGCATATTCACACAAATCAGGTTTTCCCCTCCTAAAAAGGTTCGTTTTCCACAAAAGCTTCTATTTGCACTCCACACTGGGTTCATTTTCCCCATAATCAGGGTTTATTCCCAATTACTGTGTTCACTTTCTCAAAAATCCTTTTACCACCCCCCCCCCCCCCCCTCTCAAAAATGGGTTCATTTATTTCAAAAACTAACCCCTTGATTTTAAAGAATCCTGGAATTTCCTTCCATGAATAGCTGCCAAAGAGAAAGCTTTTTACCGGCAGGGTATTCCTCACTCGAAGGCTAACAAATACAGGCAAAGAGAGGATCTGCTCCTGCTTTCTTGAGCAGCCTTCACAGTGTTTCCCCGGCTTTCACACCACATTCCGGCTGCAAACATTACGTTGGTCCGGAGACAGCGCCTTTCTTGCCGGCTGGCTCTCTAAACTGAAACCGCTCAGAAAGCTGTCTCTGGCCGCGGTTTCACAGACATCTCGGCTGTCTGCTCCTTGCCGCTCTGAGGAGCAGTCATTTCAGATATCTAGCATCACATCACAGCGCATGCACATGAGTTTAAAATCTTTCTCTCTTAGAAACTTGCTATTTATGAAAATTGTTTTAGCATGACTTTTCATCTTCTAACAATGTAATTAAAGGGAAAATTATCAGATGATCTGCTCGTGCTTCAAGGACGAGGGATCCCTGTTTTCCAGTGTAGTCTCATCAGCCTCTGCAAACTCTTTCTACTGAAACAGCAGGCAGGGAATCCACAGCACATTCTCTGAACGGCACGGTTTTGTGTTTCTCCAAAGGAGAGCAGAAACTAACCCCTTGATTTTAAAGAATCACAGAATGTTCTTCCATGAATCGCTGCTAGAAGAGAAAGCATTTTAGCGGCAGGCTATTCCTCTCTCGAAGGCTGACAAATACAGGCAAACAGTCGAGCTGCTTTTGCTTTCTTGCGCAGCCTTCACAGTGTAGCCCCGGCTTTCACAGTAGGCTTCAGCTGCAAACATTACGTTGTTCGGGAGACAGTGCCTTCTCTTACCGGCTAGCTCTCTAAACTGAAGCCGGTCGGAAAGCTGCCTCTCGCCGCGGTTCTACAGACATCCCGGCGGTCTGCTGCTTGCCTCCCTGACGAACAGTCTTTTCCGATTTCTAGCAGCATATTAAAGCGCGTCCACAGCAGTCTAAACTCTTGCCTCCTACCCACCCCCGAATTTTCTATTTTGGAAATGTTTTAGGATGACATCTAATCTCCTAACAATGTATTTAAAAAACAAATAATCAGATGATCTGTTCGTGTTCAAGGACGAGAGATCCCTTTTTTCCTGTCCATTCCCTTCAGCCTCTGCAAACTGTTTCTCTGAAACTTGTTACAACAGCCGGCAGCGAATTCACACACATTCTCTGAACTGCACGGTTTTGTTTTTCCTCCAAGGGAGTGCAGAAACTAACCCTTTGAATTTAAAGAATCCTGGAATTTCCTTCCATGAATAGCTGCCAAAGAGAAAGCTTTTTACCGGCAGGGTATTCCTCTCTCGAAGGCTTACAAATACAGGCAAAGTGAGGATCTGCTCCTGCTTTCTTGAGCAGCCTTCACAGTGTTTCCCCGGCTTTCACACCACATTCCGGCTGCAAACATTACGTTGGTCCGGAGACAGCGCCTTTCTTGCCGGCTGGCTCTCTAAACTGAAACCGCTCAGAAAGCTGTCTCTGGCCGCGGTTTCACAGACATCTCGGCTGTCTGCTCCTTGCCTCTCTGAGGAGCAGTCATTTCAGATTTTGGGAAGAATTAACCCAGTTTGGGAGAAAAAAAACTGATTATGGGGAAAATGAAGCCAGTTTGTGGGGAAAAAGCCGTTTTTGAATATAATAAACCCAGTTATGGGGAAAATGAACCAGTAATGGGGAAAAAACCGATTATGGGGAAAATGAACAGAGTTTGGGGGGGGAAACCCATTTTGTAGGGAAAGGAACACAGTTAAGGTGGAAAGGAACAGATTCTGTGGAAAATGAAATTGTAGGGAAATGAACCCAGTTTTGCTGGAATAAAACATATTTTGTGGAAAATGAGGGGTTTTTTTCTCCCCCCGACTGGATTCATTTTCCCCAAAATCGGGTTTTTTTCCTCCCAAATTGGGTTCATTTTCCCCAAAATCCTTTTTTTTCCCACAAAAACTGGGTGCATTTTGACACAAATCAGGTTTTCCCCTCCAAACTGATTACATTTTCCAAAAATCTTCTATTTCCACTCCACACTGGGTTTATTTTCCCCAAAATCATTTTTTTCCCCATTACTGGATTCATTTCCCCAAAATCGGTTTTTTTCCACCAAAACTGAGTTCATTTTCCCGAAATCGTTTCCCCCCCCTCCCCCCCCCCCAAAAAAAAAACTGGCTGCATTTTCACACAAATGAGATTTTCCCCTCCAAACTGATTTCATTTTCCCCCAAATCCGGGTTTATTTCCCAATTACTGGGTTCATTTCCCCAAAATATTTTTTTCCCAAAGCACTCTTCATTTTCCCCAAAATCGATTTTTTTCCACCAAAACAGAGACCATTTACCTACAAGTTGGGTTTTCCCCCCAAACTGTGTTCATTTTCCCCCAAATTAGGGTTTTTTACAAAATTTTACAAAATTACTGGGTTAATTTTCCCCAAAATCACTTCGCCCCCCCCCCCCCCCAAACTGGATGCATTTTCATACAAATCAGGTTTTTTCCCCCCCAAAGTGGGTTAATTTTCACCATAATCAGCTTCTTTCCTCCCAAACTCGGTTCATTTCCCTACAAGTTGGTTTCCTCCGCCCAAAACTTTGTTCATTTTCCCCAAAATTCGATTTTTTTAACCCAATTACTGGGTTCATTTTCCCAAAATATTTTTTTTCCCCAAAACTGGGTTCATTTTCCTTAAAAACGGGTTTTTCTGCCAAAACTGGGTTCATTTTCCGCATAATCAGCATTTTTCCTCCAAAACTAGGTTCATTTTCCACAAAATCCTTATTTCCCCCCAAAACTGGGTTTATTTTCACACAAATCAGGTTTTCCCCTCAAAACAGTATTCATTTTCCCCAAAATCTTCTATTTCCACTCCACACTTGTTCATTTTCCCCAAAAACAGATTTTTCCCCCAAAACTGGGTCCATTTTCCCTAAATTCGGGTTTTTTTCCACCAAAACTCTGTTCATTTCCCTAGAAGTTGGTTTTTCCCCCCCAAACTTTGTTCATTTTCCCCAAAATTCGGTTTTTTTACCCAATTACTGGGTTCCTTTTCTCCAAAATAATTGTTTTCCCCAAAACTGGGTTCATTTTCTGCATAATCAGTTTTTCCCTCTGAAACTGGGTTCATTTTCCACAAAATTCGGGAAATGAACTGAGTTTTGGTGGAAAAAAACTGACTTTGGGGAAAATGAACCCAGTTAGGGAGGAAAAAATCCGATTTTGGGGCAAATTACCCCAATTATGGGGGAAAAAAATATAATTTTCGGGAAATGAACCCAGTAATTGGAAAACCCGGATTCTGGGGAAAATGAACACAGTTTGGGAGGAAAGAAGCTGATTATGGGGAAAATGAAACCAGTTTTGGGGGAAAAAAACATTTTTGGTGAAAATGAACCCAGTTTTGAAGGAAAAAAAAAAGATTTTGGGGAAATAAAGCCAGTAACTGGTTCAAAAATCCATATGTTGGGGAAAATGAACACAATTTGGTGGGGAAAACCCGATATGTAGGGAAATAAACCCATTTTTGGTGGAAAAAACATATTTTGAGGAAAATGAACCCAGTTTTTTTGGGGAAAAAATTATTTTGGGGAAAATGAACCCAGTTTGGGAGGAGAGAAGCTGATTATGGGGGAAATGAACCCAGTTTGGGGGGGGGAAAAATATTTTGTGGAAATAAAGCCAGTAATTGGGTAAAAACCCCGGATTTTGGAGAAAAATGAACCCAGTCTGGTGGGGAAAACCCAATTTGTAGGGAAATAAACCCAGTTTTGTGGAAAAAATATATTTTGGGGAAAATGAACGCAGTAATGGGGAAAAATCCTCATTTTGGGGAAAATGAACCAAGTGCGGAGTGGAAATAGAAGATTTTGAGGAAAATTAAATCAGTTTGGAGGGGACAACCTGATTTGTGTGAAAATGTACCCAGTTTTGGGGGTTAATAGGGATTTTCTGGAAAATGAACCTAGTTTTGGAGGGAAAAAAATGCTGATTATACGGAAAATGAACCCAGTTTTGGGGGGAAAATCCATTTTTAAGGAAAATGAACCCAGTTTGGGGGAAAAAAATTATTTTGGGGAAAATGAACCCAGTAATCGGGTAAAAAACCCGATTTTTTTGGAAAATGAACAGAGTTTGGGGGGGGGGGGGGAACCAACTTGTAGGGAAATGAACCGAGTTTTGCTCGAAAAAAAAACAACTTTGGGGAAAATCAACCCAGTTTAGGAGGGAAAAAAACGATTTTGGGGAAAATGAACCCAGTTTTGGGGGAAAAAACCCGATTTTGGGGAAATGAACCCAGTAATGGGGAAAAAAACTGATTTTGGGGAAAATGAACACTGTTTGGAGGGGAAAACTTGATTTGTGTGAAAATGCACCCAGTGTTTTGAAGAAAAAAAGGATTTTGGGGAAAATGAACCCAGTTTGGGAGGAGAGAAGCTGATTATGGGGAAAATGAACCCAGTTTGGGGGGGAAAAAATATTTTGTGGAAATAAAGCCAGTAATTGGGTAAAAACCCCGGATTTTGGAGAAAAATGAACCCAGTCTGGTGGGGAAAACCCAATTTGTAGGGAAATAAACCCAGTTTTGTGGAAAAAAAATATTTTGGGGAAAATGAACGCAGTAATGGGAAAAATCCTGATTTTGGGGAAAATGAACCAAGTGCGGAGTGGAAATAGAATATTTTGAGGAAAATGAAATCAGTTTGGAGGGGACAACCTGATTTGTGTGAAAATGTACCCAGTTTTGGGGGGGGGGGGAAGGATTTTGTGGAAAATGAACCTAGTTTTGGAGGAAAAAATCTGATTATGCGGAAAATGAACCCCTTTTGGGGGGAAAAATGATTTTGGGGGAAATGAACGCAGTAATTGGGTAAAAAACTCTAATTTGGGGGAAAATGGAACCAGTTTGGTAGGGAAAACCAAATTTGTAGGGAAGTGAACCCATTTTTGGTGGAAAAAACCATATTTTGGGGAAAATGGACACAGTTTTGGGGGGAAAAAATGATTTTGGGGAAAATGAACCCAGTTTTTGGGGGAGAAAAAGGATTTTGGGGAAAATGAACCCCAGTGTGGAATGGAAATAGAAGATTTTGGGGAAAATGAAATCAGATAGGAGGGGAAAACCTGATTTTTGTGAAAATGAACTGAGTTTTGGGGGGAAATAAGGATTTTATGTAAAATGAACCTATTTTCGGAGGAAAAAAGCTGATTATGTGGAAAATGAACCCAGTTTTGCGGAAAAACCTGTTTTCAAGGAAAATGAACCCAGTTTTGGGGAAAAAAAATGATTTTGGGGAAAATGAACCCAGTGGTCGGGTAAAAAACCCGGATTTTGGGGAAAATGAACACAGTTTGTTGGGGAAAACCTAATATGTTAAGAAATAAACCCAGTTTTGGTGGAAAAAACATATTTTGGGGAAAATGAACCCAGTTTTGGGGTAAAAAAATGATTTTTGGAAAAATTAACCCACTTTGTGAGAAAAAACCCTGATTTTGGAGAAAATGAACCCAGTAATGGGGAAAAATCCTGATTTTGGGGAAAATGAACCAAGTGCGGAGTGGAAATAGAAGGTTTTGAGGAAAATGAAATCAGTTTGGACGGGACAACCTGATTTGTGTGAAAATGTACACAGTTTTGGGGGTTAATAGGGATTTTGCGGAAAATGAACCTAGTTTCGGAGGAAAAAATCTGATTATACGGAAAATGAACACAGTTTTGGGGGAAAAAACGTTTTTAAGGAAAATGAACCCAGTTTTTGGGGAAAAAATTATTTTGGGGAAAATGAACGCAGTAATTGGGTAAAAAAAACCCGAATTTTGGGGAAAATCAGCAGAGTTGGGGGGGGGGGGGGAAGACTTGTAGAGAAATGAACCGACTTTTGCTGTAAAAAAACCGACTTTGGGGAAAATCAACCCAGTTTGGGAGGAAAAAATCCGATTTTGGGGCAAATGAACACTGGAGGGGAAAAAAACCTGGTTTTGGGGAAAATGAACACTGGAGGGGAAAACTAGATTTGTGTGAAAATGCACCCAGTGTTTTGTGGAAAAAAAGGATTTTGGGGAAAATGAACCCAGTTTAGGAAGAAAGAAGCTGATTATGGGGAAAATTAACCCAGTTTGGAGGGGATAACCCGTTTTTGATTTAAAATGAACCAGTTTTGAGGGAAAAAAAAATTTTTTGGGAAATAAAGCCAGTAATTGGGGCTTCAATTAGGTTTTGGAGAAAATGAACACAATTTGGTGGGGAAAACCCAATATTTAGGGAAATAAACCCAGTTTTGTTGGAAAAAAAACATATTTTGGGGAAAATGAACACAGTTTTGGGGGAAAAAATGGTTTTGGGGAAAATGATCCCAGTAATGGAGAAAAAATCCTGATTTTGGGGAAAATGAACCCAGTGTGGAGTGGAAATTGAAGATTTTGGGGAAAATGAAATCAGTTTGAAAACCTGATTTGTGTGAAAATGTACCCAGTTTTTGGGGGAGAAAAAGGATTTTGGGTAAAATGAACCCAGTGTGGAGTGGAAATAGAAGATTTTGGAGAAAATGAACACTGTTTGGAGGGGAACACCTGATTTTGGAGAAAAAGCATCCAGTTTTGGGGGGAAATAAGGATTTTGTGGAAAATGAATATAGTTTCGGAGGATAAAAACTATTTATGCAGAAAATGAACCCAGTTTTGGGTAAAAAACCCGTTTTTAAGGAAAATGAACCCAATTTTGGGGAAAAAAATTTATTTTGGGAAAATGAACCCAGTAATTGGGTAAAAAACCCGAATTTTGGGGAAAATGAACCCCGTTTGGGAGGAAAAAAACCCGATTATGGGAAAAATGAACCCAGTTTTGGGGAAAAAATTATTTTGAGGAAAATGAAATCAGTTTTGGGGAAAAAATTATTTTGGGGAAAATGAACCCAGTAATGGGGAAAAAAACCCTGATTTTGGGGAAAATGAACCCAGTGTTTCAGAGGAAATAGAAGATTTTGGGGAAAAAATCAAAAATTCACCAAAAATGTCACCAAAATCATTATTTCCCTCCCAAAACTGGATTCATTTCCCCCAAAATCAGATTTTTTCCTCCCAAACCGGGTTCATTTTCCCCAAAATCCTATTTTTCCCCCAAAACTGGGTGCATATTCACACAAATCAGGTTTTCCCCTCCTAAAAAGGTTCGTTTTCCACAAAAGCTTCTATTTGCACTCCACACTGGGTTCATTTTCCCCATAATCAGGGTTTATTCCCAATTACTGTGTTCACTTTCTCAAAAATCCTTTTACCACCCCCCCCCCCTTTACCACACCCCCCCCCCCCCCCCCCTCAAAAATGGGTTCATTTATTTCAAAAACTAACCCCTTGATTTTAAAGAATCCTGGAATTTCCTTCCATGAATAGCTGCCAAAGAGAAAGCTTTTTACCGGCAGGGTATTCCTCACTCGAAGGCTAACAAATAGAGGCAAAGAGAGGATCTGCTCCTGCTTTCTTGAGCAGCCTTCACAGTGTTTCCCCGGCTTTCACACCACATTCCGGTTGCAAACATTACGTTGGTCCGGAGACAGCGCCTTTCTTGCCGGCTGGCTCTCTAAACTGAAACCGCTCAGAAAGCTGTCTCTGGCCGCGGTTTCACAGACATCTCGGCTGTCTGCTCCTTGCCGCTCTGAGGAGCAGTCATTTCAGATATCTAGCATCACATCACAGCGCATGCACATGAGTTTAAAATCTTTCTCTCTTAGAAACTTGCTATTTATGAAAATTGTTTTAGCATGACTTTTCATCTTCTAACAATGTAATTAAAGGGAAAATTATCAGATGATCTGCTCGTGCTTCAAGGACGAGGGATCCCTGTTTTCCAGTGTAGTCTCATCAGCCTCTGCAAACTCTTTCTACTGAAACAGCAGGCAGGGAATCCACAGCACATTCTCTGAACGGCACGGTTTTGTGTTTCTCCAAAGGAGAGCAGAAACTAACCCCTTGATTTTAAAGAATCACAGAATGTTCTTCCATGAATCGCTGCTAGAAGAGAAAGCATTTTAGCGGCAGGCTATTCCTCTCTCGAAGGCTGACAAATACAGGCAAACAGTCGAGCTGCTTTTGCTTTCTTGCGCAGCCTTCACAGTGTAGCCCCGGCTTTCACAGTAGGCTTCAGCTGCAAACATTACGTTGTTCGGGAGACAGTGCCTTCTCTTACCGGCTAGCTCTCTAAACTGAAGCCGGTCGGAAAGCTGCCTCTCGCCGCGGTTCTACAGACATCCCGGCGGTCTGCTGCTTGCCTCCCTGACGAACAGTCTTTTCCGATTTCTAGCAGCATATTAAAGCGCGTCCACAGCAGTCTAAAATCTTGCCTCCTACCCACCCCCGAATTTTCTATTTTGGAAATGTTTTAGGATGACATCTAATCTCCTAACAATGTATTTAAAAAACAAATAATCAGATGATCTGTTCGTGTTCAAGGACGAGAGATCCCTTTTTTCCTGTCCATTCCCTTCAGCCTCTGCAAACTGTTTCTCTGAAACTTGTTACAACAGCCGGCAGCGAATTCACACACATTCTCTGAACTGCACGGTTTTGTTTTTCCTCCAAGGGAGTGCAGAAACTAACCCTTTGAATTTAAAGAATCCTGGAATTTCCTTCCATGAATAGCTGCCAGAAGAGAAAGCTTTTTACCGGCAGGGTATTCCTCTCTCGAAGGCTTACAAATACAGGCAAAGTGAGGATCTGCTCCTGCTTTCTTGAGCAGCCTTCACAGTGTTTCCCCGGCTTTCACACCACATTCCGGCTGCAAACATTACGTTGGTCCGGAGACAGCGCCTTTCTTGCCGGCTGGCTCTCTAAACTGAAACCGCTCAGAAAGCTGTCTCTGGCCGCGGTTTCACAGACATCTCGGCTGTCTGCTCCTTGCCGCTCTGAGGAGCAGTCATTTCAGATATCTAGCATCACATCACAGCGCATGCACATGAGTTTAAAATCTTTCTCTCTTAGAAACTTGCTATTTATGAAAATTGTTTTAGCATGACTTTTCATCTTCTAACAATGTAATTAAAGGGAAAATTATCAGATGATCTGCTCGTGCTTCAAGGACGAGGGATCCCTGTTTTCCAGTGTAGTCTCATCAGCCTCTGCAAACTCTTTCTACGGAAACAGCAGGCAGGGAATCCACAGCACATTCTCTGAACGGCACGGTTTTGTGTTTCTCCAAAGGAGAGCAGAAACTAACCCCTTGATTTTAAAGAATCACAGAATGTTCTTCCATGAATCGCTGCTAGAAGAGAAAGCATTTTAGCGGCAGGCTATTCCTCTCTCGAAGGCTGACAAATACAGGCAAACAGTCGAGCTGCTTTTGCTTTCTTGCGCAGCCTTCACAGTGTAGTCCCGGCTTTCACAGTAGGCTTCAGCTGCAAACATTACGTTGTTCGGGAGACAGTGCCTTCTCTTACCGGCTAGCTCTCTAAACTGAAGCCGGTCGGAAAGCTGCCTCTCGCCGCGGTTCTACAGACATCCCGGCGGTCTGCTGCTTGCCTCCCTGACGAACAGTCTTTTCCGATTTCTAGCAGCATATTAAAGCGCGCCCACAGCAGTCTAAACTCTTGCCTCCTACCCACCCCCGAATTTTCTATTTTGGAAATGTTTTAGCATGACATCTAATCTCCTAACAATGTATTTAAAAGACAAATAATCGGATGATCTGTTCGTGTTCAAAGACGAGAGATCCCTTTTTTCCTGTCCATTCCCTTCAGCCTCTGCAAACTGTTTCTGCTGAAACTTGTTACAACAGCCGGCAGCGAATTCACACACATTCTCTGAACTGCACGGTTTTGTTTTTCCTCCAAGGGAGTGCAGAAACTAACCCTTTGAATTTAAAGAATCCTGGAATTTCCTTCCATGAATAGCTGCCAGAAGAGAAAGCTTTTTACCGGCAGGGTATTCCTCTCTCGAAGGCTTACAAATACAGGCAAAGAGAGGATCTGCTCCTGCTTTCTTGAGCAGCCTTCACAGTGTTTCCCGGCTTTCACACCACATTCCGGCTGCAAACATTACGTTGGTCCGGAGACAGCGCCTTTCTTGCCGGCTGGCTCTCTAAACTGAAACCGCTCAGAAAGCTGTCTCTGGCCGCGGTTTCACAGACATCTCGGCTGTCTGCTCCTTGCCTCTCTGAGGAGCAGTCATTTCAGATTTTGGGAGGAATTAACCCAGTTTGGGAGAAAAAAAACTGATTATGGGGAAAATGAAGCCAGTTTGTGGGGAAAAAGCCGTTTTTGAATATAATAAACCCAGTTATGGGGAAAATGAACCAGTAATGGGGAAAAAACCGATTATGGGGAAAATGAACAGAGTTTGGGGGGGGAAACCCATTTTGTAGGGAAAGGAACACAGTTAAGGTGGAAAGAAACAGATTCTGTGGAAAATGAAATTGTAGGGAAATGAACCCAGTTTTGCTGGAATAAAACATATTTTGTGGAAAATGAGGGGTTTTTTTCTCCCCCCGACTGGATTCATTTTCCCCAAAATCGGGTTTTTTTTCCTCCCAAATTGGGTTCATTTTCCCCAAAATCCTTTTTTTCCCACAAAAACTGGGTGCATTTTGACACAAATCAGGTTTTCCCCCTCCAAACTGATTACATTTTCCAAAAATCTTCTATTTCCACTCCACACTGGGTTTATTTTCCCAAAATCATTTTTTTCCCCATTACTGGATTCATTTCCCCAAAATCGGTTTTTTTCCACCAAAACTGAGTTCATTTTCCCGAAATCGTTTCCCCCCCTCCCCCCCCCCCAAAAAAAAACTGGCTGCATTTTCACACAAATGAGATTTTCCCCTCCAAACTGATTTCATTTTCCCCCAAATCCGGGTTTATTTCCCAATTAGTGGGTTCATTTCCCCAAAATAATTTTTTCCCAAAGCACTGTTCATTTTCCCCAAAATCGATTTTTTTCCACCAAAACAGAGACCATTTACCTACAAGTTGGGTTTTCCCCCCAAACTGTGTTCATTTTCCCCCAAATTAGGGTTTTTTACAAAATTTTACAAAATTACTGGGTTAATTTTCCCCAAAATCACTTCGCCCCCCCCCCCCCCCCCCCAAACTGGATGCATTTTCATACAAATCAGGTTTTTTCCCCCCCAAAGTGGGTTAATTTTCACCATAATCAGCTTCTTTCCTCCCAAACTCGGTTCATTTCCCTACAAGTTGGTTTCCTCCGCCCAAAACTTTGTTCATTTTCCCCAAAATTCGATTTTTTTAACCCAATTACTGGGTTCATTTTCCCAAAATATTTTTTTTCCCCAAAACTGGGTTCATTTTCCTTAAAAACGGGTTTTTCTGCCAAAACTGGGTTCATTTTCCGCATAATCAGCATTTTTCCTCCAAAACTAGGTTCATTTTCCACAAAATCCTTATTTCCCCCCAAAACTGGGTTTATTTTCACACAAATCAGGTTTTCCCCTCAAAACAGTATTCATTTTCCCCAAAATCTTCTATTTCCACTCCACACTTGGTTCATTTTCCCCAAAAACAGATTTTTCCCCCAAAACTGGGTCCATTTTCCCTAAATTCGGGTTTTTTTCCACCAAAACTCTGTTCATTTCCCTAGAAGTTGGTTTTTCCCCCCCAAACTTTGTTCATTTTCCCCAAAATTCGGTTTTTTTTACCCAATTACTGGGTTCCTTTTCTCCAAAATAATTGTTTTCCCCAAAACTGGGTTCATTTTCTGCATAATCAGTTTTTCCCTCTGAAACTGGGTTCATTTTCCACAAAATTCGGGAAATGAACTGAGTTTTGGTGGAAAAAAACTGACTTTGGGGAAAATGAACCCAGTTAGGGAGGAAAAAATCCGATTTTGGGGCAAATTACCCCAATTATGGGGGAAAAAAAAATAATTTTCGGGAAATGAACCCAGTAATTGGAAAACCCGGATTCTGGGGAAAATGAACACAGTTTGGGAGGAAAGAAGCTGATTATGGGGAAAATGAAACCAGTTTTGGGGGAAAAAAACATTTTTGGTGAAAATGAACCCAGTTTTGAAGGAAAAAAAAAAGATTTTGGGGAAATAAAGCCAGTAACTGGTTCAAAAATCCATATGTTGGGGAAAATGAACACAATTTGGTGGGGAAAACCCGATATGTAGGGAAATAAACCCATTTTTGGTGGAAAAAACATATTTTGAGGAAAATGAACCCAGTTTTTTTGGGGAAAAAATTATTTTGGGGAAAATGAACCCAGTTTGGGAGGAGAGAAGCTGATTATGGGGGAAATGAACCCAGTTTGGGGGGGGAAAAATATTTTGTGGAAATAAAGCCAGTAATTGTGTAAAAACCCCGGATTTTGGAGAAAAATGAACCCAGTCTGGTGGGGAAAACCCAATTTGTAGGGAAATAAACCCAGTTTTGTGGAAAAAATATATTTTGGGGAAAATGAACGCAGTAATGGGGAAAAATCCTGATTTTGGGGAAAATGAACCAAGTGCGGAGTGGAAATAGAAGATTTTGAGGAAAATGAAATCAGTTTGGAGGGGACAACCTGATTTGTGTGAAAATGTACCCAGTTTTGGGGGTTAATAGGGATTTTCTGGAAAATGAACCTAGTTTTGGAGGGAAAAAAATGCTGATTATACGGAAAATGAACCCAGTTTTGGGGGGAAAATCCATTTTTAAGGAAAATGAACCCAGTTTGGGGGAAAAAAATTATTTTGGGGAAAATGAACCCAGTAATCGGGTAAAAAACCCGATTTTTTTGGAAAATGAACAGAGTTTGGGGGGGGGGGGAACCAACTTGTAGGGAAATGAACCGAGTTTTGCTCGAAAAAAACCAACTTTGGGGAAAATCAACCCAGTTTAGGAGGGAAAAAAACGATTTTGGGGAAAATGAACCCAGTTTTGGGGGAAAAAACCCGATTTTGGGGAAATGAACCCAGTAATGGGGAAAAAACCTGATTTTGGGGAAAATGAACACTGTTTGGAGGGGAAAACTTGATTTGTGTGAAAATGCACCCAGTGTTTTGAAGAAAAAAAGGATTTTGGGGAAAATGAACCCAGTTTGGGAGGAGAGAAGCTGATTATGGGGAAAATGAACCCAGTTTGGGGGGGAAAAAATATTTTGTGGAAATAAAGCCAGTAATTGGGTAAAAACCCCGGATTTTGGAGAAAAATGAACCCAGTCTGGTGGGGAAAACCCAATTTGTAGGGAAATAAACCCAGTTTTGTGGAAAAAATATATTTTGGGGAAAATGAACGCAGTAATGGGGAAAAATCCTGATTTTGGGGAAAATGAACCAAGTGCGGAGTGGAAATAGAATATTTTGAGGAAAATGAAATCAGTTTGGAGGGGACAACCTGATTTGTGTGAAAATGTACCCAGTTTTGGGGGGGGGGGGGGGGGAAGGATTTTGTGGAAAATGAACCTAGTTTTGGAGGAAAAAATCTGATTATGCGGAAAATGAACCCCTTTTGGGGGAAAAATGATTTTGGGGGAAATGAACGCAGTAATTGGGTAAAAAACTCTAATTTGGGGGAAAATGGAACCAGTTTGGTAGGGAAAACCAAATTTGTAGGGAAGTGAACCCATTTTTGGTGGAAAAAAACATATTTTGGGGAAAATGGACACAGTTTTGGGGGGAAAAAATGATTTTGGGGAAAATGAACCCAGTAATGGGGAAAAAAATGATTTTGGGGAAAATGAACCCAGTGTGGAATGGAAATAGAAGATTTTGGGGAAAATGAAATCAGATAGGAGGGGAAAACCTGATTTTTGTGAAAATGAACTGAGTTTTGGGGGGAAATAAGGATTTTATGTAAAATGAACCTATTTTCGGAGGAAAAAGCTGATTATGTGGAAAATGAACCCAGTTTTGCGGAAAAACCTGTTTTCAAGGAAAATGAACCCAGTTTTGGGGAAAAAAATGATTTTGGGGAAAATGAACCCAGTGATCGGGTAAAAAACCCGGATTTTGGGGAAAATGAACACAGTTTGTTGGGGAAAACCTAATATGTAGGGAAATAAACCCAGTTTTGGTGGAAAAAACATATTTTGGGGAAAATGAACCCAGTTTTGGGGTAAAAAAATGATTTTTGGAAAAATTAACCCACTTTGTGAGAAAAAACCCTGATTTTGGAGAAAATGAACCCAGTAATGGGGAAAAATCCTGATTTTGGGGAAAATGAACCAAGTGCGGAGTGGAAATAGAAGGTTTTGAGGAAAATGAAATCAGTTTGGACGGGACAACCTGATTTGTGTGAAAATGTACACAGTTTTGGGGGTTAATAGGGATTTTGCGGAAAATGAACCTAGTTTCGGAGGAAAAAATCTGATTATACGGAAAATGAACACAGTTTTGGGGGAAAAAACGTTTTTAAGGAAAATGAACCCAGTTTTTGGGGAAAAAATTATTTTGGGGAAAATGAACGCAGTAATTGGGTAAAAAAAACCCGAATTTTGGGGAAAATCAGCAGAGTTGGGGGGGGGGGGGGGAAGACTTGTAGAGAAATGAACCGACTTTTGCTGTAAAAAAACCGACTTTGGGGAAAATCAACCCAGTTTGGGAGGAAAAAATCCGATTTTGGGGCAAATGAACACTGGAGGGGAAAAAAACCTGGTTTTGGGGAAAATGAACACTGGAGGGGAAAACTAGATTTGTGTGAAAATGCACCCAGTGTTTTGTGGAAAAAAAGGATTTTGGGGAAAATGAACCCAGTTTAGGAAGAAAGAAGCTGATTATGGGGAAAATTAACCCAGTTTGGAGGGGATAACCCGTTTTTGATTTAAAATGAACCCAGTTTTGAGGGGAAAAAAAATTTTTTGGGAAATAAAGCCAGTAATTGGAGCTTCTCCAAAACAACCAGGTTTTGGAGAAAATGAACACAATTTGGTGGGGAAAACACAATATTTAGGGAAATAAACCCAGTTTTGTTGGAAAAAAAACATATTTTGGGGAAAATGAACACAGTTTTGGGGGAAAAAATGGTTTTGGGGAAAATGATCCCAGTAATGGAGAAAAAATCCTGATTTTGGGGAAAATGAACCCAGTGTGGAGTGGAAATTGAAGATTTTGGGGAAAATGAAATCAGTTTGGAGGGGAAAACCTGATTTGTGTGAAAATGTACCCAGTTTTTGGGGGAGAAAAAGGATTTTGGGTAAAATGAACCCAGTGTGGAGTGGAAATAGAAGATTTTGGAGAAAATGAACACTGTTTGGAGGGGAACACCTGATTTTGGAGAAAAAGCATCCAGTTTTGGGGGGAAATAAGGATTTTGTGGAAAATGAATATAGTTTCGGAGGATAAAAACTATTTATGCAGAAAATGAACCCAGTTTTGGGTAAAAAACCCGTTTTTAAGGAAAATGAACCAAATTTTGGGGAAAAAAATTTATTTTGGGAAAATGAACCCAGTAATTGGGTAAAAAACCCGAATTTTGGGGAAAATGAACCCCGTTTGGGAGGAAAAAAACCCGATTAGGGGAAAAATGAACCCAGTTTTGGGGAAAAAATTATTTTGGGGAAAATGAAATCAGTTTTGGGGAAAAAATTATTTTGGGGAAAATGAACCCAGTAATGGGGAAAAAAAACCCTGATTTTGGGGAAAATGAACCCAGTGTTTCAGAGGAAATAGAAGATTTTGGGGAAAAAAATAAAAAATTCACCAAAATTGTCACCAAAATCATTATTTCCCTCCCAAAACTGGATTCATTTCCCCCAAAATCAGATTTTTTCCTCCCAAACCGGGTTCATTTTCCCCAAAATCCTATTTTTCCCCCAAAACTGGGTGCATATTCACACAAATCAGGTTTTCCCCTCCTAAAAAGGTTCATTTTCCACAAAAGCTTCTATTTGCACTCCACACTGGGTTCATTTTCCCCATAATCAGGGTTTATTCCCAATTACTGTGTTCACTTTCTCAAAAATCCTTTTACCACACCCCCCCCCCCCCCCCTCAAAAATGGGTTCATTTATTTCAAAAACTAACCCCTTGATTTTAAAGAATCCTGGAATTTCCTTCCATGAATAGCTGCCAAAGAGAAAGCTTTTTACCGGCAGGGTATTCCTCACTCGAAGGCTAACAAATACAGGCAAAGAGAGGATCTGCTCCTGCTTTCTTGAGCAGCCTTCACAGTGTTTCCCCGGCTTTCACACCACATTCCGGTTGCAAACATTACGTTGGTCCGGAGACAGCGCCTTTCTTGCCGGCTGGCTCTCTAAACTGAAACCGCTCAGAAAGCTGTCTCTGGCCGCGGTTTCACAGACATCTCGGCTGTCTGCTCCTTGCCGCTCTGAGGAGCAGTCATTTCAGATATCTAGCATCACATCACAGCGCATGCACATGAGTTTAAAATCTTTCTCTCTTAGAAACTTGCTATTTATGAAAATTGTTTTAGCATGACTTTTCATCTTCTAACAATGTAATTAAAGGGAAAATTATCAGATGATCTGCTCGTGCTTCAAGGACGAGGGATCCCTGTTTTCCAGTGTAGTCTCATCAGCCTCTGCAAACTCTTTCTACGGAAACAGCAGGCAGGGAATCCACAGCACATTCTCTGAACGGCACGGTTTTGTGTTTCTCCAAAGGAGAGCAGAAACTAACCCCTTGATTTTAAAGAATCACAGAATGTTCTTCCATGAATCGCTGCTAGAAGAGAAAGCATTTTAGCGGCAGGCTATTCCTCTCTCGAAGGCTGACAAATACAGGCAAACAGTCGAGCTGCTTTTGCTTTCTTGCGCAGCCTTCACAGTGTAGCCCCGGCTTTCACAGTAGGCTTCAGCTGCAAACATTACGTTGTTCGGGAGACAGTGCCTTCTCTTACCGGCTAGCTCTCTAAACTGAAGCCGGTCGGAAAGCTGCCTCTCGCCGCGGTTCTACAGACATCCCGGCGGTCTGCTGCTTGCCTCCCTGACGAACAGTCTTTTCCGATTTCTAGCAGCATATTAAAGCGCGTCCACAGCAGTCTAAAATCTTGCCTCCTACCCACCCCCGAATTTTCTATTTTGGAAATGTTTTAGGATGACATCTAATCTCCTAACAATGTATTTAAAAAACAAATAATCAGATGATCTGTTCGTGTTCAAGGACGAGAGATCCCTTTTTTCCTGTCCATTCCCTTCAGCCTCTGCAAACTGTTTCTCTGAAACTTGTTACAACAGCCGGCAGCGAATTCACACACATTCTCTGAACTGCACGGTTTTGTTTTTCCTCCAAGGGAGTGCAGAAACTAACCCTTTGAATTTAAAGAATCCTGGAATTTCCTTCCATGAATAGCTGCCAGAAGAGAAAGCTTTTTACCGGCAGGGTATTCCTCTCTCGAAGGCTTACAAATACAGGCAAAGTGAGGATCTGCTCCTGCTTTCTTGAGCAGCCTTCACAGTGTTTCCCCGGCTTTCACACCACATTCCGGCTGCAAACATTACGTTGGTCCGGAGACAGCGCCTTTCTTGCCGGCTGGCTCTCTAAACTGAAACCGCTCAGAAAGCTGTCTCTGGCCGCGGTTTCACAGACATCTCGGCTGTCTGCTCCTTGCCGCTCTGAGGAGCAGTCATTTCAGATATCTAGCATCACATCACAGCGCATGCACATGAGTTTAAAATCTTTCTCTCTTAGAACTTGCTATTTATGAAAATTGTTTTAGCATGACTTTTCATCTTCTAACAATGTAATTAAAGGGAAAATTATCAGATGATCTGCTCGTGCTTCAAGGACGAGGGATCCCTGTTTTCCAGTGTAGTCTCATCAGCCTCTGCAAACTCTTTCTACGGAAACAGCAGGCAGGGAATCCACAGCACATTCTCTGAACGGCACGGTTTTGTGTTTCTCCAAAGGAGAGCAGAAACTAACCCCTTGATTTTAAAGAATCACAGAATGTTCTTCCATGAATCGCTGCTAGAAGAGAAAGCATTTTAGCGGCAGGCTATTCCTCTCTCGAAGGCTGACAAATACAGGCAAACAGTCGAGCTGCTTTTGCTTTCTTGCGCAGCCTTCACAGTGTAGCCCCGGCTTTCACAGTAGGCTTCAGCTGCAAACATTACGTTGTTCGGGAGACAGTGCCTTCTCTTACCCGGCTAGCTCTCTAAACTGAAGCCGGTCGGAAAGCTGCCTCTCGCCGCGGTTCTACAGACATCCCGGCGGTCTGCTGCTTGCCTCCCTGACGAACAGTCTTTTCCGATTTCTAGCAGCATATTAAAGCGCGTCCACAGCAGTCTAAAATCTTGCCTCCTACCCACCCCCGAATTTTCTATTTTGGAAATGTTTTAGGATGACATCTAATCTCCTAACAATGTATTTAAAAAACAAATAATCAGATGATCTGTTCGTGTTCAAGGACGAGAGATCCCTTTTTTCCTGTCCATTCCCTTCAGCCTCTGCAAACTGTTTCTCTGAAACTTGTTACAACAGCCGGCAGCGAATTCACACACATTCTCTGAACTGCACGGTTTTGTTTTTCCTCCAAGGGAGTGCAGAAACTAACCCTTTGAATTTAAAGAATCCTGGAATTTCCTTCCATGAATAGCTGCCAGAAGAGAAAGCTTTTTACCGGCAGGGTATTCCTCTCTCGAAGGCTTACAAATACAGGCAAAGTGAGGATCTGCTCCTGCTTTCTTGAGCAGCCTTCACAGTGTTTCCCCGGCTTTCACACCACATTCCGGCTGCAAACATTACGTTGGTCCGGAGACAGCGCCTTTCTTGCCGGCTGGCTCTCTAAACTGAAACCGCTCAGAAAGCTGTCTCTGGCCGCGGTTTCACAGACATCTCGGCTGTCTGCTCCTTGCCGCTCTGAGGAGCAGTCATTTCAGATATCTAGCATCACATCACAGCGCATGCACATGAGTTTAAAATCTTTCTCTCTTAGAAACTTGCTATTTATGAAAATTGTTTTAGCATGACTTTTCATCTTCTAACAATGTAATTAAAGGGAAAATTATCAGATGATCTGCTCGTGCTTCAAGGACGAGGGATCCCTGTTTTCCAGTGTAGTCTCATCAGCCTCTGCAAACTCTTTCTACGGAAACAGCAGGCAGGGAATCCACAGCACATTCTCTGAACGGCACGGTTTTGTGTTTCTCCAAAGGAGAGCAGAAACTAACCCCTTGATTTTAAAGAATCACAGAATGTTCTTCCATGAATCGCTGCTAGAAGAGAAAGCATTTTAGCGGCAGGCTATTCCTCTCTCGAAGGCTGACAAATACAGGCAAACAGTCGAGCTGCTTTTGCTTTCTTGCGCAGCCTTCACAGTGTAGCCCCGGCTTTCACAGTAGGCTTCAGCTGCAAACATTACGTTGTTCGGGAGACAGTGCCTTCTCTTACCGGCTAGCTCTCTAAACTGAAGCCGGTCGGAAAGCTGCCTCTCGCCGCGGTTCTACAGACATCCCGGCGGTCTGCTGCTTGCCTCCCTGACGAACAGTCTTTTCCGATTTCTAGCAGCATATTAAAGCGCGTCCACAGCAGTCTAAAATCTTGCCTCCTACCCACCCCCGAATTTTCTATTTTGGAAATGTTTTAGGATGACATCTAATCTCCTAACAATGTATTTAAAAAACAAATAATCAGATGATCTGTTCGTGTTCAAGGACGAGAGATCCCTTTTTTCCTGTCCATTCCCTTCAGCCTCTGCAAACTGTTTCTCTGAAACTTGTTACAACAGCCGGCAGCGAATTCACACACATTCTCTGAACTGCACGGTTTTGTTTTTCCTCCAAGGGAGTGCAGAAACTAACCCTTTGAATTTAAAGAATCCTGGAATTTCCTTCCATGAATAGCTGCCAGAAGAGAAAGCTTTTTACCGGCAGGGTATTCCTCTCTCGAAGGCTAACAAATACAGGCAAAGTGAGGATCTACTCCTGCTTTCTTGAGCAGCCTTCACAGTGTTTCCCCGGCTTTCACACCACATTCCGGCTGCAAACATTACGTTGGTCCGGAGACAGCGCCTTTCTTGCCGGCTGGCTCTCTAAACTGAAACCGCTCAGAAAGCTGTCTCTGGCCGCGGTTTCACAGACATCTCGGCTGTCTGCTCCTTGCCTCTCTGAGGAGCAGTCATTTCAGATTTTGGGAAGAATTAACCCAGTTTGGGAGAAAAAAAACTGATTATGGGGAAAATGAAGCCAGTTTGTGGGGAAAAAGCCGTTTTTGAATATAATAAACCCAGTTATGGGGAAAATGAACCAGTAATGGGGAAAAAACCGATTATGGGGAAAATGAACAGAGTTTGGGGGGGGAAACCCATTTTGTAGGGAAAGGAACACAGTTAAGGTGGAAAGAAACAGATTCTGTGGAAAATGAAATTGTAGGGAAATGAACCCAGTTTTGCTGGAATAAAACATATTTTGTGGAAAATGAGGGGTTTTTTTTCTCCCCCCGACTGGATTCATTTTCCCCAAAATCGGGTTTTTTTTTCCTCCCAAATTGGGTTCATTTTCCCCAAAATCCTTTTTTTCCCACAAAAACTGGGTGCATTTTGACACAAATCAGGTTTTCCCCTCCAAACTGATTACATTTTCCAAAAATCTTCTATTTCCACTCCACACTGGGTTTATTTTCCCCAAAATCATTTTTTTCCCCATTACTGGATTCATTTCCCCAAAATCGGTTTTTTTCCACCAAAACTGAGTTCATTTTCCCGAAATCGTTTCCCCCCCTCCCCCCCCCCCAAAAAAAAAACTGGCTGCATTTTCACACAAATGAGATTTTCCCCTCCAAACTGATTTCATTTTCCCCAAATCCGGGTTTATTTCCCAATTACTGGGTTCATTTCCCCAAAATAATTTTTTCCCAAAGCACTGTTCATTTTCCCCAAAATCGATTTTTTTCCACCAAAACAGAGACCATTTACCTACAAGTTGGGTTTTCCCCCCAAACTGTGTTCATTTTCCCCCAAATTAGGGTTTTTTACAAAATTTTACAAAATTACTGGGTTAATTTTCCCCAAAATCACTTCGCCCCCCCCCCCCCCCCCCCCCCCCAAACTGGATGCATTTTCATACAAATCAGGTTTTTTTCCCCCCCAAAGTGGGTTAATTTTCACCATAATCAGCTTCTTTCCTCCCAAACTCGGTTCATTTCCCTACAAGTTGGTTTCCTCCGCCCAAAACTTTGTTCATTTTCCCCAAAATTCGATTTTTTTAACCCAATTACTGGGTTCATTTTCCCAAAATATTTTTTTTCCCCAAAACTGGGTTCATTTTCCTTAAAAACGGGTTTTTCTGCCAAAACTGGGTTCATTTTCCGCATAATCAGCATTTTTCCTCCAAAACTAGGTTCATTTTCCACAAAATCCTTATTTCCCCCCAAAACTGGGTTTATTTTCACACAAATCAGGTTTTCCCCTCAAAACAGTATTCATTTTCCCCAAAATCTTCTATTTCCACTCCACACTTGGTTCATTTTCCCCAAAAACAGATTTTTCCCCCAAAACTGGGTCCATTTTCCCTAAATTCGGGTTTTTTTCCACCAAAACTCTGTTCATTTTCCTAGAAGTTGGTTTTTCCCCCCCAAACTTTGTTCATTTTCCCCAAAATTCGGTTTTTTTACCCAATTACTGGGTTCCTTTTCTCCAAAATAATTGTTTTCCCCAAAACTGGGTTCATTTTCTGCATAATCAGTTTTTCCCTCTGAAACTGGGTTCATTTTCCACAAAATTCGGGAAATGAACTGAGTTTTGGTGGAAAAAAACTGACTTTGGGGAAAATGAACCCAGTTAGGGAGGAAAAAATCCGATTTTGGGGCAAATTACCCCAATTATGGGGGAAAAAAAAATAATTTTCGGGAAATGAACCCAGTAATTGGAAAACCCGGATTCTGGGGAAAATGAACACAGTTTGGGAGGAAAGAAGCTGATTATGGGGAAAATGAAACCAGTTTTGGGGGAAAAAAACATTTTTGGTGAAAATGAACCCAGTTTTGAAGGAAAAAAAAAAGATTTTGGGGAAATAAAGCCAGTAACTGGTTCAAAAATCCATATGTTGGGGAAAATGAACACAATTTGGTGGGGAAAACCCGATATGTAGGGAAATAAACCCATTTTTGGTGGAAAAAACATATTTTGAGGAAAATGAACCCAGTTTTTTTGGGGAAAAAATTATTTTGGGGAAAATGAACCCAGTTTGGGAGGAGAGAAGCTGATTATGGGGGAAATGAACCCAGTTTGGGGGGGGAAAAATATTTTGTGGAAATAAAGCCAGTAATTGGGTAAAAACCCCGGATTTTGGAGAAAAATGAACCCAGTCTGGTGGGGAAAACCCAATTTGTAGGGAAATAAACCCAGTTTTGTGGAAAAAATATATTTTGGGGAAAATGAACGCAGTAATGGGGAAAAATCCTGATTTTGGGGAAAATGAACCAAGTGCGGAGTGGAAATAGAAGATTTTGAGGAAAATGAAATCAGTTTGGAGGGGACAACCTGATTTGTGTGAAAATGTACCCAGTTTTGGGGGTTAATAGGGATTTTCTGGAAAATGAACCTAGTTTTGGAGGGAAAAAAATGCTGATTATACGGAAAATGAACCCAGTTTTGGGGGGAAAATCCATTTTTAAGGAAAATGAACCCAGTTTGGGGGAAAAAAATTATTTTGGGGAAAATGAACCCAGTAATCGGGTAAAAAACCCGATTTTTTTGGAAAATGAACAGAGTTTGGGAACCAACTTGTAGGGAAATGAACCGAGTTTTGCTCGAAAAAAACCAACTTTGGGGAAAATCAACCCAGTTTAGGAGGGAAAAAAACGATTTTGGGGAAAATGAACCCAGTTTTGGGGGAAAAACCCGATTTTGGGGAAATGAACCCAGTAATGGGGAAAAAACCTGATTTTGGGAAAATGAACACTGTTTGGAGGGGAAAACTTGATTTGTGTGAAAATGCACCCAGTGTTTTGAAGAAAAAAAGGATTTTGGGGAAAATGAACCCAGTTTGGGAGGAGAGAAGCTGATTATGGGGAAAATGAACCCAGTTTGGGGGGGAAAAAATATTTTGTGGAAATAAAGCCAGTAATTGGGTAAAAACCCCGGATTTTGGAGAAAAATGAACCCAGTCTGGTGGGGAAAACCCAATTTGTAGGGAAATAAACCCAGTTTGTGGAAAAAATATATTTTGGGGAAAATGAACGCAGTAATGGGGAAAAATCCTGATTTTGGGGAAAATGAACCAAGTGCGGAGTGGAAATAGAATATTTTGAGGAAAATGAAATCAGTTTGGAGGGGACAACCTGATTTGTGTGAAAATGTACCCAGTTTTGGGGGGGGGGGGGGGAAGGATTTTGTGGAAAATGAACCTAGTTTTGGAGGAAAAAATCTGATTATGCGGAAAATGAACCCCTTTTGGGGGAAAAATGATTTTGGGGGAAATGAACGCAGTAATTGGGTAAAAAACTCTAATTTGGGGGAAAATGGAACCAGTTTGGTAGGGAAAACCAAATTTGTAGGGAAGTGAACCCATTTTTGGTGGAAAAAAACATATTTTGGGGAAAATGGACACAGTTTTGGGGGGAAAAAATGATTTTGGGGAAAATGAACCCAGTAATGGGGAAAAAAATGATTTTGGGGAAAATGAACCCAGTGTGGAATGGAAATAGAAGATTTTGGGGAAAATGAAATCAGATAGGAGGGGAAAACCTGATTTTGTGAAAATGAACTGAGTTTTGGGGGGAAATAAGGATTTTATGTAAAATGAACCTATTTTCGGAGGAAAAAAGCTGATTATGTGGAAAATGAACCCAGTTTTGCGGAAAAACCTGTTTTCAAGGAAATGAACCCAGTTTTGGGGAAAAAAATGATTTTGGGGAAAATGAACCCAGTGATCGGGTAAAAAACCCGGATTTTGGGGAAAATGAACACAGTTTGTTGGGGAAAACCTAATATGTAGGGAAATAAACCCAGTTTTGGTGGAAAAAACATATTTTGGGGAAAATATACCCAGTTTTGGGGTAAAAAAATGATTTTTGGAAAAATTAACCCACTTTGTGAGAAAAAACCCTGATTTTGGAGAAAATGAACCCAGTAATGGGGAAAAATCCTGATTTTGGGGAAAATGAACCAAGTGCGGAGTGGAAATAGAAGGTTTTGAGGAAAATGAAATCAGTTTGGACGGGACAACCTGATTTGTGTGAAAATGTACACAGTTTTGGGGGTTAATAGGGATTTTGCGGAAAATGAACCTAGTTTCGGAGGAAAAAATCTGATTATACGGAAAATGAACACAGTTTTGGGGGAAAAAACGTTTTTAAGGAAAATGAACCCAGTTTTTGGGGAAAAAATTATTTTGGGGAAAATGAACGCAGTAATTGGGTAAAAAAAAAACCCGAATTTTGGGGAAAATCAGCAGAGTTGGGGGGGGGGGGGGGGGAAGACTTGTAGAGAAATGAACCGACTTTTGCTGTAAAAAAAACGACTTTGGGGAAAATCAACCCAGTTTGGGAGGAAAAAATCCGATTTTGGGGCAAATGAACACTGGAGGGGAAAAAAACCTGGTTTTGGGGAAAATGAACACTGGAGGGGAAAACTAGATTTGTGTGAAAATGCACCCAGTGTTTTGTGGAAAAAAAGGATTTTGGGGAAAATGAACCCAGTTTAGGAAGAAAGAAGCTGATTATGGGGAAAATTAACCCAGTTTGGAGGGGATAACCCGTTTTTGATTTAAAATGAACCCAGTTTTGAGGGGAAAAAAATTTTTTGGGAAATAAAGCCAGTAATTGGGGCTTCTCCAAAACAACCAGGTTTTGGAGAAAATGAACACAATTTGGTGGGGAAAACCCAATATTTAGGGAAATAAACCCAGTTTTGGTGGAAAAAAAACATATTTTGGGGAAAATGAACACAGTTTTGGGGGAAAAAATGGTTTTGGGGAAAATGATCCCAGTAATGGAGAAAAAATCCTGATTTTGGGGAAAATGAACCCAGTGTGGAGTGGAAATTGAAGATTTTGGGGAAAATGAAATCAGTTTGGAGGGGAAAACCTGATTTGTGTGAAAATGTACCCAGTTTTTGGGGGAGAAAAAGGATTTTGGGTAAAATGAACCCAGTGTGGAGTGGAAATAGAAGATTTTGGAGAAAATGAACACTGTTTGGAGTTTGGAGAAAAAGCATCCAGTTTTGGGGGGAAATAAGGATTTTGTGGAAAATGAATATAGTTTCGGAGGATAAAAACTATTTATGCAGAAAATGAACCCAGTTTTGGGTAAAAAACCCGTTTTTAAGGAAAATGAACCCAATTTTGGGAAAAAAAATTATTTTTGGGAAAATGAACCCAGTAATTGGGTAAAAAACCCGAATTTTGGGGAAAATGAACCCCGTTTGGGAGGAAAAAAACCCGATTATGGGAAAAATGAACCCAGTTTTGGGAAAAAATTATTTTGAGGAAAATGAAATCAGTTTTGGGGAAAAAATTATTTTGGGGAAAATGAACCCAGTAATGGGGAAAAAAAAATGATTTTGGGGAAAATGAACCCAGTTTGGGGGGAAAACCCCGGATTTGGGAAAATGAACCCAGTTTTGGGGGAAAAAATGATTTTGGGGAAAATGAACCCAGTTTTGGGGAAAAAAAATGATTTTGGGGAAAATGAACCCAGTGATCGGGTAAAAAACCCGGATTTTGGGGAAAATGAACACAGTTTGTTGGGAAAACCTAATATGTAGGGAAATAAACCCAGTTTTGGTGGAAAAAACATATTTTGGGGAGAATGAACCCAGTTTTGGGGTAAAAAAATGATTTTTTGAAAAATTAACCCACTTTGTGAGAAAAACCCCTGATTTTGGAGAAAATGAACCCAGTAATGGGGAAAAATCCTGATTTTGGGGAAAATGAACCAAGTGCGGAGTGGAAATAGAAGGTTTTGAGGAAAATGAAATCAGTTTGGACGGGACAACCTGATTTGTGTGAAAATGTACCCAGTTTTGGGGGTTAATAGGGATTTTGCGGAAAATGAACCTAGTTTCGGAGGAAAAATTCTGATTATACGGAAAATGAACACAGTTTTGGGGGAAAAAAACGTTTTTAAGGAAAATTAACTCAATTTTTGGGGAAAAAATTATTTTGGGGAAAATGAACGCAGTAATTGGGTAAAAAAACCCGAATTTTGGGGAAAATCAGCAGAGTTGGGGGGGGGAAGACTTGTAGAGAAATGAACCGACTTTTGCTGTAAAAAAACCGACTTTGGGGAAAATCAACCCAGTTTGGGAGGAAAAAATCCGATTTTGGGGAAAATGAACACTGGAGGGGAAAAAAAACTGGTTTTGGGGAAAATGAACACTGGAGGGGAAAACTAGATTTGTGTGAAAACGCACCCAGTGTTTTGTGGAAAAAAAGGATTTTGGGGAAAATGAACCCAGTTTAGGAAGAAAGAAGCTGATTATGGGAAAATTAACCCAGTTTGGAGGGGATAACCCGTTTTTGATTAAAATGAACCCAGTTTTGAGGGAAAAAAAATTTTTTTGGAAATAAAGCCAGTAATTGGGGCTTCTCCAAAACAACCAGGTTTTGGAGAAAATGAACACAATTTGGTGGGGAAAACCCAATATTTAGGGAAATAAACCCAGTTTTGGTGGAAAAAAAACATATTTTGGGGAAAATGAACCCAGTTTTGGGGGAAAAAATGATTTTGGGAAAATGAACCCAGTAATGGAGAAAAATCCTGATTTTTGGAGAAAATGAACCCAGTGTGGAGTGGAAATTGAAGATTTTGGGGAAAATGAAATCAGTTTGGAGGGGAAAACCTGATTTGTGTGAAAATGTACCCAGTTTTTGGGGGAGAAAAAGGATTTTGGGTAAAATGAACCCAGTGTGGAGTGGAAATAGAAGATTTTGGAGAAAATGAACACTGTTTGGAGGAGAACACCTGATTTTGGAGAAAAAGCATCCAGTTTTGGGGGGAAATAAGGATTTTGTGGAAAATGAATATAGTTTCGGAGGATAAAAGCTATTTATGCAGAAAATGAACCCAGTTTTGGGTAAAAAACCCGTTTTTAAGGAAAATGAACCCAATTTTGGGAAAAAAAAATTATTTTTGGGAAAATAAACCCAGTAATTGGGTAAAAAACCCGAATCTTGGGGAAAATGAACCCCGTTTGGGAGGAAAAAAACCCGATTATGGGAAAAATGAACCCAGTTTTGGGGAAAAAATTATTTTGAGGAAAATGAAATCAGTTTTGGGAAAAAAATTATTTTGGGGAAAATGAACCCAGTAATGGGGAAAATAACCTGATTTTGGGGAAAATGAACCCAGTTTGGGGGGAAAACCCCGGATTTGGGGAAAATGAACACAGTTTTGGGGGAAAAAATGATTTTGGGGAAAATGAACCCAGTAATGGAGATAAAAAAATGATTTTGGGGAAAATGAACCCAGTGATCGGGTAAAAAACCCGGATTTTGGGGAAAATGAACACAGTTTGTTGGGGAAAAACTAATATGTAGGGAAATAAACCCAGTTTTGGTGGAAAAAACATATTTTGGGGAGAATGAACCCAGTTTTGGGGTAAAAAAATGATTTTTTGAAAAATTAACCCACTTTGTGAGAAAAACCCCTGATTTTGGGGAAAATGAACCCAGTAATGGGGAAAAATCCTGATTTTGGGGAAAATGAACCAAGTGCGGAGTGGAAATAGAAGGTTTTGAGGAAAATGAAATCAGTTTGGACGGGACAACCTGATTTGTGTGAAAATGTACCCAGTTTTGGGGGTTAATAGGGATTTTGCGGAAAATGAACCTAGTTTCGGAGGAAAAATTCTGATTATACGGAAAATGAACACAGTTTTGGGGGAAAAAAACGTTTTTAAGGAAAATGAACCCAGTTTTTGGGGAAAAAATTATTTTGGGGAAAATGAACACAGTAATTGGGTAAAAAAACCCGAATTTTGGGGAAAATCAGCAGAGTTGGGGGGGGGGGAAGACTTGTAGAGAAATGAACCGACTTTTGCTGTAAAAAAACCGTCTTTGGGGAAAATCAACCCAGTTTGGGAGGAAAAAATCCGATTTTGGGGAAAATGAACACTGGAGGGGAAAAAAACCTGGTTTTGGGGAAAATGAACACTGGAGGGGAAAACTGGGTGAAAACGCACCCAGTGTTTTGTGGAAAAAAAGGATTTTGGGGATAATGAACCCAGTTTAGGAAGAAAGAAGCTGATTATGGGGAAAATTAACCAGTTTGGAGGGGATAACCCGTTTTTGATTAAAATGAACCCAGTTTTGAGGGAAAAAAATTTTTTTTGGGAAATAAAGCCAGTAATTGGGGCTTCTCCAAAACAACCAGGTTTTGGAGAAAATGAACACAATTTGGTGGGGAAAACCCAATATTTAGGGAAATAAACCCAGTTTTGGTGGAAAAAAAACATATTTTGGGGAAAATGAACACAGTTTTGGGGGAAAAAATGATTTTGGGGAAAATGAACCCAGTAATGGAGAAAAAATCCTGATTTTGAGGAAAATGAACCCAGTGTGGAGTGGAAATTGAAGATTTTGGGGAAAATGAAATCAGTTTGGAGGGGAAAACCTGATTTGTGTGAAAATGTACCCAGTTTTTGGGGGAGAAAAAGGATTTTGGGTAAAATGAACCCAGTGTGGAGTGGAAATAGAAGATTTTGGAGAAAATGAACACTGTTTGGAGGGGAACACCTGATTTTGGAGAAAAAGCATCCAGTTTTGGGGGGAAATAAGGATTTTGTGGAAAATGAATATAGTTTCGGAGGATAAAAACTATTTATGCAGAAAATGAACCCAGTTTTGGGTAAAAAACCCGTTTTTAAGGAAAATGAACCCAATTTTGGGGAAAAAAAATTATTTTTGGGAAAATGAACCCAGTAATTGGGTAAAAAACCCGAATTTTGGGGAAAATGAACCCCGTTTGGGAGGAAAAAAACCCGATTATGGGAAAAATGAACCCAGTTTTGGGGAAAAAATTATTTTGAGGAAAATGAAATCAGTTTTGGGAAAAAAATTATTTTGGGGAAAATGAACCCAGTAATGGGGGAAAAAAAATGATTTTGGGGAAAATGAACCCAGTTTGGGGGGAAAACCCCGGATTTGGGGAAAATGAACACAGTTTTGGGGGAAAAAATGATTTTGGGGAAAATGAACCCAGTAATGGAGATAAAAAAATGATTTTGGGGAAAATGAACCCAGTGATCGGGTAAAAAACCCGGATTTTGGGGAAAATGAACACAGTTTGTTGGGGAAAAACTAATATGTAGGGAAATAAACCCAGTTTTGGTGGAAAAAACATATTTTGGGGAGAATGAACCCAGTTTTGGGGTAAAAAAATGATTTTTTGAAAAATTAACCCACTTTGTGAGAAAAACCCCTGATTTTGGAGAAAATGAACCCAGTAATGGGGAAAAATCCTGATTTTGGGGAAAATGAACCAAGTGCGGAGTGGAAATAGAAGGTTTTGAGGAAAATGAAATCAGTTTGGACGGGACAACCTGATTTGTGTGAAAATGTACCCAGTTTTGGGGGTTAATAGGGATTTTGCGGAAAATGAACCTAGTTTCGGAGGAAAAATTCTGATTATACGGAAAATGAACACAGTTTTGGGGGAAAAAAACGTTTTTAAGGAAAATGAACCCAGTTTTTGGGGAAAAAATTATTTTGGGGAAAATGAACGCAGTAATTGGGTAAAAAAACCCGAATTTTGGGGAAAATCAGCAGAGTTGGGGGGGGGGCGAAGACTTGTAGAGAAATGAACCGACTTTTGCTGTAAAAAAACCGTCTTTGGGGAAAATCAACCCAGTTTGGGAGGAAAAAATCCGATTTTGGGGAAAATGAACACTGGAGGGGAAAAAAACCTGGTTTTGGGGAAAATGAACACTGGAGGGGAAAACTAGATTTGTGTGAAAACGCACCCAGTGTTTTGTGGAAAAAAAGGATTTTGGGGATAATGAACCCAGTTTAGGAAGAAAGAAGCTGATTATGGGGAAAATTAACCCAGTTTGGAGGGGATAACCCGTTTTTGATTAAAATGAACCCAGTTTTGAGGGAAAAAAATTTTTTTTGGGAAATAAAGCCAGTAATTGGGGCTTCTCCAAAACAACCAGGTTTTGGAGAAAATGAACACAATTTGGTGGGGAAAACCCAATATTTAGGGAAATAAACCCAGTTTTGGTGGAAAAAAAACATATTTTGGGGAAAATGAACACAGTTTTGGGGGAAAAAATGATTTTGGGGAAAATGAACCCAGTAATGGAGAAAAAATCCTGATTTTGAGGAAAATGAACCCAGTGTGGAGTGGAAATTGAAGATTTTGGGGAAAATGAAATCAGTTTGGAGGGGGAAAACCTGATTTGTGTGAAAATGTACCCAGTTTTTGGGGGAGAAAAAGGATTTTGGGTAAAATGAACCCAGTGTGGAGTGGAAATAGAAGATTTTGGAGAAAATGAACACTGTTTGGAGGGGAACACCTGATTTTGGAGAAAAAGCATCCAGTTTTGGGGGGAAATAAGGATTTTGTGGAAAATGAATATAGTTTCGGAGGATAAAAACTATTTATGCAGAAAATGAACCCAGTTTTGGGTAAAAAACCCGTTTTTAAGGAAAATGAACCCAATTTTGGGGAAAAAAATTATTTTTGGGAAAATGAACCCAGTAATTGGGTAAAAAACCCGAATTTTGGGGAAAATGAACCCCGTTTGGGAGGAAAAAAACCCGATTATGGGAAAAATGAACCCAGTTTTGGGGAAAAAATTATTTTGAGGAAAATGAAATCAGTTTTGGGGAAAAAATTATTTTGGGGAAAATGAACCCAGTAATGGGGAAAAAAAAATGATTTTGAGGAAAATGAACCCAGTTTGGGGAGAAAACCACGGATTTGGGGAAAATGAACACAGTTTTGGGGGAAAAAATGATTTTGGGGAAAATGAACCCAGTTTTGGGGAAAAAAAAAATGATTTTGGGGAAAATGAACCCAGTGATCGGGTAAAAAACCCGGATTTTGGGGAAAATGAACACAGTTTGTTGGGGAAAACCTAATATGTAGGGAAATAAACCCAGTTTTGGTGGAAAAAACATATTTTGGGGAAAATGAACCCAGTTTTGGGGTAAAAAAATGATTTTTTGAAAAATTAACCCACTTTGTGAGAAAAACCCCTGATTTTGGAGAAAATGAACCCAGTAATGGGGAAAAATCCTGATTTTGGGGAAAATGAACCAAGTGCGGAGTGGAAATAGAAGGTTTTGAGGAAAATGAAATCAGTTTGGACGGGACAACCTGATTTGTGTGAAAATGTACCCAGTTTTGGGGGTTAATAGGGATTTTGCGGAAAATGAACCTAGTTTCGGAGGAAAAATTCTGATTATACGGAAAATGAACACAGTTTTGGGGGAAAAAAACGTTTTTAAGGAAAATTAACTCAATTTTTGGGGAAAAAATTATTTTGGGGAAAATGAACGCAGTAATTGGGTAAAAAAACCCGAATTTTGGGGAAAATCAGCAGAGTTGGGGGGGGGGGAAGACTTGTAGAGAAATGAACCGACTTTTGCTGTAAAAAAACCGACTTTGGGGAAAATCAACCCAGTTTGGGAGGAAAAAATCCGATTTTGGGGAAAATGAACACTGGAGGGGAAAAAAACCTGGTTTTGGGGAAAATGAACACTGGAGGGGAAAACTAGATTTGTGTGAAAACGCACCCAGTGTTTTGTGGAAAAAAAGGATTTTGGGGAAAATGAACCCAGTTTAGGAAGAAAGAAGCTGATTATGGGGAAAATTAACCCAGTTTGGAGGGGATAACCCGTTTTTGATTAAAATGAACCCAGTTTTGAGGGAAAAAAAATTTTTTTGGGAAATAATGCCAGTAATTGGGGCTTCTCCAAAACAACCAGGTTTTGGAGAAAATGAACACAATTTGGTGGGGAAAACCCAATATTTGGGGAAATAAACCCAGTTTTGGTGGGAAAAAAACATATTTTGGGGAAAATGAACACAGTTTTGGGGGAAAAAATGATTTTGGGGAAAATGAACCCAGTAATGGAGAAAAAATCCTGATTTTGGGGAAAATGAACCCAGTGTGGAGTGGAAATTGAAGATTTTGGGGAAAATGAAATCAGTTTGGAGGGGAAAACCTGATTTGTGTGAAAATGTACCCAGTTTTTGGGGGAGAAAAAGGATTTTGGGTAAAATGAACCCAGTGTGGAGTGGAAATAGAAGATTTTGGAGAAAATGAACACTGTTTGGAGGGGAACACCTGATTTTGGAGAAAAAGCATCCAGTTTTGGGGGGAAATAAGGATTTTGTGGAAAATGAATATAGTTTCGGAGGATAAAAGCTATTTATGCAGAAAATGAACCCAGTTTTGGGTAAAAAACCCGTTTTTAAGGAAAATGAACCCAATTTTGGGGAAAAAAATTTATTTTTGGGAAAATGAACCCAGTAATTGGGTAAAAAACCCGAATTTTGGGGAAAATGAACCCCGTTTGGGAGGAAAAAAACCCGATTATGGGAAAAATGAACCCAGTTTTGGGGAAAAAATTATTTTGAGGAAAATGAAATCAGTTTTGGGAAAAAAATTATTTTGGGGAAAATGAACCCAGTAATGGGGAAAAAAAAATGATTTTGGGGAAAATGAACCCAGTTTGGGGGGAAAACCCCGGATTTGGGGAAAATGAACACAGTTTTGGGGGAAAAAATGATTTTGGGGAAAATGAACCCAGTAATGGAGATAAAAAAATGATTTTGGGGAAAATGAACCCAGTGATCGGGTAAAAAACCCGGATTTTGGGGAAAATGAACACAGTTTGTTGGGGAAAAACTAATATGTAGGGAAATAAACCCAGTTTTGGTGGAAAAAACATATTTTGGGGAGAATGAACCCAGTTTTGGGGTAAAAAAATGATTTTTTGAAAAATTAACCCACTTTGTGAGAAAAACCCCTGATTTTGGAGAAAATGAACCCAGTAATGGGGAAAAATCCTGATTTTGGGGAAAATGAACCAAGTGCGGAGTGGAAATAGAAGGTTTTGAGGAAAATGAAATCAGTTTGGACGGGACAACCTGATTTGTGTGAAAATGTACCCAGTTTTGGGGGTTAATAGGGATTTTGCGGAAAATGAACCTAGTTTCGGAGGAAAAATTCTGATTATACGGAAAATGAACACAGTTTTGGGGGAAAAAAACGTTTTTAAGGAAAATGAACCCAGTTTTTGGGGAAAAAATTATTTTGGGGAAAATGAACGCAGTAATTGGGTAAAAAAACCCGAATTTTGGGGAAAATCAGCAGAGTTGGGGGGGGGCGAAGACTTGTAGAGAAATGAACCGACTTTTGCTGTAAAAAAACCGTCTTTGGGGAAAATCAACCCAGTTTGGGAGGAAAAAATCCGATTTTGGGGAAAATGAACACTGGAGGGGAAAAAAACCTGGTTTTGGGGAAAATGAACACTGGAGGGGAAAACTAGATTTGTGTGAAAACGCACCCAGTGTTTTGTGGAAAAAAAGGATTTTGGGGAAAATGAACCCAGTTTAGGAAGAAAGAAGCTGATTATGGGGAAAATTAACCCAGTTTGGAGGGGATAACCCGTTTTTGATTAAAATGAACCCAGTTTTGAGGGAAAAAAAATTTTTTTGGGAAATAAAGCCAGTAATTGGGGCTTCTCCAAAACAACCAGGTTTTGGAGAAAATGAACACAATTTGGTGGGGAAAACCCAATATTTAGGGAAATAAACCCAGTTTTGGTGGAAAAAAAACATATTTTGGGGAAAATGAACCCAGTTTTGGGGGAAAAAATGATTTTGGGGAAAATGAACCCAGTAATGGAGAAAAAATCCTGATTTTTGGAGAAAATGAACCCAGTGTGGAGTGGAAATTGAAGATTTTGGGGAAAATGAAATCAGTTTGGAGGGGAAAACCTGATTTGTGTGAAAATGTACCCAGTTTTTGGGGGAGAAAAAGGATTTTGGGTAAAATGAACCCAGTGTGGAGTGGAAATAGAAGATTTTGGAGAAAATGAACACTGTTTGGAGGAGAACACCTGATTTTGGAGAAAAAGCATCCAGTTTTGGGGGGAAATAAGGATTTTGTGGAAAATGAATATAGTTTCGGAGGATAAAAGCTATTTATGCAGAAAATGAACCCAGTTTTGGGTAAAAAACCCGTTTTTAAGGAAAATGAACCCAATTTTGGGAAAAAAAAATTATTTTTGGGAAAATAAACCCAGTAATTGGGTAAAAAACCCGAATTTTGGGGAAAGTGAACCCCGTTTGGGAGGAAAAAAACCCGATTATGGGAAAAATGAACCCAGTTTTGGGGAAAAAATTATTTTGGGGAAAATGAAATCAGTTTTGGGAAAAAAATTATTTTGGGGAAAATGAACCCAGTAATGGGGAAAATAACCTGATTTTGGGGAAAATGAACCCAGTTTGGGGGGAAAACCCCGGATTTGGGGAAAATGAACACAGTTTTGGGGGAAAAAATGATTTTGGGGAAAATGAACCCAGTAATGGAGATAAAAAAATGATTTTGGGGAAAATGAACCCAGTGATCGGGTAAAAAACCCGGATTTTGGGGAAAATGAACACAGTTTGTTGGGGAAAAACTAATATGTAGGGAAATAAACCCAGTTTTGGTGGAAAAAACATATTTTGGGGAGAATGAACCCAGTTTTGGGGTAAAAAAATGATTTTTTGAAAAATTAACCCACTTTGTGAGAAAAACCCCTGATTTTGGGGAAAATGAACCCAGTAATGGGGAAAAATCCTGATTTTGGGGAAAATGAACCAAGTGCGGAGTGGAAATAGAAGGTTTTGAGGAAAATGAAATCAGTTTGGACGGGACAACCTGATTTGTGTGAAAATGTACCCAGTTTTGGGGGTTAATAGGGATTTTGCGGAAAATGAACCTAGTTTCGGAGGAAAAATTCTGATTATACGGAAAATGAACACAGTTTTGGGGGAAAAAAACGTTTTTAAGGAAAATGAACCCAGTTTTTGGGGAAAAAATTATTTTGGGGAAAATGAACGCAGTAATTGGGTAAAAAAACCCGAATTTTGGGGAAAATCAGCAGAGTTGGGGGGGGGGGAAGACTTGTAGAGAAATGAACCGACTTTTGCTGTAAAAAAACCGTCTTTGGGGAAAATCAACCCAGTTTGGGAGGAAAAAATCCGATTTTGGGGAAAATGAACACTGGAGGGGAAAAAAACCTGGTTTTGGGGAAAATGAACACTGGAGGGGAAAACTAGATTTGTGTGAAAACGCACCCAGTGTTTTGTGGAAAAAAAGGATTTTGGGGATAATGAACCCAGTTTAGGAAGAAAGAAGCTGATTATGGGGAAAATTAACCCAGTTTGGAGGGGATAACCCGTTTTTGATTAAAATGAACCCAGTTTTGAGGGAAAAAAATTTTTTTTGGGAAATAAAGCCAGTAATTGGGGCTTCTCCAAAACAACCAGGTTTTGGAGAAAATGAACACAATTTGGTGGGGAAAACCCAATATTTAGGGAAATAAACCCAGTTTTGGTGGAAAAAAAACATATTTTGGGGAAAATGAAAACAGTTTTGGGGGAAAAAATGATTTTGGGGAAAATGAACCCAGTAATGGAGAAAAAATCCTGATTTTGAGGAAAATGAACCCAGTGTGGAGTGGAAATTGAAGATTTTGGGGAAAATGAAATCAGTTTGGAGGGGAAAACCTGATTTGTGTGAAAATGTACCCAGTTTTTGGGGGAGAAAAAGGATTTTGGGTAAAATGAACCCAGTGTGGAGTGGAAATAGAAGATTTTGGAGAAAATGAACACTGTTTGGAGGGGAACACCTGATTTTGGAGAAAAAGCATCCAGTTTTGGGGGGAAATAAGGATTTTGTGGAAAATGAATATAGTTTCGGAGGATAAAAACTATTTATGCAGAAAATGAACCCAGTTTTGGGTAAAAAACCCGTTTTTAAGGAAAATGAACCCAATTTTGGGGAAAAAAAATTATTTTTGGGAAAATGAACCCAGTAATTGGGTAAAAAACCCGAATTTTGGGGAAAATGAACCCCGTTTGGGAGGAAAAAAACCCGATTATGGGAAAAATGAACCCAGTTTTGGGGAAAAAATTATTTGAGGAAAATGAAATCAGTTTTGGGGAAAAATTATTTTGGGGAAAATGAACCCAGTAATGGGGAAAAAAAATGATTTTGAGGAAAATGAACCCAGTTTGGGGAGAAAACCCGGATTTGGGGAAAATGAACACAGTTTTGGGGGAAAAAATGATTTTGGGGAAAATGAACCCAGTTTTGGGGAAAAAAAAATGATTTTGGGGAAAATGAACCCAGTGATCGGGTAAAAAACCCGGATTTTGGGGAAAATGAACACAGTTTGTTGGGAAAACCTAATATGTAGGGAAATAAACCAGTTTTGGTGGAAAAAACATATTTTGGGGAAAATGAACCCAGTTTTGGGGTAAAAAAATGATTTTTTGAAAAATTAACCCACTTTGTGAGAAAAACCCTGATTTTGGAGAAAATGAACCCAGTAATGGGAAAAATCCTGATTTTGGGGAAAATGAACCAAGTGCGGAGTGGAAATAGAAGGTTTTGAGGAAAATGAAATCAGTTTGGACGGGACAACCTGATTTGTGTGAAAATGTACCCAGTTTTGGGGGTTAATAGGGATTTTGCGGAAAATGAACCTAGTTTCGGAGGAAAAATTCTGATTATACGGAAAATGAACACAGTTTTGGGGGAAAAAAACGTTTTTAAGGAAAATTAACTCAATTTTTGGGGAAAAATTATTTTGGGGAAAATGAACGCAGTAATTGGGTAAAAAAACCCGAATTTTGGGGAAAATCAGCAGAGTTGGGGGGGGGAAGACTTGTAGAGAAATGAACCGACTTTTGCTGTAAAAAAACCGACTTTGGGGAAAATCAACCCAGTTTGGGAGGAAAAAATCCGATTTTGGGGAAAATGAACACTGGAGGGGAAAAAAACCTGGTTTTGGGGAAAATGAACACTGGAGGGGAAAACTAGATTTGTGTGAAAACGCACCCAGTGTTTTGTGGAAAAAAAGGATTTTGGGGAAAATGAACCCAGTTTAGGAAGAAAGAAGCTGATTATGGGGAAAATTAACCCAGTTTGGAGGGGATAACCCGTTTTTGATTAAAATGAACCCAGTTTTGAGGGAAAAAAATTTTTTTGGGAAATAATGCCAGTAATTGGGGCTTCTCCAAAACAACCAGGTTTTGGAGAAAATGAACACAATTTGGTGGGAAAACCCAATATTTGGGGAAATAAACCCAGTTTTGGTGGGAAAAAACATATTTTGGGGAAATTGAACACAGTTTTGGGGGAAAAATGATTTTGGGGAAAATGAACCCAGTAATGGAGAAAAATCCTGATTTTGGGGAAAATGAACCCAGTGTGAAGTGGAGATTGAAGATTTTGGGAAAATGAAATCAGTTTGGAGGGGAAAACCTGATTTGTGTGAAAATGTACCCAGTTTTTGGGGGAGAAAAAGGATTTTGGGTAAAATGAACCCAGTGTGGAGTGGAAATAGAAGATTTTGGAGAAAATGAACACTGTTTGGAGGGAACACCTGATTTTGGAGAAAAAGCATCCAGTTTGGGGGGAAATAAGGATTTTGTGGAAAATGAATATAGTTTCGGAGGATAAAAGCTATTTATGCAGAAAATGAACCCAGTTTTGGGTAAAAAACCCGTTTTTAAGGAAAATGAACCAATTTTGGGGAAAAAATTTATTTTGGGAAAATGAACCCAGTAATTGGTAAAAAACCCGAATTTTGGGAAAATGAACCCGTTTGGAGGAAAAAAACCCGATTATGGAAAAATGAACCCAGTTTTGGGGGAAAAAATTATTTGAGGAAATGAAATCAGTTTTGGGAAAAAAATTATTTTGGGGAAAGTGAACCCAGTAATGGGGGAAAAAAAATGATTTTGGGGAAAATGAACCCAGTTGATTTTGGGGAAAATGAACCCAGTTTGGGGGGAAAACCCCGGATTTGGGGAAAATGAACACAGTTTTGGGGGAAAAAATGATTTTGGGGAAAATGAACCCAGTAATGGAGATAAAAAAATGATTTTGGGGAAAATGAACCCAGTGATCGGGTAAAAAACCCGGATTTTGGGGAAAATGAACACAGTTTGTTGGGGAAAAACTAATATGTAGGGAAATAAACCCAGTTTTGGTGGAAAAAACATATTTTGGGGAGAATGAACCCAGTTTTGGGGTAAAAAAATGATTTTTTGAAAAATTAACCCACTTTGTGAGAAAAACCCCTGATTTTGGGGAAAATGAACCCAGTAATGGGGAAAAATCCTGATTTTGGGGAAAATGAACCAAGTGCGGAGTGGAAATAGAAGGTTTTGAGGAAAATGAAATCAGTTTGGACGGGACAACCTGATTTGTGTGAAAATGTACCCAGTTTTGGGGGTTAATAGGGATTTTGCGGAAAATGAACCTAGTTTCGGAGGAAAAATTCTGATTATACGGAAAATGAACACAGTTTTGGGGGAAAAAAACGTTTTTAAGGAAAATGAACCCAGTTTTTGGGGAAAAAATTATTTTGGGGAAAATGAACGCAGTAATTGGGTAAAAAAACCCGAATTTTGGGGAAAATCAGCAGAGTTGGGGGGGGGCGAAGACTTGTAGAGAAATGAACCGACTTTTGCTGTAAAAAAACCGTCTTTGGGGAAAATCAACCCAGTTTGGGAGGAAAAAATCCGATTTTGGGGAAAATGAACACTGGAGGGGAAAAAAACCTGGTTTTGGGGAAAATGAACACTGGAGGGGAAAACTAGATTTGTGTGAAAACGCACCCAGTGTTTTGTGGAAAAAAAGGATTTTGGGGATAATGAACCCAGTTTAGGAAGAAAGAAGCTGATTATGGGGAAAATTAACCCAGTTTGGAGGGGATAACCCGTTTTTGATTAAAATGAACCCAGTTTTGAGGGAAAAAAATTTTTTTTGGGAAATAAAGCCAGTAATTGGGGCTTCTCCAAAACAACCAGGTTTTGGAGAAAATGAACACAATTTGGTGGGGAAAACCCAATATTTAGGGAAATAAACCCAGTTTTGGTGGAAAAAAAACATATTTTGGGGAAAATGAACACAGTTTTGGGGGAAAAAATGATTTTGGGGAAAATGAACCCAGTAATGGAGAAAAAATCCTGATTTTGGGGAAAATGAACCCAGTGTGGAGTGGAAATTGAAGATTTTGGGGAAAATGAAATCAGTTTGGAGGGGAAAACCTGATTTGTGTGAAAATGTACCCAGTTTTTGGGGGAGAAAAAGGATTTTGGGTAAAATGAACCCAGTGTGGAGTGGAAATAGAAGATTTTGGAGAAAATGAACACTGTTTGGAGGGGAACACCTGATTTTGGAGAAAAAGCATCCAGTTTTGGGGGGAAATAAGGATTTTGTGGAAAATGAATATAGTTTCGGAGGATAAAAACTATTTATGCAGAAAATGAACCCAGTTTTGGGTAAAAAACCCGTTTTTAAGGAAAATGAACCCAATTTTGGGGAAAAAAATTATTTTTGGGAAAATGAACCCAGTAATTGGGTAAAAAACCCGAATTTTGGGGAAAATGAACCCCGTTTGGGAGGAAAAAAACCCGATTATGGGAAAAATGAACCCAGTTTTGGGGAAAAAATTATTTTGAGGAAAATGAAATCAGTTTTGGGGAAAAAATTATTTTGGGGAAAATGAACCCAGTAATGGGGAAAAAAAAATGATTTTGAGGAAAATGAACCCAGTTTGGGGAGAAAACCCCGGATTTGGGGAAAATGAACACAGTTTTGGGGGAAAAAATGATTTTGGGGAAAATGAACCCAGTTTTGGGGAAAAAAAAATGATTTTGGGGAAAATGAACCCAGTGATCGGGTAAAAAACCCGGATTTTGGGGAAAATGAACACAGTTTGTTGGGGAAAACCTAATATGTAGGGAAATAAACCCAGTTTTGGTGGAAAAAACATATTTTGGGGAAAATGAACCCAGTTTTGGGGTAAAAAAATGATTTTTTGAAAAATTAACCCACTTTGTGAGAAAAACCCCTGATTTTGGAGAAAATGAACCCAGTAATGGGGAAAAATCCTGATTTTGGGGAAAATGAACCAAGTGCGGAGTGGAAATAGAAGGTTTTGAGGAAAATGAAATCAGTTTGGACGGGACAACCTGATTTGTGTGAAAATGTACCCAGTTTTGGGGGTTAATAGGGATTTTGCGGAAAATGAACCTAGTTTCGGAGGAAAAATTCTGATTATACGGAAAATGAACACAGTTTTGGGGGAAAAAAACGTTTTTAAGGAAAATTAACTCAATTTTTGGGGAAAAAATTATTTTGGGGAAAATGAACGCAGTAATTGGGTAAAAAAACCCGAATTTTGGGGAAAATCAGCAGAGTTGGGGGGAGGGGAAGACTTGTAGAGAAATGAACCGACTTTTGCTGTAAAAAAACCGACTTTGGGGAAAATCAACCCAGTTTGGGAGGAAAAAATCCGATTTTGGGGAAAATGAACACTGGAGGGGAAAAAAACCTGGTTTTGGGGAAAATGAACACTGGAGGGGAAAACTAGATTTGTGTGAAAACGCACCCAGTGTTTTGTGGAAAAAAAGGATTTTGGGGAAAATGAACCCAGTTTAGGAAGAAAGAAGCTGATTATGGGGAAAATTAACCCAGTTTGGAGGGGATAACCCGTTTTTGATTAAAATGAACCCAGTTTTGAGGGAAAAAAAATTTTTTTGGGAAATAATGCCAGTAATTGGGGCTTCTCCAAAACAACCAGGTTTTGGAGAAAATGAACACAATTTGGTGGGGAAAACCCAATATTTGGGGAAATAAACCCAGTTTTGGTGGGAAAAAAACATATTTTGGGGAAAATGAACACAGTTTTGGGGGAAAAAATGATTTTGGGGAAAATGAACCCAGTAATGGAGAAAAAATCCTGATTTTGGGGAAAATGAACCCAGTGTGGAGTGGAAATTGAAGATTTTGGGGAAAATGAAATCAGTTTGGAGGGGAAAACCTGATTTGTGTGAAAATGTACCCAGTTTTTGGGGGAGAAAAAGGATTTTGGGTAAAATGAACCCAGTGTGGAGTGGAAATAGAAGATTTTGGAGAAAATGAACACTGTTTGGAGGGGAACACCTGATTTTGGAGAAAAAGCATCCAGTTTTGGGGGGAAATAAGGATTTTGTGGAAAATGAATATAGTTTCGGAGGATAAAAGCTATTTATGCAGAAAATGAACCCAGTTTTGGGTAAAAAACCCGTTTTTAAGGAAAATGAACCCAATTTTGGGGAAAAAAATTTATTTTTGGGAAAATGAACCCAGTAATTGGGTAAAAAACCCGAATTTTGGGGAAAATGAACCCCGTTTGGGAGGAAAAAAACCCGATTATGGGAAAAATGAACCCAGTTTTGGGGAAAAAATTATTTTGAGGAAAATGAAATCAGTTTTGGGAAAAAAATTATTTTGGGGAAAATGAACCCAGTAATGGGGAAAAAAAAATGATTTTGGGGAAAATGAACCCAGTTTGGGGGGAAAACCCCGGATTTGGGGAAAATGAACACAGTTTTGGGGGAAAAAATGATTTTGGGGAAAATGAACCCAGTAATGGAGATAAAAAAATGATTTTGGGGAAAATGAACCCAGTGATCGGGTAAAAAACCCGGATTTTGGGGAAAATGAACACAGTTTGTTGGGGAAAAACTAATATGTAGGGAAATAAACCCAGTTTTGGTGGAAAAAACATATTTTGGGGAGAATGAACCCAGTTTTGGGGTAAAAAAATGATTTTTTGAAAAATTAACCCACTTTGTGAGAAAAACCCCTGATTTTGGAGAAAATGAACCCAGTAATGGGGAAAAATCCTGATTTTGGGGAAAATGAACCAAGTGCGGAGTGGAAATAGAAGGTTTTGAGGAAAATGAAATCAGTTTGGACGGGACAACCTGATTTGTGTGAAAATGTACCCAGTTTTGGGGGTTAATAGGGATTTTGCGGAAAATGAACCTAGTTTCGGAGGAAAAATTCTGATTATACGGAAAATGAACACAGTTTTGGGGGAAAAAAACGTTTTTAAGGAAAATGAACCCAGTTTTTGGGGAAAAAATTATTTTGGGGAAAATGAACGCAGTAATTGGGTAAAAAAACCCGAATTTTGGGGAAAATCAGCAGAGTTGGGGGGGGGCGAAGACTTGTAGAGAAATGAACCGACTTTTGCTGTAAAAAAACCGTCTTTGGGGAAAATCAACCCAGTTTGGGAGGAAAAAATCCGATTTTGGGGAAAATGAACACTGGAGGGGAAAAAAACCTGGTTTTGGGGAAAATGAACACTGGAGGGGAAAACTAGATTTGTGTGAAAACGCACCCAGTGTTTTGTGGAAAAAAAGGATTTTGGGGAAAATGAACCCAGTTTAGGAAGAAAGAAGCTGATTATGGGGAAAATTAACCCAGTTTGGAGGGGATAACCCGTTTTTGATTAAAATGAACCCAGTTTTGAGGGAAAAAAAATTTTTTTGGGAAATAAAGCCAGTAATTGGGGCTTCTCCAAAACAACCAGGTTTTGGAGAAAATGAACACAATTTGGTGGGGAAAACCCAATATTTAGGGAAATAAACCCAGTTTTGGTGGAAAAAAAACATATTTTGGGGAAAATGAACCCAGTTTTGGGGGAAAAAATGATTTTGGGGAAAATGAACCCAGTAATGGAGAAAAAATCCTGATTTTTGGAGAAAATGAACCCAGTGTGGAGTGGAAATTGAAGATTTTGGGGAAAATGAAATCAGTTTGGAGGGGAAAACCTGATTTGTGTGAAAATGTACCCAGTTTTTGGGGGAGAAAAAGGATTTTGGGTAAAATGAACCCAGTGTGGAGTGGAAATAGAAGATTTTGGAGAAAATGAACACTGTTTGGAGGAGAACACCTGATTTTGGAGAAAAAGCATCCAGTTTTGGGGGGAAATAAGGATTTTGTGGAAAATGAATATAGTTTCGGAGGATAAAAGCTATTTATGCAGAAAATGAACCCAGTTTTGGGTAAAAAACCCGTTTTTAAGGAAAATGAACCCAATTTTGGGAAAAAAAAATTATTTTTGGGAAAATAAACCCAGTAATTGGGTAAAAAACCCGAATTTTGGGGAAAGTGAACCCCGTTTGGGAGGAAAAAAACCCGATTATGGGAAAAATGAACCCAGTTTTGGGGAAAAAATTATTTTGGGGAAAATGAAATCAGTTTTGGGAAAAAAATTATTTTGGGGAAAATGAACCCAGTAATGGGGAAAATAACCTGATTTTGGGGAAAATGAACCCAGTTTGGGGGGAAAACCCCGGATTTGGGGAAAATGAACACAGTTTTGGGGGAAAAAATGATTTTGGGGAAAATGAACCCAGTAATGGAGATAAAAAAATGATTTTGGGGAAAATGAACCCAGTGATCGGGTAAAAAACCCGGATTTTGGGGAAAATGAACACAGTTTGTTGGGGAAAAACTAATATGTAGGGAAATAAACCCAGTTTTGGTGGAAAAAACATATTTTGGGGAGAATGAACCCAGTTTTGGGGTAAAAAAATGATTTTTTGAAAAATTAACCCACTTTGTGAGAAAAACCCCTGATTTTGGGGAAAATGAACCCAGTAATGGGGAAAAATCCTGATTTTGGGGAAAATGAACCAAGTGCGGAGTGGAAATAGAAGGTTTTGAGGAAAATGAAATCAGTTTGGACGGGACAACCTGATTTGTGTGAAAATGTACCCAGTTTTGGGGGTTAATAGGGATTTTGCGGAAAATGAACCTAGTTTCGGAGGAAAAATTCTGATTATACGGAAAATGAACACAGTTTTGGGGGAAAAAAACGTTTTTAAGGAAAATGAACCCAGTTTTTGGGGAAAAAATTATTTTGGGGAAAATGAACGCAGTAATTGGGTAAAAAAACCCGAATTTTGGGGAAAATCAGCAGAGTTGGGGGGGGGGGGAAGACTTGTAGAGAAATGAACCGACTTTTGCTGTAAAAAAACCGTCTTTGGGGAAAATCAACCCAGTTTGGGAGGAAAAAATCCGATTTTGGGGAAAATGAACACTGGAGGGGAAAAAAAACTGGTTTTGGGGAAAATGAACACTGGAGGGGAAAACTAGATTTGTGTGAAAACGCACCCAGTGTTTTGTGGAAAAAAAGGATTTTGGGGAAAATGAACCCAGTTTAGGAAGAAAGAAGCTGATTATGGGGAAAATTAACCCAGTTTGGAGGGGATAACCCGTTTTTGGTTAAAATGAACCCAGTTTTGAGGGAAAAAAATTTTTTTTGGGAAATAAAGCCAGTAATTGGGGCTTCTCCAAAACAACCAGGTTTTGGAGAAAATGAACACAATTTGGTGGGGAAAACCCAATATTTAGGGAAATAAACCCAGTTTTGGTGGAAAAAAAACATATTTTGGGGAAAATGAACACAGTTTTGGGGGAAAAAATGATTTTGGGGAAAATGAACCCAGTAATGGAGAAAAAATCCTGATTTTGAGGAAAATGAACCCAGTGTGGAGTGGAAATTGAAGATTTTGGGGAAAATGAAATCAGTTTGGAGGGGAAAACCTGATTTGTGTGAAAATGTACCCAGTTTTTGGGGGAGAAAAAGGATTTTGGGTAAAATGAACCCAGTGTGGAGTGGAAATAGAAGATTTTGGAGAAAATGAACACTGTTTGGAGGGGAACACCTGATTTTGGAGAAAAAGCATCCAGTTTTGGGGGGAAATAAGGATTTTGTGGAAAATGAATATAGTTTCGGAGGATAAAAACTATTTATGCAGAAAATGAACCCAGTTTTGGGTAAAAAACCCGTTTTTAAGGAAAATGAACCCAATTTTGGGGAAAAAAAATTATTTTTGGGAAAATGAACCCAGTAATTGGGTAAAAAACCCGAATTTTGGGGAAAATGAACCCCGTTTGGGAGGAAAAAAACCCGATTATGGGAAAAATGAACCCAGTTTTGGGGAAAAAATTATTTTGAGGAAAATGAAATCAGTTTTGGGGAAAAAATTATTTTGGGGAAAATGAACCCAGTAATGGGGAAAAAAAAATGATTTTGAGGAAAATGAACCCAGTTTGGGGAGAAAACCCCGGATTTGGGGAAAATGAACACAGTTTTGGGGGAAAAAATGATTTTGGGGAAAATGAACACAGTTTTGGGGAAAAAAAAATGATTTTGGGGAAAATGAACCCAGTGATCGGGTAAAAAACCCGGATTTTGGGGAAAATGAACACAGTTTGTTGGGGAAAACCTAATATGTAGGGAAATAAACCCAGTTTTGGTGGAAAAAACATATTTTGGGGAAAATGAACCCAGTTTTGGGGTAAAAAAATGATTTTTTGAAAAATTAACCCACTTTGTGAGAAAAACCCCTGATTTTGGAGAAAATGAACCCAGTAATGGGGAAAAATCCTGATTTTGGGGAAAATGAACCAAGTGCGGAGTGGAAATAGAAGGTTTTGAGGAAAATGAAATCAGTTTGGACGGGACAACCTGATTTGTGTGAAAATGTACCCAGTTTTGGGGGTTAATAGGGATTTTGCGGAAAATGAACCTAGTTTCGGAGGAAAAATTCTGATTATACGGAAAATGAACACAGTTTTGGGGGAAAAAAACGTTTTTAAGGAAAATTAACTCAATTTTTGGGGAAAAAATTATTTTGGGGAAAATGAACGCAGTAATTGGGTAAAAAAACCCGAATTTTGGGGAAAATCAGCAGAGTTGGGGGGGGGGGAAGACTTGTAGAGAAATGAACCGACTTTTGCTGTAAAAAAACCGACTTTGGGGAAAATCAACCCAGTTTGGGAGGAAAAAATCCGATTTTGGGGAAAATGAACACTGGAGGGGAAAAAAACCTGGTTTTGGGGAAAATGAACACTGGAGGGGAAAACTAGATTTGTGTGAAAACGCACCCAGTGTTTTGTGGAAAAAAAGGATTTTGGGGAAAATGAACCCAGTTTAGGAAGAAAGAAGCTGATTATGGGGAAAATTAACCCAGTTTGGAGGGGATAACCCGTTTTTGATTAAAATGAACCCAGTTTTGAGGGAAAAAAAATTTTTTTGGGAAATAATGCCAGTAATTGGGGCTTCTCCAAAACAACCAGGTTTTGGAGAAAATGAACACAATTTGGTGGGGAAAACCCAATATTTGGGGAAATAAACCCAGTTTTGGTGGGAAAAAAACATATTTTGGGGAAAATGAACACAGTTTTGGGGGAAAAAATGATTTTGGGGAAAATGAACCCAGTAATGGAGAAAAAATCCTGATTTTGGGGAAAATGAACCCAGTGTGGAGTGGAAATTGAAGATTTTGGGGAAAATGAAATCAGTTTGGAGGGGAAAACCTGATTTGTGTGAAAATGTACCCAGTTTTTGGGGGAGAAAAAGGATTTTGGGTAAAATGAACCCAGTGTGGAGTGGAAATAGAAGATTTTGGAGAAAATGAACACTGTTTGGAGGGGAACACCTGATTTTGGAGAAAAAGCATCCAGTTTTGGGGGGAAATAAGGATTTTGTGGAAAATGAATATAGTTTCGGAGGATAAAAGCTATTTATGCAGAAAATGAACCCAGTTTTGGGTAAAAAACCCGTTTTTAAGGAAAATGAACCCAATTTTGGGGAAAAAAATTTATTTTTGGGAAAATGAACCCAGTAATTGGGTAAAAAACCCGAATTTTGGGGAAAATGAACCCCGTTTGGGAGGAAAAAAACCCGATTATGGGAAAAATGAACCCAGTTTTGGGGAAAAAATTATTTTGAGGAAAATGAAATCAGTTTTGGGAAAAAAATTATTTTGGGGAAAATGAACCCAGTAATGGGGAAAAAAAAATGATTTTGGGGAAAATGAACCCAGTTTGGGGGGAAAACCCCGGATTTGGGGAAAATGAACACAGTTTTGGGGGAAAAAATGATTTTGGGGAAAATGAACCCAGTAATGGAGATAAAAAAATGATTTTGGGGAAAATGAACCCAGTGATCGGGTAAAAAACCCGGATTTTGGGGAAAATGAACACAGTTTGTTGGGGAAAAACTAATATGTAGGGAAATAAACCCAGTTTTGGTGGAAAAAACATATTTTGGGGAGAATGAACCCAGTTTTGGGGTAAAAAAATGATTTTTTGAAAAATTAACCCACTTTGTGAGAAAAACCCCTGATTTTGGAGAAAATGAACCCAGTAATGGGGAAAAATCCTGATTTTGGGGAAAATGAACCAAGTGCGGAGTGGAAATAGAAGGTTTTGAGGAAAATGAAATCAGTTTGGACGGGACAACCTGATTTGTGTGAAAATGTACCCAGTTTTGGGGGTTAATAGGGATTTTGCGGAAAATGAACCTAGTTTCGGAGGAAAAATTCTGATTATACGGAAAATGAACACAGTTTTGGGGGAAAAAAACGTTTTTAAGGAAAATGAACCCAGTTTTTGGGGAAAAAATTATTTTGGGGAAAATGAACGCAGTAATTGGGTAAAAAAACCCGAATTTTGGGGAAAATCAGCAGAGTTGGGGGGGGGCGAAGACTTGTAGAGAAATGAACCGACTTTTGCTGTAAAAAAACCGTCTTTGGGGAAAATCAACCCAGTTTGGGAGGAAAAAATCCGATTTTGGGGAAAATGAACACTGGAGGGGAAAAAAACCTGGTTTTGGGGAAAATGAACACTGGAGGGGAAAACTAGATTTGTGTGAAAACGCACCCAGTGTTTTGTGGAAAAAAAGGATTTTGGGGAAAATGAACCCAGTTTAGGAAGAAAGAAGCTGATTATGGGGAAAATTAACCCAGTTTGGAGGGGATAACCCGTTTTTGATTAAAATGAACCCAGTTTTGAGGGAAAAAAATTTTTTTTGGGAAATAAAGCCAGTAATTGGGGCTTCTCCAAAACAACCAGGTTTTGGAGAAAATGAACACAATTTGGTGGGGAAAACCCAATATTTAGGGAAATAAACCCAGTTTTGGTGGAAAAAAAACATATTTTGGGGAAAATGAACCCAGTTTTGGGGGAAAAAATGATTTTGGGGAAAATGAACCCAGTAATGGAGAAAAAATCCTGATTTTTGGAGAAAATGAACCCAGTGTGGAGTGGAAATTGAAGATTTTGGGGAAAATGAAATCAGTTTGGAGGGGAAAACCTGATTTGTGTGAAAATGTACCCAGTTTTTGGGGGAGAAAAAGGATTTTGGGTAAAATGAACCCAGTGTGGAGTGGAAATAGAAGATTTTGGAGAAAATGAACACTGTTTGGAGGAGAACACCTGATTTTGGAGAAAAAGCATCCAGTTTTGGGGGGAAATAAGGATTTTGTGGAAAATGAATATAGTTTCGGAGGATAAAAGCTATTTATGCAGAAAATGAACCCAGTTTTGGGTAAAAAACCCGTTTTTAAGGAAAATGAACCCAATTTTGGGAAAAAAAAATTATTTTTGGGAAAATAAACCCAGTAATTGGGTAAAAAACCCGAATTTTGGGGAAAGTGAACCCCGTTTGGGAGGAAAAAAACCCGATTATGGGAAAAATGAACCCAGTTTTGGGGAAAAAATTATTTTGGGGAAAATGAAATCAGTTTTGGGAAAAAAATTATTTTGGGGAAAATGAACCCAGTAATGGGGAAAATAACCTGATTTTGGGGAAAATGAACCCAGTTTGGGGGGAAAACCCCGGATTTGGGGAAAATGAACACAGTTTTGGGGGAAAAAATGATTTTGGGGAAAATGAACCCAGTAATGGAGATAAAAAAATGATTTTGGGGAAAATGAACCCAGTGATCGGGTAAAAAACCCGGATTTTGGGGAAAATGAACACAGTTTGTTGGGGAAAAACTAATATGTAGGGAAATAAACCCAGTTTTGGTGGAAAAAACATATTTTGGGGAGAATGAACCCAGTTTTGGGGTAAAAAAATGATTTTTTGAAAAATTAACCCACTTTGTGAGAAAAACCCCTGATTTTGGGGAAAATGAACCCAGTAATGGGGAAAAATCCTGATTTTGGGGAAAATGAACCAAGTGCGGAGTGGAAATAGAAGGTTTTGAGGAAAATGAAATCAGTTTGGACGGGACAACCTGATTTGTGTGAAAATGTACCCAGTTTTGGGGGTTAATAGGGATTTTGCGGAAAATGAACCTAGTTTCGGAGGAAAAATTCTGATTATACGGAAAATGAACACAGTTTTGGGGGAAAAAAACGTTTTTAAGGAAAATGAACCCAGTTTTTGGGGAAAAAATTATTTTGGGGAAAATGAACACAGTAATTGGGTAAAAAAACCCGAATTTTGGGGAAAATCAGCAGAGTTGGGGGGGGGGGAAGACTTGTAGAGAAATGAACCGACTTTTGCTGTAAAAAAACCGACTTTGGGGAAAATCAACCCAGTTTGGGAGGAAAAAATCCGATTTTGGGGAAAATGAACACTGGAGGGGAAAAAAACCTGGTTTTGGGGAAAATGAACACTGGAGGGGAAAACTAGATTTGTGTGAAAACGCACCCAGTGTTTTGTGGAAAAAAAGGATTTTGGGGATAATGAACCCAGTTTAGGAAGAAAGAAGCTGATTATGGGGAAAATTAACCCAGTTTGGAGGGGATAACCCGTTTTTGATTAAAATGAACCCAGTTTTGAGGGAAAAAAATTTTTTTTGGGAAATAAAGCCAGTAATTGGGGCTTCTCCAAAACAACCAGGTTTTGGAGAAAATGAACACAATTTGGTGGGGAAAACCCAATATTTAGGGAAATAAACCCAGTTTTGGTGGAAAAAAAACATATTTTGGGGAAAATGAACACAGTTTTGGGGGAAAAAATGATTTTGGGGAAAATGAACCCAGTAATGGAGAAAAAATCCTGATTTTGAGGAAAATGAACCCAGTGTGGAGTGGAAATTGAAGATTTTGGGGAAAATGAAATCAGTTTGGAGGGGAAAACCTGATTTGTGTGAAAATGTACCCAGTTTTTGGGGGAGAAAAAGGATTTTGGGTAAAATGAACCCAGTGTGGAGTGGAAATAGAAGATTTTGGAGAAAATGAACACTGTTTGGAGGGGAACACCTGATTTTGGAGAAAAAGCATCCAGTTTTGGGGGGAAATAAGGATTTTGTGGAAAATGAATATAGTTTCGGAGGATAAAAACTATTTATGCAGAAAATGAACCCAGTTTTGGGTAAAAAACCCGTTTTTAAGGAAAATGAACCCAATTTTGGGGAAAAAAAATTATTTTTGGGAAAATGAACCCAGTAATTGGGTAAAAAACCCGAATTTTGGGGAAAATGAACCCCGTTTGGGAGGAAAAAAACCCGATTATGGGAAAAATGAACCCAGTTTTGGGGAAAAAATTATTTTGAGGAAAATGAAATCAGTTTTGGGGAAAAAATTATTTTGGGGAAAATGAACCCAGTAATGGGGAAAAAAAAATGATTTTGAGGAAAATGAACCCAGTTTGGGGAGAAAACCCCGGATTTGGGGAAAATGAACACAGTTTTGGGGGAAAAAATGATTTTGGGGAAAATGAACCCAGTTTTGGGGAAAAAAAAATGATTTTGGGGAAAATGAACCCAGTGATCGGGTAAAAAACCCGGATTTTGGGGAAAATGAACACAGTTTGTTGGGGAAAACCTAATATGTAGGGAAATAAACCCAGTTTTGGTGGAAAAAACATATTTTGGGGAAAATGAACCAAGTTTTGTGGTAAAAAAATGATTTTTTGAAAAATTAACCCACTTTGTGAGAAAAACCCCTGATTTTGGAGAAAATGAACCCAGTAATGGGGAAAAATCCTGATTTTGGGGAAAATGAACCAAGTGCGGAGTGGAAATAGAAGGTTTTGAGGAAAATGAAATCAGTTTGGACGGGACAACCTGATTTGTGTGAAAATGTACCCAGTTTTGGGGGTTAATAGGGATTTTGCGGAAAATGAACCTAGTTTCGGAGGAAAAATTCTGATTATACGGAAAATGAACACAGTTTTGGGGGAAAAAAACGTTTTTAAGGAAAATTAACTCAATTTTTGGGGAAAAAATTATTTTGGGGAAAATGAACGCAGTAATTGGGTAAAAAAACCCGAATTTTGGGGAAAATCAGCAGAGTTGGGGGGGGGGGAAGACTTGTAGAGAAATGAACCGACTTTTGCTGTAAAAAAACCGACTTTGGGGAAAATCAACCCAGTTTGGGAGGAAAAAATCCGATTTTGGGGAAAATGAACACTGGAGGGGAAAAAAACCTGGTTTTGGGGAAAATGAACACTGGAGGGGAAAACTAGATTTGTGTGAAAACGCACCCAGTGTTTTGTGGAAAAAAAGGATTTTGGGGAAAATGAACCCAGTTTAGGAAGAAAGAAGCTGATTATGGGGAAAATTAACCCAGTTTGGAGGGGATAACCCGTTTTTGATTAAAATGAACCCAGTTTTGAGGGAAAAAAAATTTTTTTGGGAAATAATGCCAGTAATTGGGGCTTCTCCAAAACAACCAGGTTTTGGAGAAAATGAACACAATTTGGTGGGGAAAACCCAATATTTGGGGAAATAAACCCAGTTTTGGTGGGAAAAAAACATATTTTGGGGAAAATGAACACAGTTTTGGGGGAAAAAATGATTTTGGGGAAAATGAACCCAGTAATGGAGAAAAAATCCTGATTTTGGGGAAAATGAACCCAGTGTGGAGTGGAAATTGAAGATTTTGGGGAAAATGAAATCAGTTTGGAGGGGAAAACCTGATTTGTGTGAAAATGTACCCAGTTTTTGGGGGAGAAAAAGGATTTTGGGTAAAATGAACCCAGTGTGGAGTGGAAATAGAAGATTTTGGAGAAAATGAACACTGTTTGGAGGGGAACACCTGATTTTGGAGAAAAAGCATCCAGTTTTGGGGGGAAATAAGGATTTTGTGGAAAATGAATATAGTTTCGGAGGATAAAAGCTATTTATGCAGGAAATGAACCCAGTTTTGGGTAAAAAACCCGTTTTTAAGGAAAATGAACCCAATTTTGGGGAAAAAAATTTATTTTTGGGAAAATGAACCCAGTAATTGGGTAAAAAACCCGAATTTTGGGGAAAATGAACCCCGTTTGGGAGGAAAAAAACCCGATTATGGGAAAAATGAACCCAGTTTTGGGGAAAAAATTATTTTGGGGAAAATGAAATCAGTTTTGGGAAAAAAATTATTTTGGGGAAAATGAACCCAGTAATGGGGAAAATAACCTGATTTTGGGGAAAATGAACCCAGTTTGGGGGGAAAACCCCGGATTTGGGGAAAATGAACACAGTTTTGGGGGAAAAAATGATTTTGGGGAAAATGAACCCAGTAATGGAGATAAAAAAATGATTTTGGGGAAAATGAACCCAGTGATCGGGTAAAAAACCCGGATTTTGGGGAAAATGAACACAGTTTGTTGGGGAAAAACTAATATGTAGGGAAATAAACCCAGTTTTGGTGGAAAAAACATATTTTGGGGAGAATGAACCAAGTTTTGGGGTAAAAAAATGATTTTTTGAAAAATTAACCCACTTTGTGAGAAAAACCCCTGATTTTGGGGAAAATGAACCCAGTAATGGGGAAATATCCTGATTTTGGGGAAAATGAACCAAGTGCGGAGTGGAAATAGAAGGTTTTGAGGAAAATGAAATCAGTTTGGACGGGACAACCTGATTTGTGTGAAAATGTACCCAGTTTTGGGGGTTAATAGGGATTTTGCGGAAAATGAACCTAGTTTCGGAGGAAAAATTCTGATTATACGGAAAATGAACACAGTTTTGGGGGAAAAAAACGTTTTTAAGGAAAATGAACCCAGTTTTTGGGGAAAAAATTATTTTGGGGAAAATGAACGCAGTAATTGGGTAAAAAAACCCGAATTTTGGGGAAAATCAGCAGAGTTGGGGGGGGGCGAAGACTTGTAGAGAAATGAACCGACTTTTGCTGTAAAAAAACCGTCTTTGGGGAAAATCAACCCAGTTTGGGAGGAAAAAATCCGATTTTGGGGAAAATGAACACTGGAGGGGAAAAAAACCTGGTTTTGGGGAAAATGAACACTGGAGGGGAAAACTAGATTTGTGTGAAAACGCACCCAGTGTTTTGTGGAAAAAAAGGATTTTGGGGATAATGAACCCAGTTTAGGAAGAAAGAAGCTGATTATGGGGAAAATTAACCCAGTTTGGAGGGGATAACCCGTTTTTGATTAAAATGAACCCAGTTTTGAGGGAAAAAAAATTTTTTTGGGAAATAAAGCCAGTAATTGGGGCTTCTCCAAAACAACCAGGTTTTGGAGAAAATGAACACAATTTGGTGGGGAAAACCCAATATTTAGGGAAATAAACCCAGTTTTGGTGGAAAAAAAACATATTTTGGGGAAAATGAACACAGTTTTGGGGGAAAAAATGATTTTGGGGAAAATGAACCCAGTAATGGAGAAAAAATCCTGATTTTGAGGAAAATGAACCCAGTGTGGAGTGGAAATTGAAGATTTTGGGGAAAATGAAATCAGTTTGGAGGGGAAAACCTGATTTGTGTGAAAATGTACCCAGTTTTTGGGGGAGAAAAAGGATTTTGGGTAAAATGAACCCAGTGTGGAGTGGAAATAGAAGATTTTGGAGAAAATGAACACTGTTTGGAGGGGAACACCTGATTTTGGAGAAAAAGCATCCAGTTTTGGGGGGAAATAAGGATTTTGTGGAAAATGAATATAGTTTCGGAGGATAAAAACTATTTATGCAGAAAATGAACCCAGTTTTGGGTAAAAAACCCGTTTTTAAGGAAAATGAACCCAATTTTGGGGAAAAAAAATTATTTTTGGGAAAATGAACCCAGTAATTGGGTAAAAAACCCGAATTTTGGGGAAAATGAACCCCGTTTGGGAGGAAAAAAACCCGATTATGGGAAAAATGAACCCAGTTTTGGGGAAAAAATTATTTTGAGGAAAATGAAATCAGTTTTGGGGAAAAAATTATTTTGGGGAAAATGAACCCAGTAATGGGGAAAAAAAAATGATTTTGAGGAAAATGAACCCAGTTTGGGGAGAAAACCCCGGATTTGGGGAAAATGAACACAGTTTTGGGGGAAAAAATGATTTTGGGGAAAATGAACCCAGTTTTGGGGAAAAAAAAATGATTTTGGGGAAAATGAACCCAGTGATCGGGTAAAAAACCCGGATTTTGGGGAAAATGAACACAGTTTGTTGGGGAAAACCTAATATGTAGGGAAATAAACCCAGTTTTGGTGGAAAAAACATATTTTGGGGAAAATGAACCCAGTTTTGGGGTAAAAAAATGATTTTTTGAAAAATTAACCCACTTTGTGAGAAAAACCCCTGATTTTGGAGAAAATGAACCCAGTAATGGGGAAAAATCCTGATTTTGGGGAAAATGAACCAAGTGCGGAGTGGAAATAGAAGGTTTTGAGGAAAATGAAATCAGTTTGGACGGGACAACCTGATTTGTGTGAAAATGTACCCAGTTTTGGGGGTTAATAGGGATTTTGCGGAAAATGAACCTAGTTTCGGAGGAAAAATTCTGATTATACGGAAAATGAACACAGTTTTGGGGGAAAAAAACGTTTTTAAGGAAAATTAACTCAATTTTTGGGGAAAAAATTATTTTGGGGAAAATGAACGCAGTAATTGGGTAAAAAAACCCGAATTTTGGGGAAAATCAGCAGAGTTGGGGGGGGGGGAAGACTTGTAGAGAAATGAACCGACTTTTGCTGTAAAAAAACCGACTTTGGGGAAAATCAACCCAGTTTGGGAGGAAAAAATCCGATTTTGGGGAAAATGAACACTGGAGGGGAAAAAAACCTGGTTTTGGGGAAAATGAACACTGGAGGGGAAAACTAGATTTGTGTGAAAACGCACCCAGTGTTTTGTGGAAAAAAAGGATTTTGGGGAAAATGAACCCAGTTTAGGAAGAAAGAAGCTGATTATGGGGAAAATTAACCCAGTTTGGAGGGGATAACCCGTTTTTGATTAAAATGAACCCAGTTTTGAGGGAAAAAAAATTTTTTTGGGAAATAATGCCAGTAATTGGGGCTTCTCCAAAACAACCAGGTTTTGGAGAAAATGAACACAATTTGGTGGGGAAAACCCGATATTTGGGGAAATAAACCCAGTTTTGGTGGGAAAAAAACATATTTTGGGGAAAATGAACACAGTTTTGGGGGAAAAAATGATTTTGGGGAAAATGAACCCAGTAATGGAGAAAAAATCCTGATTTTGGGGAAAATGAACCCAGTGTGGAGTGGAAATTGAAGATTTTGGGGAAAATGAAATCAGTTTGGAGGGGAAAACCTGATTTGTGTGAAAATGTACCCAGTTTTTGGGGGAGAAAAAGGATTTTGGGTAAAATGAACCCAGTGTGGAGTGGAAATAGAAGATTTTGGAGAAAATGAACACTGTTTGGAGGGGAACACCTGATTTTGGAGAAAAAGCATCCAGTTTTGGGGGGAAATAAGGATTTTGTGGAAAATGAATATAGTTTCGGAGGATAAAAGCTATTTATGCAGAAAATGAACCCAGTTTTGGGTAAAAAACCCGTTTTTAAGGAAAATGAACCCAATTTTGGGGAAAAAAATTTATTTTTGGGAAAATGAACCCAGTAATTGGGTAAAAAACCCGAATTTTGGGGAAAATGAACCCCGTTTGGGAGGAAAAAAACCCGATTATGGGAAAAATGAACCCAGTTTTGGGGAAAAAATTATTTTGAGGAAAATGAAATCAGTTTTGGGAAAAAAATTATTTTGGGGAAAATGAACCCAGTAATGGGGAAAAAAAAATGATTTTGGGGAAAATGAACCCAGTTTGGGGGGAAAACCCCGGATTTGGGGAAAATGAACACAGTTTTGGGGGAAAAAATGATTTTGGGGAAAATGAACCCAGTAATGGAGATAAAAAAATGATTTTGGGGAAAATGAACCCAGTGATCGGGTAAAAAACCCGGATTTTGGGGAAAATGAACACAGTTTGTTGGGGAAAAACTAATATGAAGGGAAATAAACCCAGTTTTGGTGGAAAAAACATATTTTGGGGAGAATGAACCCAGTTTTGGGGTAAAAAAATGATTTTTTGAAAAATTAACCCACTTTGTGAGAAAAACCCCTGATTTTGGAGAAAATGAACCCAGTAATGGGGAAAAATCCTGATTTTGGGGAAAATGAACCAAGTGCGGAGTGGAAATAGAAGGTTTTGAGGAAAATGAAATCAGTTTGGACGGGACAACCTGATTTGTGTGAAAATGTACCCAGTTTTGGGGGTTAATAGGGATTTTGCGGAAAATGAACCTAGTTTCGGAGGAAAAATTCTGATTATACGGAAAATGAACACAGTTTTGGGGGAAAAAAACGTTTTTAAGGAAAATGAACCCAGTTTTTGGGGAAAAAATTATTTTGGGGAAAATGAACGCAGTAATTGGGTAAAAAAACCCGAATTTTGGGGAAAATCAGCAGAGTTGGGGGGGGGCGAAGACTTGTAGAGAAATGAACCGACTTTTGCTGTAAAAAAACCGTCTTTGGGGAAAATCAACCCAGTTTGGGAGGAAAAAATCCGATTTTGGGGAAAATGAACACTGGAGGGGAAAAAAACCTGGTTTTGGGGAAAATGAACACTGGAGGGGAAAACTAGATTTGTGTGAAAACGCACCCAGTGTTTTGTGGAAAAAAAGGATTTTGGGGATAATGAACCCAGTTTAGGAAGAAAGAAGCTGATTATGGGGAAAATTAACCCAGTTTGGAGGGGATAACCCGTTTTTGATTAAAATGAACCCAGTTTTGAGGGAAAAAAATTTTTTTTGGGAAATAAAGCCAGTAATTGGGGCTTCTCCAAAACAACCAGGTTTTGGAGAAAATGAACACAATTTGGTGGGGAAAACCCAATATTTAGGGAAATAAACCCAGTTTTGGTGGAAAAAAAACATATTTTGGGGAAAATGAACACAGTTTTGGGGGAAAAAATGATTTTGGGGAAAATGAACCCAGTAATGGAGAAAAAATCCTGATTTTGAGGAAAATGAACCCAGTGTGGAGTGGAAATTGAAGATTTTGGGGAAAATGAAATCAGTTTGGAGGGGAAAACCTGATTTGTGTGAAAATGTACCCAGTTTTTGGGGGAGAAAAAGGATTTTGGGTAAAATGAACCCAGTGTGGAGTGGAAATAGAAGATTTTGGAGAAAATGAACACTGTTTGGAGGGGAACACCTGATTTTGGAGAAAAAGCATCCAGTTTTGGGGGGAAATAAGGATTTTGTGGAAAATGAATATAGTTTCGGAGGATAAAAACTATTTATGCAGAAAATGAACCCAGTTTTGGGTAAAAAACCCGTTTTTAAGGAAAATGAACCCAATTTTGGGGAAAAAAAATTATTTTTGGGAAAATGAACCCAGTAATTGGGTAAAAAACCCGAATTTTGGGGAAAATGAACCCCGTTTGGGAGGAAAAAAACCCGATTATGGGAAAAATGAACCCAGTTTTGGGGAAAAAATTATTTTGAGGAAAATGAAATCAGTTTTGGGGAAAAAATTATTTTGGGGAAAATGAACCCAGTAATGGGGAAAAAAAAATGATTTTGAGGAAAATGAACCCAGTTTGGGGAGAAAACCCCGGATTTGGGGAAAATGAACACAGTTTTGGGGGAAAAAATGATTTTGGGGAAAATGAACCCAGTTTTGGGGAAAAAAAAATGATTTTGGGGAAAATGAACCCAGTGATCGGGTAAAAAACCCGGATTTTGGGGAAAATGAACACAGTTTGTTGGGGAAAACCTAATATGTAGGGAAATAAACCCAGTTTTGGTGGAAAAAACATATTTTGGGGAAAATGAACCCAGTTTTGGGGTAAAAAAATGATTTTTTGAAAAATTAACCCACTTTGTGAGAAAAACCCCTGATTTTGGAGAAAATGAACCCAGTAATGGGGAAAAATCCTGATTTTGGGGAAAATGAACCAAGTGCGGAGTGGAAATAGAAGGTTTTGAGGAAAATGAAATCAGTTTGGACGGGACAACCTGATTTGTGTGAAAATGTACCCAGTTTTGGGGGTTAATAGGGATTTTGCGGAAAATGAACCTAGTTTCGGAGGAAAAATTCTGATTATACGGAAAATGAACACAGTTTTGGGGGAAAAAAACGTTTTTAAGGAAAATTAACTCAATTTTTGGGGAAAAAATTATTTTGGGGAAAATGAACGCAGTAATTGGGTAAAAAAACCCGAATTTTGGGGAAAATCAGCAGAGTTGGGGGGGGGGGAAGACTTGTAGAGAAATGAACCGACTTTTGCTGTAAAAAAACCGACTTTGGGGAAAATCAACCCAGTTTGGGAGGAAAAAATCCGATTTTGGGGAAAATGAACACTGGAGGGGAAAAAAACCTGGTTTTGGGGAAAATGAACACTGGAGGGGAAAACTAGATTTGTGTGAAAACGCACCCAGTGTTTTGTGGAAAAAAAGGATTTTGGGGAAAATGAACCCAGTTTAGGAAGAAAGAAGCTGATTATGGGGAAAATTAACCCAGTTTGGAGGGGATAACCCGTTTTTGATTAAAATGAACCCAGTTTTGAGGGAAAAAAAATTTTTTTGGGAAATAATGCCAGTAATTGGGGCTTCTCCAAAACAACCAGGTTTTGGAGAAAATGAACACAATTTGGTGGGGAAAACCCAATATTTGGGGAAATAAACCCAGTTTTGGTGGGAAAAAAACATATTTTGGGGAAAATGAACACAGTTTTGGGGGAAAAAATGATTTTGGGGAAAATGAACCCAGTAATGGAGAAAAAATCCTGATTTTGGGGAAAATGAACCCAGTGTGGAGTGGAAATTGAAGATTTTGGGGAAAATGAAATCAGTTTGGAGGGGAAAACCTGATTTGTGTGAAAATGTACCCAGTTTTTGGGGGAGAAAAAGGATTTTGGGTAAAATGAACCCAGTGTGGAGTGGAAATAGAAGATTTTGGAGAAAATGAACACTGTTTGGAGGGGAACACCTGATTTTGGAGAAAAAGCATCCAGTTTTGGGGGGAAATAAGGATTTTGTGGAAAATGAATATAGTTTCGGAGGATAAAAGCTATTTATGCAGAAAATGAACCCAGTTTTGGGTAAAAAACCCGTTTTTAAGGAAAATGAACCCAATTTTGGGGAAAAAAATTTATTTTTGGGAAAATGAACCCAGTAATTGGGTAAAAAACCCGAATTTTGGGGAAAATGAACCCCGTTTGGGAGGAAAAAAACCCGATTATGGGAAAAATGAACCCAGTTTTGGGGAAAAAATTATTTTGAGGAAAATGAAATCAGTTTTGGGAAAAAAATTATTTTGGGGAAAATGAACCCAGTAATGGGGAAAAAAAAATGATTTTGGGGAAAATGAACCCAGTTTGGGGGGAAAACCCCGGATTTGGGGAAAATGAACACAGTTTTGGGGGAAAAAATGATTTTGGGGAAAATGAACCCAGTAATGGAGATAAAAAAATGATTTTGGGGAAAATGAACCCAGTGATCGGGTAAAAAACCCGGATTTTGGGGAAAATGAACACAGTTTGTTGGGGAAAAACTAATATGAAGGGAAATAAACCCAGTTTTGGTGGAAAAAACATATTTTGGGGAGAATGAACCCAGTTTTGGGGTAAAAAAATGATTTTTTGAAAAATTAACCCACTTTGTGAGAAAAACCCCTGATTTTGGAGAAAATGAACCCAGTAATGGGGAAAAATCCTGATTTTGGGGAAAATGAACCAAGTGCGGAGTGGAAATAGAAGGTTTTGAGGAAAATGAAATCAGTTTGGACGGGACAACCTGATTTGTGTGAAAATGTACCCAGTTTTGGGGGTTAATAGGGATTTTGCGGAAAATGAACCTAGTTTCGGAGGAAAAATTCTGATTATACGGAAAATGAACACAGTTTTGGGGGAAAAAAACGTTTTTAAGGAAAATGAACCCAGTTTTTGGGGAAAAAATTATTTTGGGGAAAATGAACGCAGTAATTGGGTAAAAAAACCCGAATTTTGGGGAAAATCAGCAGAGTTGGGGGGGGGCGAAGACTTGTAGAGAAATGAACCGACTTTTGCTGTAAAAAAACCGTCTTTGGGGAAAATCAACCCAGTTTGGGAGGAAAAAATCCGATTTTGGGGAAAATGAACACTGGAGGGGAAAAAAACCTGGTTTTGGGGAAAATGAACACTGGAGGGGAAAACTAGATTTGTGTGAAAACGCACCCAGTGTTTTGTGGAAAAAAAGGATTTTGGGGAAAATGAACCCAGTTTAGGAAGAAAGAAGCTGATTATGGGGAAAATTAACCCAGTTTGGAGGGGATAACCCGTTTTTGATTAAAATGAACCCAGTTTTGAGGGAAAAAAAATTTTTTTGGGAAATAAAGCCAGTAATTGGGGCTTCTCCAAAACAACCAGGTTTTGGAGAAAATGAACACAATTTGGTGGGGAAAACCCAATATTTAGGGAAATAAACCCAGTTTTGGTGGAAAAAAAACATATTTTGGGGAAAATGAACCCAGTTTTGGGGGAAAAAATGATTTTGGGGAAAATGAACCCAGTAATGGAGAAAAAATCCTGATTTTTGGAGAAAATGAACCCAGTGTGGAGTGGAAATTGAAGATTTTGGGGAAAATGAAATCAGTTTGGAGGGGAAAACCTGATTTGTGTGAAAATGTACCCAGTTTTTGGGGGAGAAAAAGGATTTTGGGTAAAATGAACCCAGTGTGGAGTGGAAATAGAAGATTTTGGAGAAAATGAACACTGTTTGGAGGAGAACACCTGTTTTTGGAGAAAAAGCATCCAGTTTTGGGGGGAAATAAGGATTTTGTGGAAAATGAATATAGTTTCGGAGGATAAAAGCTATTTATGCAGAAAATGAACCCAGTTTTGGGTAAAAAACCCGTTTTTAAGGAAAATGAACCCAATTTTGGGAAAAAAAAATTATTTTTGGGAAAATAAACCCAGTAATTGGGTAAAAAACCCGAATTTTGGGGAAAGTGAACCCCGTTTGGGAGGAAAAAAACCCGATTATGGGAAAAATGAACCCAGTTTTGGGGAAAAAATTATTTTGGGGAAAATGAAATCAGTTTTGGGAAAAAAATTATTTTGGGGAAAATGAACCCAGTAATGGGGAAAATAACCTGATTTTGGGGAAAATGAACCCAGTGTTTCAGAGGAAATAGAAAATTTTGGGGAAAAAAAATAATCAAAATTCACCAAAAATTACACCAAAAATTTCATCAAAATCATTATTTCCCTCCCAAAACTGGATTCATTTACCCCAAAATCAGATTTTTTCCTCCCAAACCGTGTTCATTTTCCCCAAAATCCTATTTTTCCCCCAAAACTGGGTGCATATTCACACAAATCAGGTTTTCCCCTCCTAAAACGGTTCATTTTCCACAAAAGCTTCTATTTCCTCTCCACACTGGGTTCATTTTCCCCATAATCAGGGTTTATTCCCAATTACTGTGTTCACTTTCTCAAAAATCCTTTTACCCCCTCCCCCTCAAAAATGGGTTCATTTATCTCAAAAACTAACCCCTTGATTTTAAAGAATCCTGGAATTTCCTTCCATGAATAGCTGTCAGAAGAGAAAGCTTTTTACCGGCAGGGTATTTCTCTCTCGAAGGCTTACAAATACAGGCAAAGAGAGGATCTGCTCCTGCTTTCTTGAGCAGCCTTCACAGTGTTTCCCCGGCTTTCACACCACATTCCGGCTGCAAACATTACGTTGGTCCGGAGACAGCGCCTTCTCTTGCCGGCTGGCTCTCTAAACTGAAACCGCTCAGAAAGCTGTCTCTGGCCGCGGTTCCACAGACATCTCGGCTGTCTGCTCCTTGCCGCTCTGAGGAGCAGTCATTTCAGATATCTAGCATCACATCACAGCGCATGCAGATGAGTCTAAAATCTTTCTCTCTTAGAAAGTTGCTATTTATGAAAATTGTTTTAGCATGACTTTTCATCTTCTAACAATGTAATTAAAGGGAAAATTATCAGATGATCTGCTCGTGCTTCAAGGACGAGGGATCCCTGTTTTCCAGTGTAGTCTCATCAGCCTCTGCAAACTCTTTCTACTGAAACAGCAGGCAGGGAATCCACAGCACATTCTCTGAACGGCACGGTTTTGTGTTTCTCCAAAGGAGAGCAGAAACTAACCCCTTGATTTTAAAGAATCCTGGAATGTTCTTCCATGAATCGCTGCTAGAAGAGAAAGCATTTTAGCGGCAGGCTATTCCTCTCTCGAAGGCTGACAAATACAGGCAATCAGTCGAGCTGCTTTTGCTTTCTTGCGCAGCCTTCACAGTGTAGACCCGGCTTTCACAGTAGGCTTCAGCTGCAAACATTACGTTGTTCGGGAGACAGTGCCTTCTCTTACCGGCTAGCTCTCTAAACTGAAGCCGGTCGGAAAGCTGCCTCTCGCCGCGGTTCTACAGACATCCCGGCGGTCTGCTGCTTGCCTCCCTGACGAACAGTCTTTTCCGATTTCTAGCAGCATATTAAAGCGCGTCCACAGCAGTCTAAAATCTTGCCTCCTACCCACCCCCGAATTTTCTATTTTGGAAATGTTTTAGCATGACATCTAATCTCCTAACAATGTATTTAAAAGACAAATAATCGGATGATCTGTTCGTGTTCAAGGACGAGAGATGCCTTTTTTCCTGTCCATTCCCTTCAGCCTCTGCAAACTGTTTCTGCTGAAACTTGTTACAACAGCCGGCAGCGAATTCACACACATTCTCTGAACTGCACGGTTTTGTTTTTCCTCCAAGGGAGTGCAGAAACTAACCCTTTGAATTTAAAGAATCCTGGAATTTCCTTCCATGAATAGCTGCCAGAAGAGAAAGCTTTTTACCGGCAGGGTATTTCTCTCTCGAAGGCTTACAAATACAGGCAAAGAGAGGATCTGCTCCTGCTTTCTTGAGCAGCCTTCACAGTGTTTCCCCGGCTTTCACACCACATTCCGGCTGCAAACATTACGTTGGTCCGGAGACAGCGCCTTCTCTTGCCGGCTGGCTCTCTAAACTGAAACCGCTCAGAAAGCTGTCTCTGGCCGCGGTTCCACAGACATCTCGGCTGTCTGCTCCTTGCCGCTCTGAGGAGCAGTCATTTCAGATATCTAGCATCACATCACAGCGCATGCAGATGAGTCTAAAATCTTTCTCTCTTAGAAAGTTGCTATTTATGAAAATTGTTTTAGCATGACTTTTCATCTTCTAACAATGTAATTAAAGGGAAAATTATCAGATGATCTGCTCGTGCTTCAAGGACGAGGGATCCCTGTTTTCCAGTGTAGTCTCATCAGCCTCTGCAAACTCTTTCTACTGAAACAGCAGGCAGGGAATCCACAGCACATTCTCTGAACGGCACGGTTTTGTGTTTCTCCAAAGGAGAGCAGAAACTAACCCCTTGATTTTAAAGAATCCTGGAATGTTCTTCCATGAATCGCTGCTAGAAGAGAAAGCATTTTAGCGGCAGGCTATTCCTCTCTCGAAGGCTGACAAATACAGGCAATCAGTCGAGCTGCTTTTGCTTTCTTGCGCAGCCTTCACAGTGTAGACCCGGCTTTCACAGTAGGCTTCAGCTGCAAACATTACGTTGTTCGGGAGACAGTGCCTTCTCTTACCGGCTAGCTCTCTAAACTGAAGCCGGTCGGAAAGCTGCCTCTCGCCGCGGTTCTACAGACATCCCGGCGGTCTGCTGCTTGCCTCCCTGACGAACAGTCTTTTCCGATTTCTAGAAGCATATTAAAGCGCGTCCACAGCAGTCTAAAATCTTGCCTCCTACCCACCCCCGAATTTTCTATTTTGGAAATGTTTTAGCATGACATCTAATCTCCTAACAATGTATTTAAAAGACAAATAATCGGATGATCTGTTCGTGTTCAAGGACGAGAGATGCCTTTTTTCCTGTCCATTCCCTTCAGCCTCTGCAAACTGTTTCTGCTGAAACTTGTTACAACAGCCGGCAGCGAATTCACACACATTCTCTGAACTGCACGGTTTTGTTTTTCCTCCAAGGGAGTGCAGAAACTAACCCTTTGAATTTAAAGAATCCTGGAATTTCCTTCCATGAATAGCTGCCAGAAGAGAAAGCTTTTTACCGGCAGGGTATTTCTCTCTCGAAGGCTTACAAATACAGGCAAAGAGAGGATCTGCTCCTGCTTTCTTGAGCAGCCTTCACAGTGTTTCCCCGGCTTTCACACCACATTCCGGCTGCAAACATTACGTTGGTCCGGAGACAGCGCCTTCTCTTGCCGGCTGGCTCTCTAAACTGAAACCGCTCAGAAAGCTGTCTCTGGCCGCGGTTCCACAGACATCTCGGCTGTCTGCTCCTTGCCGCTCTGAGGAGCAGTCATTTCAGATATCTAGCATCACATCACAGCGCATGCAGATGAGTCTAAAATCTTTCTCTCTTAGAAAGTTGCTATTTATGAAAATTGTTTTAGCATGACTTTTCATCTTCTAACAATGTAATTAAAGGGAAAATTATCAGATGATCTGCTCGTGCTTCAAGGACGAGGGATCCCTGTTTTCCAGTGTAGTCTCATCAGCCTCTGCAAACTCTTTCTACTGAAACAGCAGGCAGGGAATCCACAGCACATTCTCTGAACGGCACGGTTTTGTGTTTCTCCAAAGGAGAGCAGAAACTAACCCCTTGATTTTAAAGAATCCTGGAATGTTCTTCCATGAATCGCTGCTAGAAGAGAAAGCATTTTAGCGGCAGGCTATTCCTCTCTCGAAGGCTGACAAATACAGGCAATCAGTCGAGCTGCTTTTGCTTTCTTGCGCAGCCTTCACAGTGTAGACCCGGCTTTCACAGTAGGCTTCAGCTGCAAACATTACGTTGTTCGGGAGACAGTGCCTTCTCTTACCGGCTAGCTCTCTAAACTGAAGCCGGTCGGAAAGCTGCCTCTCGCCGCGGTTCTACAGACATCCCGGCGGTCTGCTGCTTGCCTCCCTGACGAACAGTCTTTTCCGATTTCTAGCAGCATATTAAAGCGCGTCCACAGCAGTCTAAAATCTTGCCTCCTACCCACCCCCGAATTTTCTATTTTGGAAATGTTTTAGCATGACATCTAATCTCCTAACAATGTATTTAAAAGACAAATAATCGGATGATCTGTTCGTGTTCAAGGACGAGAGATGCCTTTTTTCCTGTCCATTCCCTTCAGCCTCTGCAAACTGTTTCTGCTGAAACTTGTTACAACAGCCGGCAGCGAATTCACACACATTCTCTGAACTGCACGGTTTTGTTTTTCCTCCAAGGGAGTGCAGAAACTAACCCTTTGAATTTAAAGAATCCTGGAATTTCCTTCCATGAATAGCTGCCAGAAGAGAAAGCTTTTTACCGGCAGGGTATTTCTCTCTCGAAGGCTTACAAATACAGGCAAAGAGAGGATCTGCTCCTGCTTTCTTGAGCAGCCTTCACAGTGTTTCCCCGGCTTTCACACCACATTCCGGCTGCAAACATTACGTTGGTCCGGAGACAGCGCCTTCTCTTGCCGGCTGGCTCTCTAAACTGAAACCGCTCAGAAAGCTGTCTCTGGCCGCGGTTCCACAGACATCTCGGCTGTCTGCTCCTTGCCGCTCTGAGGAGCAGTCATTTCAGATATCTAGCATCACATCACAGCGCATGCAGATGAGTCTAAAATCTTTCTCTCTTAGAAAGTTGCTATTTATGAAAATTGTTTTAGCATGACTTTTCATCTTCTAACAATGTAATTAAAGGGAAAATTATCAGATGATCTGCTCGTGCATCAAGGACGAGGGATCCCTGTTTTCCAGTGTAGTCTCATCAGCCTCTGCAAACTCTTTCTACTGAAACAGCAGGCAGGGAATCCACAGCACATTCTCTGAACGGCACGGTTTTGTGTTTCTCCAAAGGAGAGCAGAAACTAACCCCTTGATTTTAAAGAATCCTGGAATGTTCTTCCATGAATCGCTGCTAGAAGAGAAAGCATTTTAGCGGCAGGCTATTCCTCTCTCGAAGGCTGACAAATACAGGCAATCAGTCGGGCTTTTGCTTTCTTGCGCAGCCTTCACAGTGTAGCCCCGGCTTTCACAGTAAGCTTCAGCTGCAAACATTACGTTGTTCGGGAGACAGTGCCTTCTCTTACCGGCTAGCTCTCTAAACTGAAGCCGGTCGGAAAGCTGCCTTTCGCCGCGGTTCTACAGACATCCCGACGGTCTGCTGCTTGCCTCCCTGACGAACAGTCTTTTCCGATTTCTAGCAGCATATTAAAGCGCGTCCACAGCAGTCTAAAATCTTGCCTCCTACCCACCCCCGAATTTTCTATTTTGGAAATGTTTTAGCATGACATCTAATCTCCTAACAATGTATTTAAAAGACAAATAATCGGATGATCTGTTCGTGTTCAAGGACGAGAGATGCCTTTTTTCCTGTCCATTCCCTTCAGCCTCTGCAAACTGTTTCTGCTGAAACTTGTTACAACAGCCGGCAGCGAATTCACACACATTCTCTGAACTGCACGGTTTTGTTTTTCCTCCAAGGGAGTGCAGAAACTAACCCTTTGAATTTAAAGAATCCTGGAATTTCCTTCAATGAATAGCTGCCAGAAGAGAAAGCTTTTTACCGGCAGGGTATTCCTCTCTCGAAAGCTTACAAATACAGGCAAAGAGAGGATCTGCTCCTGCTTTCTTGAGCAGCCTTCACAGTGTTTCCCCGGCTTTCACACCACATTCCGGCTGCAAACATTACGTTGGTCCGGAGACAGCGCCTTCTCTTGCCGGCTGGCTCTCTAAACTGAAACCGCTCAGAAAGCTGTCTCTGGCCGCGGTTCCACAGACATCTCGGCTGTCTGCTCCTTGCCGCTCTGAGGAGCAGTCATTTCAGATATCTAGCATCACATCACAGCGCATGCACATGAGTCTAAAATCTTTCTCTCTTAGAAAGTTGCTATTTATGAAAATTGTTTTAGCATGACTTTTCATCTTCTAACAATGTAATTAAAGGGAAAATTATCAGATGATCTGCTCGTGCTTCAAGGACGAGGGATCCCTGTTTTCCAGTGTAGTCTCATCAGCCTCTGCAAACTCTTTCTACTGAAACAGCAGGCAGGGAATCCACAGCACATTCTCTGAACGGCACGGTTTTGTGTTTCTCCAAAGGAGAGCAGAAACTAACACTTTGATTTTAAAGAATCCTGGAATGTTCTTCCATGAATCGCTGCTAGAAGAGAAAGCATTTTAGCGGCAGGCTATTCCTCTCTCGAAGGCTGACAAATACAGGCAATCAGTCGAGCTGCTTTTGCTTTCTTGCGCAGCCTTCACAGTGTAGCCCCGGCTTTCACGGTAGGCTTCAGCTGCAAACATTACGTTGTTCGGGAGACAGTGCCTTCTCTTACCGGCTAGCTCTCTAAACTGAAGCCGGTCGGAAAGCTGCCTCTCGCCGCGGTTCTACAGACATCCCGGCCGTCTGCTGCTTGCCTCCCTGACGAACAGTCTTTTCCGATTTCTAGCAGCATATTAAAGCGCGTCCACAGCAGTCTAAAATCTTGCCTCCTACCCACCCCCGATTTTTCTATTTTGGAAATGTTTTAGGATGACATCTAATCTCCTAACAATGTATTTAAAAGACAAATAATCGGATGATCTGTTCGTGTTCAAGGACGAAAGATGTCTTTTTTCCTGTCCATTCCCTTCAGCCTCTGCAAACTGTTTCTGCTGAAACTTGTTACAACAGCCGGCAGCGAATTCACACACATTCTCTGAACTGCACGGTTTTGTTTTTCCTCCAAGGGAGAGCAGAAACTAACCCCTCGATTTTAAAGAATCCTGGAATTTCCTTCCATGAATAGCTGCCAGAAGAGAAAGCTTTTTACCGGCAGGGTATTCCTCTCTCGAAGGCTTACAAATACAGGCAAAGAGAGGATCTGCTCCTGCTTTCTTGAGCAGCCTTCACAGTGTTTCCCCGGCTTTCACACCACATTCCGGCTGCAAACATTACGTTGGTCCGGAGACAGCGCCTTCTCTTACCGGCTAGCTCTCTAAACTGAAGCCGGTCGGAAAGCTGCCTCTGCCCGCGGTTCTAAAGACATCCCGGCGGTCTTCTTCTTGCCTCCCTGACGAACAGTCATTTCAGATTTTGGGAGGAATTAACCCAGTTTGGGAGAAGAAAAACTGATTATAGGGAAAATGAAGCCAGTTTGTGGGGAAAAAGCCGTTTTTGAATATAATAAACCCAGTTATGGGGAAAATGAACCAGTAATGGGGAAAAAACCGATTATGGGGAAAATGAACAGAGTTTGGGGGGGGAAAACCCATTTTGTAGGGAAAGGAACACAGTTAAGGTGGAAAGAAACAGATTCTGTGGAAAATGAAATTGTAGGGAAATGAACCCAGTTTTGCTGGAATAAAACATATTTTGTGGAAAATGAGGGTTTTTTTCTCCCCCCGACTGGATTAATTTTCCCCAAAATCGGGTTTTTTTCCTCCCAAATTGGGTTAATTTTCCCCAAAATCCTTTTTTTCCCACAAAAACTGGGTGCATTTTCACACAAATCAGGTTTTCCCCTCCAAACTGATTACATTTTCCAAAAATCTATTTCCACTCCACACTGGGTTTATTTTCCCCAAATTAATTTTTTTCCCCATTACTGGATTCATTTCCCCAAAATCGTTTTTTTTCCACCAAAACTGAGTTCATTTTCCCGAAATCTTTTCCCCCCCTCCCCCCCCAAAAAAAAAACTGGCTGCATTTTCACACAAATGAGATTTTCCCCTCCAAACTGATTTCATTTTCCCCCAAATCCGGGTTTATTTCCCAATTACTGGGTTCATTTCCCCAAAATAATTTTTTCCCAAAGCAGTGTTCATTTTCCCCAAAATCGATTTTTTTCCACCAAAACAGAGACCATTTACCTACAAGTTGGGTTTTCCCCCCAATCTGTGTTCATTTTCCCCCAAATTAGCGTTTTTTACAAAATTTTACAAAATTACTGGGTTAATTTTCCCCAAAATCACTTCGCACCCCCCCCCCCCCAAACTGGATGCATTTTCATACAAATCAGGTTTTTTCCCCCCCCAAACTGGGTTAATTTTCACCATAATCAGCTTCTTTCCTCCCAAACTCGGTTCATTTCCCTACAAGTTGGTTTCCTCCGCCCAAAACTTTGTTCATTTTCCCCAAAATTCGAATTTTTTAACCCAATTACTGGGTTCATTTTCCCAAAATATTTTTTTTCCCCAAAACTGGATTCATTTTCCTTAAAAACGGGTTTTTCTGCCAAAACTGGGTTCATTTTCCGCATAATCAGCATTTTTCCTCCGAAACTAGGTTCATTTTCCACAAAATCCTTATTTCCCCCCAAAACTGGGTTTATTTTCACACAAATCAGGTTTTCCCCTCAAAACAGTATTCATTTTCCCCAAAATCTTCTATTTCCACTCCACACTTGGTTCATTTTCCCCAAAAACAGATTTTTCCCCCAAAACTGGGTCCATTTTCCCTAAATTCGGGGTTTTTTCCACCAAAACTCGGTTCATTTCCCTAGAAGTTGGGTTTTCCCCCCCAAACTTTGTTCATTTTCCCCAAAATTCGGTTTTTTTACCCAATTACTGGGTTCGTTTTCTCCAAAATAATTGTTTTCCCCAAAACTGGGTTCATTTTCTGCATAATCAGTTTTTCCCTCTGAAACTGGGTTCATTTTCCACAAAATTCGGGAAATGAACTGAGTTTTGGTGGAAAAAAACTGACTTTGGGGAAAATGAACCCAGTTAGGGACGAAAAAATCCGATTTTGGGGCAAATTACCCCAATTATGGGGGAAAAAAAAATAATTTTCGGGAAATGAACCCATTAATTGGAAAACCCGGATTCTGGGGAAAATGAACACAGTTTGGGAGGAAAGGAGCTGATTATGGGGAAAATGATACCAGTTTTGGGGGAAAAAAACTTTTTTGGTGAAAATGAACCCAGTTTTGAAGGAAAAAAAAAGATTTTGGGGAAATAAAGCCAGTAACTGGTTCAAAAATCCATATGTTGGGGAAAATGAACACAATTTGGTGGGGAAAACCCGATATGTAGGGAAATAAACCCATTTTTGGTGGAAAAAACATATTTTGAGGAAAATGAACCCAGTTTTTTTGGGGAAAAAATTATTTTGGGGAAAATGAACCCAGTTTGGGAGGAGAGAAGCTGATTATGGGGGAAATGAACCCAGTTTGGGGGGGAAAAAAATATTTTGTGGAAATAAAGCCAGTAATTGGGTAAAACCCCGGATTTTGGAGAAAAATGAACCCAGTCTGGTGGGGAAAACCCAATTTGTAGGGAAATAAACCCAGTTTTGTGGAAAAAATATATTTTGGGGAAAATGAACGCAGTAATGGGGAAAAATCCTGATTTTGGGGAAAATGAACCAAGTGCGGAGTGGAAATAGAATATTTTGAGGAAAATGAAATCAGTTTGGAGGGGACAACCTGATTTGTGTGAAAATGTACCCAGTTTTGGGGGTTAATAGGGATTTTCTGGAAAATGAACCTAGTTTTGGAGGGAAAAAAATGCTGATTATGCGGAAAATGAACCCAGTTTTGGGGGAAAAATCCATTTTTAAGGAAAATGAACCCAGTTTGGGGGAAAAAAATTATTTTGGGGAAAATGAACCCAGTAATCGGGTAAAAACCCCGATTTTTTTGGAAAATGAACAGAGTTTGGGGGGGGGGGAACCAACTTGTAGGGAAATGAACCGAGTTTTGCTCGAAAAAAACCAACTTTGGGGAAAATCAACCCAGTTTGGGAGGGAAAAAAACGATTTTGGGGAAAATGAACCCAGTTTTGGGGGAAAAAACCCGATTTTGGGGAAATGAACCCAGTAATGGGGAAAAAACCTGATTTTGGGGAAAATGAACACTGTTTGGAGGGGAAAACTTGATTTGTGTGAAAATGCACCCAGTGTTTTGAAGAAAAAAAGGATTTTGGGGAAAATGAACCCAGTTTGGGAGGATAGAAGCTGATTATGGGGAAAATGAACCCAGTTTGGGGGGGGAAAAAATATTTTGTGGAAATAAAGCCAGTAATTGGGTAAAAACCCCGGATTTTGGAGAAAAATGAACCCAGTCTGGTGGGGAAAACCCAATTTGTAGGGAAATAAACCCAGTTTTGTGGAAAAAATATATTTTTGGGAAAATGAACGCAGTAATGGGGAAAAATCCTCATTTTGGGGAAAATGAACCAAGTGCGGAGTGGAAATAGAATATTTTGAGGAAAATGAAATCAGTTTGGAGGGGACAACCTGATTTGTGTGAAAATGTACCCAGTCTTGGGGGTTAATAGGGATTTTCTGGAAAATGAACCTAGTTTTGGAGGGAAAAAAATGCTGATTATGCGGAAAATGAACCCAGTTTTGGGGGAAAAATCCATTTTTAAGGAAAATGAACCCAGTTTGGGGGAAAAAAATTATTTTGGGGAAAATGAACCCAGTAATCGGGTAAAAAACCCGATTTTTTTGGAAAATGAACAGAGTTTGGGGGGGGGGGAACCAACTTGTAGGGAAATGAACCGAGTTTTGCTCGAAAAAAACCAACTTTGGGGAAAATCAACCCAGTTTGGGAGGGAAAAAAACGATTTTGGGGAAAATGAACCCAGTTTTGGGGGAAAAAACCCGATTTTGGGGAAATGAACCCAGTAATGGGGAAAAAACCTGATTTTGGGGAAAATGAACACTGTTTGGAGGGGAAAACTTGATTTGTGTGAAAATGCACCCAGTGTTTTGAAGAAAAAAAGGATTTTGGGGAAAATGAACCCAGTTTGGGAGGATAGAAGCTGATTATGGGGAAAATGAACCCATTTTGGGGGGGGGAAATATTTTGTGGAAATAAAGCCAGTAATTGGGTAAAACCCCGGATTTTGGAGAAAAATGAACCCAGTCTGGTGGGGAAAACCCAATTTGTAGGGAAATAAACCCAGTTTTGTGGAAAAAATATATTTTGGGGAAAATGAACGCAGTAATGGGGAAAAATCCTCATTTTGGGGAAAATGAACCAAGTGCGGAGTGGAAATAGAATATTTTGAGGAAAATGAAATCAGTTTGGAGGGGACAACCTGATTTGTGTGAAAATGTACCCGGTTTTGGGGGTTAATAGGGATTTTCTGGAAAATGAACCTAGTTTTGGAGGGAAAAAAATGCTGATTATGCGGAAAATGAACCCAGTTTTGGGGGAAAAAATCCATTTTTAAGGAAAATGAACCCAGTTTGGGGGAAAAAAATTATTTTGGGGAAAATGAACCCAGTAATCGGGTAAAAAACCCGATTTTTTTGGAAAATGAACAGAGTTTGGGGGGGGGGGAACCAACTTGTAGGGAAATGAACCGAGTTTTGCTCGAAAAAAACCAACTTTGGGGAAAATCAACCCAGTTTGGGAGGGAAAAAAACGATTTTGGGGAAAATGAACCCAGTTTTGGGGGAAAAAACCCGATTTTGGGGAAATGAACCCAGTAATGGGGAAAAAAACTGATTTTGGGGAAAATGAACACTGTTTGGAGGGGAAAACTTGATTTGTGTGAAAATGCACCCAGTGTTTTGAAGAAAAAAAGGATTTTGGGGAAAATGAACCCAGTTTGGGAGGATAGAAGCTGATTATGGGGAAAATGAACCCATTTGGGGGGGGAAAAAATATTTTGTGGAAATAAAGCCAGTAATTGGGTAAAACCCCGGATTTTGGAGAAAAATGAACCCAGTCTGGTGGGGAAAACCCAATTTGTAGGGAAATAAACCCAGTTTTGTGGAAAAAATATATTTTGGGGAAAATGAACGCAGTAATGGGGAAAAATCCTCATTTTGGGGAAAATGAACCAAGTGCGGAGTGGAAATAGAATATTTTGAGGAAAATGAAATCAGTTTGGAGGGGACAACCTGATTTGTGTGAAAATGTACCCAGTTTTGGGGGTTAATAGGGATTTTCTGGAAAATGAACCTAGTTTTGGAGGGAAAAAAATGCTGATTATGCGGAAAATGAACCCAGTTTTGGGGGAAAAATCCATTTTTAAGGAAAATGAACCCAGTTTGGGGGAAAAAAATTATTTTGGGGAAAATGAACCCAGTAATCGGGTAAAAAACCCGATTTTTTTGGAAAATGAACAGAGTTTGGGGGGGGGGAACAAACTTGTAGGGAAATGAACCGAGTTTTGCTCGAAAAAAACCAACTTTGGGGAAAATCAACCCAGTTTGGGAGGGAAAAAAACGATTTTGGGGAAAATGAACCCAGTTTTGGGGGAAAAAACCCGATTTTGGGGAAATGAACCCAGTAATGGGGAAAAAACCTGATTTTGGGGAAAACGAACACTGTTTGGAGGGGAAAACTTGATTTGTGTGAAAATGCACCCAGTGTTTTGAAGAAAAAAAGGATTTTGGGGAAAATGAACCCAGTTTGGGAGGATAGAAGCTGATTATGGGGAAAATGAACCCAGTTTGGGGGGAAAAAAATATTTTGTGGAAATAAAGCCAGTAATTGGGTAAAAACCCGGATTTTGGAGAAAAATGAACCCAGTCTGGTGGGGAAAACCCAATTTGTAGGGAAATAAACCCAGTTTTGTGGAAAAAATATATTTTTGGGAAAATGAACGCAGTAATGGGGAAAAATCCTGATTTTGGGGAAAATGAACCAAGTGCGGAGTGGAAATAGAATATTTTGAGGAAAATGAAATCAGTTTGGAGGGACAACCTGATTTGTGTGAAAATGTACCCAGTTTTGGGGGGGGGGGGGGGGAAGGATTTTGTGGAAAATGAACCTAGTTTTGGAGGAAAAAATCTGATTATGCGGAAAATGAACCCCTTTTGGGGGAAAAATGATTTTGGGGGAAATGAACGCAGTAATTGGGTAAAAAACTCTAATTTGGGGAAAATGTAACCAGTTTGGTAGGGAAAACCAAATTTGTAGGGAAGTGAACCCATTTTTGGTGGAAAAAACCATATTTTGGGGAAAATGGACACAGTTTTGGGGGGGAAAAAATGATTTTGGGGAAAATGAACCCAGTAATGGGGAAAAAAATGATTTTGGGGAAAATGAACCCAGTGTGGAATGGAAATAGAAGATTTTGGGGAAAATGAAATCAGATAGGAGGGGAAAACCTGATTTTTGTGAAAATGAACTGAGTTTTGGGGGGAAATAAAGGATTTTATGTAAAATGAACCTATTTTCGGAGGAAAAAAGCTGATTATGTGGAAAATGAACCCAGTTTTGCGGAAAAACCTGTTTTCAAGGAATATGAACCCAGTTTGGGGGAAAAAAATGATTTTGGGGAAAATGAACCCAGTGATCGGGTAAAAAACCCGGATTTTGGGGAAAATGAACACAGTTTGTTGGGGAAAACCTAATATGTAGGGAAATAAACCCAGTTTTGGTGGAAAAAACATATTTTGGGGAAAATGAACCCAGTTTTGGGGTAAAAAATGATTTTTTGAAAATTAACCACTTTGTGAGAAAAACCCCTGATTTTGGAGAAAATGAACCCAGTAATGGGGAAAAATCCTGATTTTGGGGAAAATGAATCAAGTGCGGAGTGGAAATAGAAGGTTTTGAGGAAAATGAAATCAGTTTGGATGGGACAACCTGATTTGTGTGAAAATGTACCCAGTTTTGGGGTTAATAGGGATTTTGCGGAAAATGAACCTAGTTTCGGAGGAAAAATTCTGATTATACGGAAAATGAACACAGTTTTGGGGGAAAAAAACGTTTTTAAGGAAAATGAACCCAGTTTTTTGGGAAAAAAATTATTTTGGGGAAAATGAACGCAGTAATGGGGAAAAAAACCTGATTTTGGGGAAAATGAACCAGTGCGGAGTGGAAATAGAAGATTTTGGGGAAAATGAAATCAGTTTGGAGGGGAAAACCTGATTTGTGTGAAAATGTACCCAGTTTTGGGGGTTAATAGGATTTGCGGAAAATGAACCTAGTTTCGGAGGAAAAATTCTGATTATACGGAAAATGAACCCAGTTTTGGGGGAAAAATCCATTTTTAAGGAAAATGAACCCAGTTTTTGGGGAAAAAATTATTTTGGGAAAATGAACGCAGTAATTGGGTAAAAAAACCCGAATTTTGGGGAAAATCAGCAGAGTTGGGGGGGGGGAAGACTTGTAGAGAAATGAACCGACTTTGCTGTAAAAAAAACGACTTTGGGGGAAAATCAACCCAGTTTGGGAGGAAAAAATCCGATTTTGGGGAAAATGAACACTGGAGGGGAAAAAAACCTGGTTTTGGGGAAAATGAACACTGGAGGGGAAAACTAGATTTGTGTGAAAATGCACCCAGTGTTTTGTGGAATAAAAGGATTTTGGGGATAATGAACCCAGTTTAGGAAGAAAGAAGCTGATTATGGGGAAAATTAACCCAGTTTGGAGGGGATAACCCGTTTTGATTAAAATGAACCAGTTTTGAGGGAAAAAAAATTTTTTTGGGAAATAAAGCCAGTAATTGGGGCTTCTCAAAACAACCAGGTTTTGGAGAAAATGAACACAATTTGGTGGGGAAAACCCAATATTTAGGGAAATAAACCCAGTTTTGGTGGAAAAAAAAACATATTTTGGGGAAAATGAACACAGTTTTGGGGGAAAAAATGATTTTGGGGAAAATGAATCCAGTAATGGAGAAAAAATCCTGATTTTGGGGAAAATGAACCCAGTGTGGAGTGGAAATTGAAGATTTTGGGAAAATGAAATCAGTTTGGAGGGGAAAACCTGATTTGTGTGAAATGTACCCAGTTTTTGGGGGAGAAAAAGGATTTTGGGTAAAATGAACCCAGTGTGGAGTGGAAATAGAAGATTTTGGAGAAAATGAACACTGTTTGGAGGAGAACACCTGATTTTGGAGAAAAAGCATCCAGTTTTGGGGGGAAATAAGGATTTTGTGGAAAATGAATATAGTTTCGGAGGATAAAAGCTATTTATGCAGAAAATGAACCCAGTTTTGGGTAAAAAAACCCGTTTTTAAGGAAAATGAACCCAATTTTGGGAAAAAAAATTATTTTTGGGAAAATAAACCCAGTAATTGGGTAAAAAACCCGAATTTTGGGAAAATGAACCCCGTTTGGGAGGAAAAAAACCCGATTATGGGAAAAATGAACCCAGTTTTGGGGAAAAAATTATTTTGGGGAAAATGAAATCAGTTTTGGGAAAAAAATTATTTTGGGGAAAATGAACCCAGTAATGGGGAAAATAACCTGATTTTGGGGAAAATGAACCCAGTGTTTCAGAGGAAATAGAAGATTTTGGGGAAAAAAAATAATCAAAAATTCACCAAAAATTACACCAAAAATTTCACCAAAATCATTATTTCCCTCCCAAAACTGGATTCATTTTCCCCAAAATCAGATTTTTTCCTCCCAAACCGGGTTCATTTCCCAAAATCCTACTTTTCCCCAAAACTGGGTGCATATTCACACAAATCAGGTTTTCCCCTCCTAAAACGTTCATTTTCCACAAAAGCTTCTATTTCCACTCCACACTGGGTTCATTTTCCCCATAATCAGGGTTTATTCCAATTACTGTGTTCACTTTCTCAAAAATCCTTTTATCCCCCCCCCCCCCCCCCCCCTCAAAAATGGGTTCATTTATCTCAAAAACTAACCCCTTGATTTTAAAGAATCCTGGAATTTCCTTCCATGAATAGCAGCCAAAGAGAAAGCTTTTTACCGGCAGGGTATTCCTCTCTCGAAGGCTAACAAATACAGGCAAAGAGAGGATCTGCTCCTGCTTTCTTGAGCAGCCTTCACAGTGTTTCCCCGGCTTTCACACCACATTCCGGCTGCAAACATTACGTTGGTCCGGAGACAGCGCCTTCTCTTGCCGGCTGGCTCTCTAAACTGAAACCGCTCAGAAAGCTGTCTCTGGCCGCGGTTCCACAGACATCTCGGCTGTCTGCTCCTTGCCGCTCTGAGGAGCAGTCATTTCAGATATCTAGCATCACATCACAGCGCATGCAGATGAGTCTAAAATCTTTCTCTCTTAGAAAGTTGCTATTTATGAAAATTGTTTTAGCATGACTTTTCATCTTCTAACAATGTAATTAAAGGGAAAATTATCAGATGATCTGCTCGTGCTTCAAGGACGAGGGATCCCTGTTTTCCAGTGTAGTCTCATCAGCCTCTGCAAACTCTTTCTACTGAAACAGCAGGCAGGGAATCCACAGCACATTCTCTGAACGGCACGGTTTTGTGTTTCTCCAAAGGAGAGCAGAAACTAACCCCTTGATTTTAAAGAATCCTGGAATGTTCTTCCATGAATCGCTGCTAGAAGAGAAAGCATTTTAGCGGCAGGCTATTCCTCTCTCGAAGGCTGACAAATACAGGCAATCAGTCGAGCTGCTTTTGCTTTCTTGCGCAGCCTTCACAGTGTAGCCCCGGCTTTCACGGTAGGCTTCAGCTGCAAACATTACGTTGTTCGGGAGACAGTGCCTTCTCTTACCGGCTAGCTCTCTAAACTGAAGCCGGTCAGAAAGCTGCCTCTCGCCGCGGTTCTACAGACATCCCGGCGGTCTGCTGCTTGCCTCCCTGACGAACAGTCTTTTCCGATTTCTAGCAGCATATTAAAGCGCGTCCACAGCAGTCTAAAATCTTGCCTCCTACCCACCCCGATTTTTCTATTTTGGAAATGTTTTAGGATGACATCTAATCTCCTAACAATGTATTTAAAAGACAAATAATCGGATGATCTGTTCGTGTTCAAGGACGAAAGATGTCTTTTTTCTGTCCATTCCCTTCAGCCTCTGCAAACTGTTTCTGCTGAAACTTGTTACAACAGCCGGCAGCGAATTCACACACATTCTCTGAACTGCACGGTTTTGTTTTTCCTCCAAGGGAGAGCAGAAACTAACATCTTGATTTTAAAGAATCCTGGAATTTCCTTCCATGAATAGCTGCCAGAAGAGAAAGCTTTTTACCGGCAGGGTATTCCTCTCTCGAAGGCTTACAAATACAGGCAAAGAGAGGATCTGCTCCTGCTTTCTTGAGCAGCCTTCACAGTGTTTCCCCGCTTTCACACCACATTCGGCTGCAAACATTACGTTGGTCCGGAGACAGCGCCTTCTCTTACCGGCTAGCTCTCTAAACTGAAGCCGGTCGGAAAGCTGCCTCTGCCGCGGTTCTAAAGACATCCCGGCGTCTTCTTCTTGCCTCCCTGACGAACAGTCATTTCAGATTTTGGGAGGAATTAACCCAGTTTGGGAGAAGAAAAACTGATTATAGGGAAAATGAAGCCAGTTTGTGGGGAAAAAGCCGTTTTGAATATAATAAACCCAGTTATGGGAAAATGAACCAGTAATGGGGAAAAAACCGATTATGGGGAAAATGAACAGAGTTTGGGGGGGGAAAACCCATTTGTAGGGAAAGGAACACAGTTAAGGTGGAAAGAAACAGATTCTGTGGAAAATGAAATTGTAGGGAAATGAACCCAGTTTTGCTGGAATAAACATATTTTGTGGAAAATGAGGGTTTTTTTCTCCCCCCGACTGGATTCATTTTCCCCAAAATCGGGTTTTTTTCCTCCCAAATTGGGTTAATTTTCCCCAAAATCCTTTTTTTCCCACAAAAACTGGGTGCATTTTCACACAAATCAGGTTTTCCCCTCCAAACTGATTACATTTTCCAAAAATCTTCTATTTCCACTCCACACTGGGTTTATTTTCCCCAAAATCATTTTTTTTCCCCATTACTGGATTCATTTCCCCAAAATCGTTTTTTTTCCACCAAAACTGAGTTCATTTTCCCGAAATCGTTTCCCCCCCTCCCCCCCAAAAAAAAAAACAGGCTGCATTTTCACACAAATGAGATTTTCCCCTCCAAACTGATTTCATTTTCCCCCAAATCCGGTTTATTTCCCATTACTGGGTTCATTTCCCCAAAATAATTTTTTCCCAAGCAGTGTTCATTTTCCCCAAAATCGATTTTTTCCACCAAAACAGAGACCATTTACCTACAAGTTGGGTTTTCCCCCAATCTGTGTTCATTTTCCCCCAAATTAGCGTTTTTTACAAAATTTTACAAAATTACTGGGTTAATTTTCCCCAAAATCACTTCGCACCCCCCCCCCCAAACTGGATGCATTTTCATACAAATCAGGTTTTTTCCCCCCCAAACTGGGTTAATTTCACCATAATCAGCTTCTTTCCTCCCAAACTCGGTTCATTTCCCTTCAAGTTGGTTTCCTCCGCCCAAAACTTTGTTCATTTTCCCCAAAATTCGAATTTTTTAACCCAATTACTGGGTTCATTTTCCCAAATATTTTTTTTTCCCCAAAACTGGATTTATTTTCCTTAAAAACGGGTTTTTCTGCCAAAACTGGGTTCATTTCCGCATAATCAGCATTTTTCCTCCGAAACTAGGTTCATTTCCACAAAATCCTTATTTCCCCCCAAAACTGGGTTTATTTTCACACAAATCAGGTTTTCCCCTCAAAACAGTATTCATTTTCCCCAAAATCTTCTATTTCCACTCCACACTTGGTTCATTTTCCCCAAAAACAGATTTTTCCCCAAAACTGGTCCATTTTCCCTAAATTCGGGGTTTTTTTTCCACCAAAACTCGGTTCATTTCCCTAGAAGTTGTTTTTTCCCCCCCAAACTTTGTTAATTTTCCCCAAAATTCGGTTTTTTTACCCAATTACTGGGTTCGTTTTCTCCAAAATAATTGTTTTCCCCCAAAACTGGGTTCATTTTCTGCATAATCAGTTTTTCCCTCTGAAACTGGGTTCATTTTCCACAAAATTCGGGAAATGAACTGAGTTTTGGTGGAAAAAAAACTGACTTGGGGAAATGAACCCAGGTTAGGGACGAAAAAATCCGATTTTGGGGCAAATTACCCCAATTATGGGGAAAAAAAAATAATTTTCGGGAAATGAACCCATTAATTGGAAAACCCAGATTCTGGGAAAATGAACACAGTTTGGGAGGAAAGGAGCTGATTATGGGGAAAATGAAACCAGTTTTGGGGGAAAAAAACATTTTTGGTGAAAATGAACCAGTTTTGAAGGAAAAAAAAAGATTTTGGGAGAAATAAAGCCAGTAACTGGTTCAAAAATCCATATGTTGGGGAAAATGAACACAATTTGGTGGGGAAAACCCGATATGTAGGGAAATAAACCCTTTTTGGTGGAAAAAAACATATTTTGAGGAAAATGAACCCAGTTTTTTTGGGGAAAAAATTATTTTGGGGGAAAATGAACCCAGTTTGGAGAGATAGAAGCTGATTATGGGGAAATGAACCCAGTTTGGGGGGAAAAAATATTTGTGGAAATAAAGCCAGTAATTGGTAAAACCCCGGATTTTGGAGAAAAATGAACCCAGTCTGGTGGGGAAAACCCAATTTGTAGGGAAATAAACCCAGTTTTGTGGAAAAAATATATTTTGGGAAATGAACGCAGTAATGGGAAAAATCCTCATTTTGGGGAAAATGAACCAAGTTCGGAGTGGAAATAGAATATTTGAGGAAAATGAAATCAGTTTGGAGGGGACAACCTGATTTGTGTGAAAATGTACCCAGTTTTGGGGTTAATAGGGATTTTCTGGAAAATGAACCTAGTTTTGGAGGGAAAAAAATGCTGATTATGCGGAAAATGACCCAGTTTTGGGGGAAAAATCCATTTTTAAGGAAAATGAACCCAGTTTGGGGAAAAAAATTATTTTGGGGGAAATGAACCCAGTAATCGGTAAAAAACCCGATATTTTTTTGGAAAATGAACAGAGTTTGGGGGGGGGGAACAACTTGTAGGGAAATGAACCGAGTTTTGCTCGAAAAAAACCAACTTTGGGGAAAATCAACCCAGTTTGGGAGGAAAAAAAACGATTTTGGGGAAAATGAACCCAGTTTTGGGGAAAAAACCTGATTTTGGGGAAATGAACCCAGTAATGGGGAAAAAACCTGATTTTGGGGAAATGAACACTGTTTGGAGGGAGAAAACTTGATTTGTGTGAAAATGCACCCAGTGTTTTGAAGAAAAAAAGGATTTTGGGGAAAATGAACCCAGTTTGGGAGGATAGAAGCTGATTATGGGGAAAATGAACCCATTTTGGGGGGGAAAAAAATATTTTGTGGAAATAAAGCCAGTAATTGGGTAAAACCCCGGATTTTGGAGAAAAATGAACCCAGTCTGGTGGGAAAACCCAATTGTAGGGAATAAACCCAGTTTTGTGAAAAAAATATATTTGGGGAAAATGAACGCAGTAATGGGAAAAATCCTGATTTTGGGGAAAATGAACCAAGTGCGGAGTGGAAATAGAATATTTTGAGGAAAAATGAAATCAGTTTGGAGGGGACAACCTGATTTGTGTGAAAATGTACCCAGTTTTGGGGTTAATAGGGATTTTCTGGAAAATGAACCTAGTTTTGGAGGGAAAAAAATGCTGATTATGCGGGAAAATGAACCCAGTTTTGGGGAAAAAATCCATTTTTAAGGAAAATGAAACCCAGTTTGGGGGAAAAAAATTATTTTGGGGAAAATGAACCCAGTAATCGGGTAAAAAACCCGAATTTTTTTTTGGAAAATGAACAGAGTTTGGGGGGGGGGGGAACCAACTTGTAGGGAAATGAACCGAGTTTTTGCTCGAAAAAAACCAACTTTGGGGAAAATCAACCCAGTTTGGGAGGGAAAAAAAACGATTTTGGGAAAATGAACCCAGTTTTGGGGGAAAAAAACCCGATTTTGGGGAAATGAACCCAGTAATGGGGAAATGAACCCAGTAATGGGGAAAAACCTGATTTTGGGAAAATGAACACTGTTTGGAGGGGAAAACTTGATTTGTGTGAAAATGCACCCAGTGTTTGAAGAAAAAAAGGATTTGGGGAAAATGAACCCAGTTTGGGAGGATAGAAGCTGATTATGGGGAAAATGAACCCATTTTGGGGGGGGAAATATTTTGTGAAATAAAGCCAGTAATTGGGTAAAACCCCGGATTTTGGAGAAAAATGAACCCAGTCTGGTGGGAAAACCCAATTTGTAGGGAAATAAACCCAGTTTTGTGGAAAAAATATATTTTTGGGAAAATGAACGCAGTAATGGGAAAAATCCTCATTTTGGGAAAATGAACCAAGTGCGGAGTGGAAATAGAATATTTGAGGAAAATGAAATCAGTTTGGAGGGGACAACCTGATTTGTGTGAAAATGTACCCAGTTTTGGGGTTAATAGGGATTTTCTGGAAAATGAACCTAGTTTTGGAGGGAAAAAAATGCTGATTATGCGGAAAATGAACCCAGTTTTGGGGAAAAAATCCATTTTTAAGGAAAATGAACCCAGTTTGGGGGAAAAAATTATTTTGGGGAAAATGAACCCAGTAATCGGGTAAAAAACCCGATTTTTTTGGAAAATGAACAGAGTTTGGGGGGGGGGGAACCAACTTGTAGGGAAATGAACCGAGTTTTGCTCGAAAAAAACCAACTTTGGGGAAAATCAACCCAGTTTGGGAGGGAAAAAAACGATTTTGGGGAAAATGAACCCAGTTTTGGGGGAAAAAACCCGATTTTGGGGAAATGAACCCAGTAATGGGGAAAAAACCTGATTTTGGGAAAATGAACACTGTTTGGAGGGGAAAACTTGATTTGTGTGAAAATGCACCCAGTGTTTTGAAGAAAAAAAGGATTTTGGGGAAAATGAACCCAGTTTGGGAGGATAGAAGCTGATTATGGGGAAAATGAACCCAGTTTGGGGGGGAAAAAATATTTTGTGGAAATAAAGCCAGTAATTGGGTAAAAACCCCGGATTTTGGAGAAAAATGAACCCAGTCTGGTGGGAAAACCCAATTTGTAGGGAAATAAACCCAGTTTTGTGGAAAAAATATATTTTTGGGAAAATGAACGCAGTAATGGGGAAAAATCCTGATTTTGGGGAAAATGAACCAAGTGCGGAGTGGAAATAGAATATTTTGAGGAAAATGAAATCAGTTTGGAGGGGACAACCTGATTTGTGTGAAAATGTATCCAGTTTTGGGGGGGGGGGGGGGGGGGGAAGGATTTTGTGGAAAATGAACCTAGTTTTGGAGGAAAAAATCTGATTATGCGGAAAATGACCCCTTTTGGGGGGAAAAATGATTTTGGGGGAAATGAACGCAGTAATTGGGTAAAAAACTCTAATTTGGGGAAAATGGAACCAGTTTGGTAGGGAAAACCAAATTTGTAGGGAAGTGAACCCATTTTTGGTGGAAAAAACCATATTTTGGGGAAAATGGACACAGTTTTGGGGGGAAAAAATGATTTTGGGGAAAATGAACCCAGTAATGGGGAAAAAAATGATTTTGGGGAAAATGAACCCAGTGTGGAATGGAAATAGAAGATTTTGGGGAAAATGAAATCAGATAGGAGGGGAAAACCTGATTTTTGTGAAAATGAACTGAGTTTTGGGGGAAATAAGGATTTTATGTAAAATGAACCTATTTTCGGAGGAAAAAAGCTGATTATGTGGAAAATGAACCCAGTTTTGCGGAAAAACCTGTTTTCAAGGAAAATGAACCCAGTTTTGGGGAAAAAAATGATTTTGGGGAAAATGAACCCAGTGATCGGGTAAAAAACCCGGATTTTGGGGAAAATGAACACAGTTTGTTGGGAAAACCTAATATGTAGGGAAATAAACCCAGTTTTGGTGGAAAAAACATATTTTGGGGAAAATGAACCCAGTTTTGGGGTAAAAAAATGATTTTTGAAAAATTAACCCACTTTGTGAGAAAAACCCCTGATTTTGGAGAAAATGAACCCAGTAATGGGGAAAAATCCTGATTTTGGGGAAAATGAACCAAGTGCGGAGTGGAAATAGAAGGTTTTGAGGAAATGAAATCAGTTTGGACGGGACAACCTGATTTGTGTGAAAATGTACCCAGTTTTGGGGGTTAATAGGGATTTTGCGGAAAATGAACCTAGTTTCGGAGGAAAAATTCTGATTATACGGAAAATTAACACAGTTTTGGGGGAAAAAACGTTTTTAAGGAACATGAACCCCGTTTTTGGGGAAAAAATTAATTGGGGAAAATGAACGCAGTAATTGGGTAAAAAAACCCGAATTTTGAGGAAAATCAGCAGAGTTGGGGGGGGGGGGAGACTTGTAGAGAAATGAACCGACTTTTGCTGTAAAAAAACCGACTTTGGGGAAAATCAACCCAGTTTGGGAGGAAAAAATCCGATTTTGGGGAAAATGAACACTGGAGGGGAAAAAAACCTGGTTTTGGGGAAAATGAACACTGGAGGGGAAAACTAGATTTGTGTGAAAACGCACCCAGTGTTTTGTGGAAAAAAAGGATTTTG
>JAUMJJ010000556.1:0-24671 GCA_033556795.1 Tapera naevia | reverse complement strand
CATCTCCCAGTGTTCCCAGAGTTCCCAGTGTCCCCATCCCCATCTCCCAGAGTTCCCAGTGTCCCCATCCCCATCTCCTGGAGCTCCTGGTGTCCCCATCTCCCAGTGCTCCCAGTGTCCCCATTCCCATCTCCCGGAGCTCCTGGTGTCCCCATCTCCCAGTGCTCCCAGTGCTCCTGGAGCTCCTGGTGTCCCCATCCCCATCTCCCAGTGCTCCCAGTGCTCTCAGTGGTCCCCATCCCCATCTCCCAGTGCTCCCAGTGTCCCCATCCCCATCTCCCAGTGCTCTCAGTGCTCCCCATCCCCATCCCCATCTCCCAGTGCTCCCAGTGCTCCCCATCCCCATCTCCCAGTGCTCTCAGTGCTCCCCATCCCCATCTCCCAGTGCTCCCAGTGCTCCCCATCCCCATCTCCCAGTGCTCTCAGTGCTCTCAGTGCTCCCCATCTCCCAGTGCTCCCAGTGCTCCCCATCCCCATCTCCCAGTGCTCCCAGTGCTCCCAGTGCTCCTGGTGGTCCCCATCCCCATCTCCCAGTGCTCCCAGTGCCTCCCTCTCCCCGCAGGAGTCCATCAGTGACTTCTACTGGTACTACTCGGGCAAGGAGGTCATCGACGAGCAGGGCAAACGCAACTTCTCCAAGGCCATGGCCGTGGCCAAGCAGGTCTTCAACAGCCTCACCGAGTACATCCAGGTGAGACCCCCGGACCCCCCCGGACCCCCCCGGACCCCCCCCCCGGCCCTGGGGACCCCCGAGGACCACAGGGTCCCCGAGGGCCTGGTGATCCCGGTGGTCCCCAAAGACCTCGGGGTCCCGGGGGTTCCTGATGTCCCTGGTGGCCCCCGAGGACCTTGAGATGTTCCCAAGGACCGTGGTGACCCTGGGGGTCTCTCAAGGGTCCTGAGGTCCCTGGGGGTCCCCAAGGACCCAGAGGTCCTGATGTCCCTGAGATGTCCCCAAGGACCCTGGTGGTCCCCAGAGACCCCGGTGTCCAGGGGTCCTGATGTCCCTGGTGGTCCCCAAGGACCCAGACATCCTGATGTCCCATGGTGACCCTGGGGGTCTCCAAGGGTCCTGGTCCCCAAGGGCCCAGATGACCCTGGTGGTCCCCGAGGACCTTGAGATGTTCCCAAGGACCGTGGTGACCCTGGGGGTCTCTCAAGGGTCCTGAGGTCCCTGGGGGTCCCCAAGGACTCAGAGGTCCTGATGTCCCATGGTGACCCTGGGGGTCTTCAAGGGTCCTGGTCCCCAAGGGTCCTGATGTCTCTGGAGGTCCCCAAGGACTGTGGTGACCCTGGGGGTCTTCAAGGGTCCTGGTCCCCAAGGGCCCAGATGACCCTGGTGGTCCCCGAGGACCTTGAGATGTTCCCAAGGACCAGGGTGACCCTGGGGGTCTCTCAAGGGTCCTGAGGTCCCTGGGGGTCCCCAAGGACCCAGAGGTCCTGATGTCCCTGAGATGTCCCCAGGGACCCTGGTGGTCCCCAGAGACCCCGGTGTCCAGGGGTCCTGATATCCCTGGTGGTCCCCAAGCCCCCCAAGCCCCTCGGTGGCCCCAGGGGGGGTCCCAGGGGGTTCCTGCTGTCCCTGGTGGTCCCCAAGCCCCTTGGTGGCCCCAGGGGAGTCTTGGGGGGGTTCCTGCTGTCCCTGGTGGTCCCCAAGCCCCCCGAGGTCCCCGGTGGCCCCAGGGGGGGTCCCGGGGGGTCCCCGGGGGTCCCCTTGGCAGCGCCCGTCGCCCGCAGGGTCCCTGCACGGGGAACCAGCAGAGCCTGGCCCACAGCCGCCTCTGGGACGCCGTGGTCGGCTTCCTCCACGTCTTCGCCCACATGATGAAGAAACTGGCCCAGGTGGGCACTGGGAGGGCACTGGGAGCACTGGGAGCACTGGGAGCCCCCTCGGCCCCGCCCCCATCCCCCACTAACCCCCCGCCCCCTCCTCGGTGCCACCAAGTTGGGGACCCAGAAGATCCGTCGTGGCCTTCAGCCCATCCCGATGGCCACGGGGGGACCACGAGGAACCCCCCCAAGGCAGGGGGAGACCCCAAAACACCACGAGGGACCCCAAAACTCCATGAGGGACCCCAAAACATCACGAGGGACCCCAAAACTCCATGAGGGACCCCAAAATTCCATGAGGGACCCCAAAACACCATGAGGGGCCCCAAAACACCACGAGGGACCCCAAAACTCCATGAGGGACCCCAAAATTCCATGAGGGGCCCCAAAACTCCATGAGGGACCCCAAAACATCACGAGGGGCCCCAAAACACCATGAGGGACCCCAGAACTCCAAGAGGGACCCCAAAACACCACGAGGAGACCCCAAACACCAAGAGGAGCCTCAAAAGATCACGAGGGGACCCCAAAACATCATGGGGAGACCCCAAAACATCATGAGGGGCCCCAAAATTCCATGAGGGACCCCAAAACTCCATGAGGGGCCCCAAAACTCCATGAGGGACCCCAAAACTCCATGAGGGGCCCCAAAACACCACGAGGGACCCCAAAACACCATGAGGGGCCCCAAAACTCCATGAGGGACCCCAAAACTCCATGAGGGGCCCCAAAATTCCATGAGGGACCCCAAAACTCCATGAGGGACCCCAGAACTCCATGAGGGGCCCCAAAACACCACGAGGGACCCCAAAACTCCATGAGGGGCCCCAAAATTCCATGAGGGACCCCAAAACATCACGAGGGACCCCAAAATTCCATGAGGGGCCCCAAAACTCCATGAGGGACCCCAAAACTCCATGAGGGACCCCAGAACTCCATGAGGAGCCCCAAAACACCACGAGGGACCCCAAAACATCACGAGGGACCCCAAAACTCCATGAGGGACCCCAAAACACCATGAGAGGCCCCAAAACACCATGAGGGGCCCCAAAACATCACGAGGGACCCCAAAACTCCACGAGGGGCCCCAAAACTCCATGAGGGGCCCCAAAACACCACGAGGGACCCCAAAACTCCATGAGGGGCCCCAAAATACCATGAGGGACCCCAAAACACCACGAGGGACCCCAAAACTCCATGAGGGACCCCAAAACACCATGGTGGGGCCTCAAAACTGCATGGTGGGGCTCCAAACACCATGGGGAGACCCCAAAACACCATGAGGAGACCCCAAACACCAAGAGGAGCCTCAAAAGATCACGAGGGGACCCCAAAACACCACGAGGGACCCCAAAACTCCATGAGGGGCCCCAAAACATCACGAGGGACCCCAAAACTCCATGAGGGGCCCCAAAACACCACGAGGGACCCCAAAATTCCATGAGGGGCCCCAAAACTCCATGAGGGGCCCCAAAACATCACGAGGGACCTCAAAACTCCATGAGGGGCCCCAAAACACCATGAGGGGCCCCAAAACTCCATGAGGGGCCCCAAAACATCACGAGGGACCCCAAAACTCCATGAGGGGCCCCAAAACACCATGGTGGGGCCTCAAAACTGCATGGTGGGGCTCCAAACACCATGGGGAGACCCCAAAACATCATGAGGGACCCCAAAACTCCATGAGGAGACCCCAAGCACCAAGAGGAGCCTCAAAAGATCACAAGGGGACCCCAAAACATCATGGGGAGACCCCAAAACATCATGAGGGACCCTAAAACACCACGAGGAGACCCCAAAACACCACGAGGAGACCCCAAAAGACCATGAGGGGCCCCAAAACACCATGGTTGGACCCCAAAACACCATGAGAGGCTCCAAAACATCATGGGGACACCTCAAAAGATCACGAGGGGACCCCAAAACATCATGGGGAGACCCCAAAACACCATGAGGGACCCTCAAACTCCATGAGGAGACCCCAAAACACCATGAGGGGCTCCATAACACCATGAGGGACCCCAAAACTCCATGAGGAGTCCCAAAAGATCACGAGGGGACCCCAAACACCATGGGGAGACCCCAAAAGATCATGAGGGAGACCCCAAAACACCATGGGGAGACCCCAAAACATCATGAGGGGCTCCAAACACCATGAGGGGACCCTAAAACTCCATGGTGGGACCCCAGAACATCACGAGAGGCCCCAAAACATCATGAGGAGACCCCAGACACCATGAGGGGACCCCAAAATACCACGTGGGGACCCAAAAATCATGGTTGGACCCCAAAACACCATGAGAGGCTCCAAAAGACCATGGGGAGACCCCCAAAACACCACGAGGGGACCCCAAACACCAAGAGGAGCCCCAAAAGATCATGAGGGGACACCCAAACATCATGAGGAGACCCCAAAACACTATGAGGGGCTCCATAACACCATGGGGAGACCCCAGAACACCATGAGGGGACCCCAAAACATCATGAGGGGCCCCAAAACACCATGGGGAGACCCCAAAAGTCCATGGTGGGACCTCAAAACTGCATGGTGGGACCCCAGAACACCATGAGAAGACCCTAAAACACCATGAGGGCCTCCAAACCCAATGGGGAGACCCCAAAATATCATGAGGGGCTCCAAACACCATGAGGGGACCCTAAAACTCCATGGTGAGACCTCAGAACTCCATGGTGGGACCCCAGAACGTCATGAGGGGACCCCAAACACCATGAGGGGACCCCAAAACACCACAATTGGACGCCAAATACCATAAGGAGACCCCCAAAACACCATGAGAGGCTCCAAAACACCATGGGGAGCCCCCAAACTCCATGGGGAGACCCCAAAATACCACGAGGAGACCTCAAACCACCATGAGGAGCCCCAAACCACCATGAGGGGACCCCAAAGCTCCTCTTTGGGACCTCAAAACATCATGAGGGACCTCAAAACACCCTGGTGGGACCCCAGAACACCACGAGGGGACCCCAAAAACATCATGAGGAGACCTCAAACCACCATGGTGGGACCCCAAACCACCACGAGGCCCCCCCCCCCCCCTTGACCCCCCCCAAGTTGGTTCTGATGGACCTTTCCCCCCCCTCCCCACCGCTGCCAGGCGGGTCGAACGCCGGGACCCCGGACGGGCGTAAGCACCCCCCGAGCGCCCCCCCCTCCCTCCCCCCCCCAGCATGGCCTCTCTAACCCCTCCCCCCCCAGCATGACAAAGCCCCCCCCTGATCCCACCACCCCCGTCCCCATCTTGGGTCACAGACGTGGTTTTGGGGGTCCACCACCCCCAACCTTCTCTCTGTCCCACCCTGGTGGGTCCAGACCCAAGGAAAGGGGGGGGGTCCGTGGGGTGGGGGGTGAGGGTGGCTTGGGGTGGGGGTGACCCCGGGGGGGCTGACGGTGCCCCCCCTTCCCTCCCGGTGCCCCCAGGACTCGAGCCAGATCGGGCTGCTGAAGGAGCTGCTGGACCTCCAGAAGGACATGGTGGTGATGCTGCTGTCGCTGCTGGAAGGTGGGGGGGCCCTCGTGTCCCCCGCGGCGGCCCTCGGGCACCTGGGGGGCCCCTTGGCCAATGGGGTGGCCCTTGGCCATCTGGGGTGGCCATTGACCACTTGGGGTGGCCATTGACCAATGGGATGGCCATTGACCACTTGGGGTGGCCCTTGGCCATCTGGGGTGGCCATTGATCTCTTGGGGTGGCCCTTGACCGATGGAGTGGCCATTGACCTCTTGAGGTGGCCCTTGACCGATGGGATGGCCATTGACCACTTGGGGTGGCCCTTGACCTCTTGAGGTGGCCCTTGGCCATCTGGGATGGCCATTGACCTCTTAGGGTGGCCATTGACCTCTTGGGGTGGCCCTTGACTGATGGGGTGGCCATTGACCACGTGGGATGTCCCTTGACCACTTGAGGTGTCCCTTGACCATCTCAGGCATCCTTGGCCATCCAAGGTGTCCCCTCACTCTCCATGGTGGCCCTTGACCACTTGGGGTGTCCCTTGACCACCGGGGGCATCCCTTGACCCCCCAAGGTGCCCCCTCACTCTCCAAGGTGTCCCCTCTCCCTCAAGGTGTCCCCTCACTCTCCATGTTGTTCCTTGACCACCTTGGATGTCCCTTGACCACTTGGGGTGTCCCTTGACCAATGGGATGACCATTGACCACCTGGGATATCCTTTGACCATCCAAGGTGTCCCCAGACTCTCCATGGTGTCTCTTGACCAATGGGATGGCCCTTGACCACCTGGGATGGCCCTTGACCACTTGAGGTGTCCCTTGACCACTTGAGGTGTCCCTTGACCATCTCAGGCATCCTTGGTCATCCAAGGTGTCCCCTCACTCTCCATGGTGGCCCTTGACCACTTGGGGTGTCCCTTGACCACCTGGGACGTCCTTTGACCGTCCAAGGTGTCCCCAAACTCTCCATGGTGTCTCTTGACCAATGGGATGGCCCTTGACCACCTGGGACATCCCTTGACCCCCCAAGGTGCCCCCTCACTCTCCAAGGTGTCCCCTCTCCCCCAAGGTGCCCCCTCCCTCTCCAGGGCCCTCCTTCACCCACAGAGCTTCCCTTGGCCACCAGAACTCTTGAGGTGCCCCTCACCCACCGGGAGCTCCCCCCCTTCCCCGGAAGGGCCCCCCCAAACCCCCTGATGGCTGTCGTGTCCCCCCCCCCACCCCTTTCTCCTCCTCAGGGAACGTGGTGAACGGGACCATCGCCCGGCAGATGGTGGACATGCTGGTGGAGTCCTCCAGCAACGTCACCATGATCCTCAAGTTCTTCGACATGTTCCTCAAGCTGAGGGACATCGTGGCCTCCGACGCCTTCCGCCACTTCGTCTCCGACCCGCGCGGCCTCATCTCCAAGAAGGACTTCCAGAAGGCCATGGACAGCCAGAAGCAGTACGAAGCCTCCGAGATCCAGTTCCTCCTCTCGTGCTCCGAGGCCGACGAGAACGAGATGATCGACGCCGAGGCCTTCGCGGGGCGTTTCGAAGAACCCGCCCGCGACATCGGCTTCAACGTGGCCGTCCTCCTCACCAACCTCTCGGAGCACGTCCCCCACGACCAACGTTTGAAGACCTTCCTGGAGCAAGCCGAGAGCATCCTGGAGTACTTCCGGCCCTTCCTGGGGCGCATCGAGATCCTGGGGGCGGCGCGGCGCATCGAGCGCCTCTACTTCGAGATCAGCGCCGCCAACAAGGCGCAGTGGGAGATGCCCCAGGTGAAGGAGTCCAAGCGCCAGTTCATCTTCGACGTGGTCAACGAGGGCGGCGAGGCCGAGAAGATGGAGCTCTTCGTCAACTTCTGCGAGGACACCATCTTCGAGATGCAGATCGCCTCGCGCCTCTCCGAGGAGGAGCCGCGGCGCGAAGACGACGACGACGACGACGAAGGTGGCGACGACCAGGGGCAAGAAGACCACGTGGAGCCTTCGGGAGCGGCCGGCGTCGAGGCCGTTTCGCTTCTCGGGGACCTCCGGGTGGGCTTGAAACGCCTCCTGGGGTCCCCCCAAACGTGGAGGAAGCGTTTGCGGAGGCTGCGGCGGCGCCCCGGGCGCGAGTTGGCGGCCGAAGGGGCGATGGCGGCCGGGAGGGCGGCGCTCGGGGTGTTGCTGGGGGGGTGTTGGGTGGCGGCGGCCGTGGGGCGCCTGGCGTGGGCGTCGCTCTTCGGGGGCACCTTGGTGGAGGGGGCGCAGAGGGTGGCGTTGGCCGAGCTCTTGGCCAGCATGCCCGACCCCACCCAAGACGCCGTCGGCGGCGCCGAGGGCGCCGGAAGGGATGAAGGGGAGACCCCCGCGGCGGCGGGCGCCGCGAAGGCCTCCCGGAAAGATGGCGGAGAAGGGGGGCGGGGGGAGGAGGAGGAGGAGGAGGAGGAGGAGAAGAAGAAGGAGAAGGAGGAGGAGGAGGAGGTGGCGGCGGAGGAAGCGCGCGAGGAGGCGACGGCCGCCATGGCGGCGGCGACGGCCTTCGGGGGGCGCAAGGAGCTCCTGAGGCCCACGGCGCCCGACGCCCCCGGGGGGCTCGGGGACTTTGGGGAACCCCCCGGGGCTGAGCCCCCCACCCCAGAGGGGACCCCCATCCTGGGCAGGAAGAGCGGGGTACGGGGGGGGGGGGGTGGGGGGGAGGGGGGCGATGGGGGGCTTGGGGGGGGGGGATGATGGGAGGGGGGTCCCTGTGGGGGGGGACGTTGGGGGTCACTATGGGGGGGCTGGGGGGGGGCACTGAGGGGCTGGGGGGGATATTGGGGGTCATTATGGGGGGGACATTGGGGGTCACTATGGGGGGGGCTCTGGGGGGGGGACATTGGGGTCCCTATGGAGGGGACATTGGGGGTCACTATTGGGGTGACTGGGGGGAGGGGTCACTGAGGGGCTCAGGGGGGATAATGGGGGTCCCTATATGGGAGGGACATTGGGGGTCCCTATGGGGGGGACTGTGGGGGGGGGCACTGGGGGGCTCGGGGGGGACATTGGGGGTCCCTATGGGGGGGACTGTGTGGGGGGGGGCACTGAGGGGCTTGGGGGGGGGGGGGATATTGGGGGTCCCTATATGGGAGGGACATTGGGGGTCACTATGGGGGGGGCACTGGGGGGCTCTGTGGGGGGCAGGTGGTGGGAGAGGGGTCCCTATGTGGGGGGGACATTGGGGGTCACTATGGGGGGTCTCTATGGGGAGGGGGTTCTGGGGGTCCCGTATGGGGATGGGGGGTTACCGAGGGTCCCTATGGGGGTCCCTATGGGGCTGACCCCACCCCACCCCCCCAGGAGGAGGAGGCGCCCCCCAAGGAGGAGGAGGAGGCGGCCGAGGCCGAGAAGGCCGAGTGAGTGGGGGAGGGGAAGGGGGGACACCCACGGAATGGGGGGGGCGGGGGATGGATCTGGGGGGCAGCCCCTTGGCCCCATGGATCTGTGGGGCAGGTGGGGGATCTGTGGGATCTGTGGGGCAGGTGATGGATCTGGGGGGGCAGCTCCTTGGCCCCATGGATCTATGGGGCAGGTGATGGATCTGTGGGGCAGGAGATGACCCCGTGGATCTGTGGGGCAGGTGATGGATCCGTGGGACAGCTCCTTGGCCCCATGGATCTATGGGTCAGGTCATGGCCCTACGGGATCTATGGGGTGGGTGATGGATCTGTGGGGCAGGTGATTGGCCCCATGGATCTATGGGGCAGGTGATGGATCCGTGGGACAGATCTTTAGCCCCATGGATCTGTGGGGCAGGTGATGGATCTGGGGGGCAGTCCCTTGGCCCCATGGATCTATAGGGCAGGTGATGGCCCTACGGGATCTATGGGGTGGGTGATGGATCTGTGGGATCTGTGGGGCAGGTGATGACCCCGTGGATCTGTGGGGCAGGTGATGGATCTGTGGGGCAGCTCCTTGGCCCCATGGATCTGTGCGGCAGGCGATGGCCCTGAGGGCTCTATGGGGCAGCCCCCCAGATCCATGGGGCAGGGGCCGGGGCTCTGACTCGCCCGTCTCCCCCAGCCCCGAGAACGGGGAGAAGGAGGGGGAGCGCGGGACCCCCGAGCCGCGGCGGCCGTCGGTGCCGCGGGCGCGCAGGGACCCCCCCGAGGTGGGGCTGGAGTTCTGGGGGGAGCTGGAGGTCCAGAGGGTCAAGTTCCTGGTAAGGGGGGGGCACTTGGGGGTCTGGGGGGGGCACTCGGGGGGCTGGGACCCCTGGGAACCCCCATACCTGGGTCCCCATCCTTATGGGAGGCAGCGATGGGGGGGGGGGGGTCTGGGGGGGTATAGAGAGGGTGGGGGGGACTGGGGCTTTGGGGGGCTCTTGGGGTGCTGGGGGTCACTTGGGGGGCTGGGGGGGGCATTTAGGGGGCACTTGGGGGTCTGGGGGGCTCTTGGGGGGGCTGGGACCCCTGGGAACCCCCATATCTGGGTCCCCATCCTTATGGGAGGCAGCGATAGGGGGGGGGGTATAGAGAGGGTGGGGGGGGCTGAGGGGTCGGGGGGGCACTTGGGGGGGCACTCGGGGGGTGCTGGGACCCCCCCAAACGTGACCCTTCCCCCCCCCCCCCAGAATTACCTCTCCAGAAACTTCTACAACCTGCGCTTCCTCGCGCTCTTCCTCGCCTTCGCCATCAACTTCATCCTCCTCTTCTACAAGGTGGGGGGGGGGGGGGGGGCACCCCGAGAATGGGGGGAGGGGCACTGGGTGGGGGGGAGTCCCTTGGGTTGGTGGCCAAAGGGGTTGGGTTGGTGGCCAAAGCCTTGGGTCAGTGGTCAAAGGGTCAAGATTGGTGGCCAAGGGGTTGGGTTGAAGGCCAAGGGGTTGGGTTGGTGGCCAAGGGGTTGAGTTGATGACCAAGGGATTGGTTTGATGGCCAAGGGGTTGGTGTTGATGGCCACAGGGTCAAGGTTGGTGGCCAAGGGGTTGGGGTTGGTGGCCACAGGGTCAAGGTTGGTGGCCAAGGGGTTGGGTTGGTGGCCAAGGGGTTGGGGTTGGTGGCCACAGGGTCAAGGTTGGTGGCCAAGGGATCGCGTTGGTGGCCAAGGGGTCGCGTTGGTGACCAGAGGTGCCGCGTCCCCCCGTGCCCAGGTGTCGGATCAGCCGCCAGGTGAGGCCCCTGTGGCCGAGGAGGCCCCGTGGCCGGTGGCCGAGGGCTCGGGGGCCGGCGAGGAGCAGGAGGAGGAGGCGCGCGACGTCTTCTACTGCCTGGAGGAGAGCACGGGCTACATGGAACCCGCGCTGCGCGCGCTCGCCATCGCCCACACCCTCGTCGCCTTCCTCTGCATCATCGGCTACAACTGCCTCAAGGTCAGCGGCCACCGGGGCCACCGGGGCCACCATAACCAACATGGCCACCAGGGCCACCAGGACCAATGTGGCCAACATGGCCACCAGGGCCAACATGGCCATCAGGGCCACCATAACCAACATGGCCACCATGGCCACCAGGGCCACCAGGGCCAACATGGCCACCAGGGCCACCAGAACCAACATGGCCACCATGGCCACCATGGCCAACATGGCCACCAGGGCCACCAGGGCCAACATGGCCACCATGGCCAACATGGCCACCAGGGCCACCATAACCAACATGGCCACCAGGGCCACCAGGACCAACGTGGCCAACATGGCCACCATGGCCAACATGGCCACCAGGGCCAACATGGCCACCAGGGCCACCAGAACCAACATGGCCACCAGGGCCACCAGAACCAACATGGCCAACATGGCCAACATGGCCACCATGGCCACCAGGGCCAACATGGCCAACATGGCTACCAGGACCAATGTGGCCAACATGGCCAACATGGCCAACATGGCCACCAGGGCCACCAGGGCCAACATGGCCACCAGGGCCACCAGAACCAACATGGCCACCATGGCCACTATGGCCAACATGGCCAACATGGCCACCAGGGCCAACATGGCCACTAGGGTCACCATAACCAACATGGCCACCAGGACCAATGTGGCCAACATGGCCACCAGGGCCAACATAACCAACATGGCCACCATGGCCAACATGGCCACCAGGGCCAACATGGCCACCATGGCCAACATGGCCACCAGGGCCAACATGGCCAAGATGGCCACCAGGGTCACCAGGGCCAAGATGGCCGCTGTGGCCACTGTAACCAACATGGCCACCATGGCCAAAACAGCCAATGAGGCCAACACAGCCAACATGGCCACCAGGGATCAGACAGCCAACATGGCCGCCATAACCACCATGGCCACTGTGACCACCATGGCCAAGATGGCTGCCATGGCCACCAAGACCACTGTGGCCACCAGGAGGGTCACCAGGGCCAACATGGCCGCCAGAGCCAAGATGGCCACCGGGGCCATGACGGCCAACATGGCGGCCCTGGCCAAGATGGCGGCCACGGCCACCATGACCACCATGACGGCCACGGCCAAGATGGCGGCCAGGACCACCATGACCACCATGACCGCCATGACGGCCACGGCCAAGATGGCGGCCACGGCCACCAAGGCCACCATGACGGCCACGGCCAAGATGGCGGCCAGGACCACCACGGCCACCATGACCGCCATGACGGCCACGGCCAAGATGGCGGCCACGGCCACCATGACCGCCATGACGGCCACGGCCAAGATGGCGGCCAGGACCACCACGGCCACCATGACCGCCATGACGGCCACAGCCAAGATGGCGGCCACGGCCTCCAGGGCCACTTTTCTCCTCTTTTGGCCGATTTGGGGCGATTTTCGCCTCTTTTGTCCATTTTGGCCCTGGGTTTCTCTTCTTTTGGGGATTTTCTCTTCTTTGGCCAATTTTGGGGGATTTTCTCCCTTTGGCTCATTTTGGCTCATTTTCTCTTCTTTGGGGGTTTTCTCTCTTTTTGCTGATTTCTCTCCCCTTTGGCCAATTTTGGGTGGTTTCTCTCTATTTTTGGGCAATTTCTCCCCCCCTTTGCCAGATTTTGGGTGGTTTTGGTATTTTTTCTCTATTTTTGGGTGATTTCTCTCCCCTTTGGCCAATTTTGGTTTTTTTGGTGGTTTTCCTCATTTTTTGGGTGATTTCTCCCCCTTTGCCCATTTTTGGTGTTTTCTCCCTATTTTTTTGTGGTTTCTCCCCATTTGCCCAATTTTGGGTCCTTTCTCTCTGGTTTTGGGGTGGTTCCTCCCCTTTGACCATTTTTGGGTTGATTTCTCTCCCTTTGGCCAATTCTGGGCGGTTTCTTCCCCCCCTTTGCCTGATTTTGGGTGGTTTTTCTCTATATTTGGGGGGTTTCACTCTCTTTGACCATTTTTGGGTTGATTTCACTCCCTTTTGCCCAATTTTAGGGGGTTTTGGTGTTTTTTCTCTATTTTTGGGTGGTTTCTCCCCCCTTTGCCCATTTTTGGGTGTTTTCTCTCTATTTTTGGGGCGGTTTCTCCCCCTTTTGCCCAATTTTGGTGCTTTTGGTGTTTTTCTCTATTTTTGGGTGGTTTCTCCCCTCCTTTGGCCAATTTTGGGGTTTTTTGGTCGTTTTTCTCTATTTTTGGGTGATTTCTCTCCCCTTTGCCCAATTTGGCTGTTTTTTCTCTAGTTTTGGGGTGGTCCCTCTCCCTTTGACTGTTTTTGGGGCAGTTTCTCCTCCTTTGGCCAATTCTGGGCGGTTTCTCCCCCCTTTGCCCGATTTTGGGTGGTTTTGGTGGTTTTCCTCTATTTTTGGGTTGGTTTCTCTCCCTTTTGCCTAATTTTGGGTGTTTTTTCTCTATTTTTGGGCAGTTTCTCCCCCCTTGCCTGATTTTGGGTGGGTTTTGTGTATTTTCCTCTATTTTTGAGTGGTTTCTCTCCCTTTTGCCCAATTTTGGGTATTTTTTCTCTATTTTTGGCTGATTTCTCCCCCCTTTGCCTGATTTTGGCTGTTTCTCCTCTATTTTTGGGGTGGTTTCTCTCCCTTTGGCCAATTCTGAGCGGTTTCTCTCCCCCTTTGCCCGATTTTGGGTGGTTTTGGTGATTTTTCCTCTATTTTTGGGTCATTTCTCTCCCTTTTCCCCAATTTTGGGTGGTTTTTCTCCATTTTTGGCTTAATTTCTCCCTCCTTTGCCCGATTTTGGGTGGTTTTGGTGTTTTTCCTCTATTTTTGGATGGTTTCTCTCTCTTTTGCCCAATTTTGGGTATTTTTTCTTTATTTTTGGCTGATTTCTCCCCCACATTGGCTGATTTTGGGTGTTTTTTCTCTTTTTTGGGGCAGTTTCTCCCCCCTTTGCCCAGCTTTTGGGTGGTTTTGGTGTTTTTCCTCTATTTTTGATGGTTTCTCTCCTTTGCCCGATTTTGGCCATTTCCCCTCTCTATTTTGGGGCAGTTTCTCTCCCTTTTGCCCGATTTTGGGTGGTTTTGGTGTTTTTTCCTCTATTTTTGGCCGATTTCTCCCCCCTTTGCCCGATTTTGGCTGTTTCTCCTCTATTTTTGGCTTGGTTTCTCTCCCTTTTGCCCAATTTTGGGTATTTTTTCTCTATTTTTGGCTGATTTCTCCCCCCTTTGCCCGATTTTGGGTGGTTTTGGTGTTTTTCCTCTCTTTTTGGCGTTTCCTCTCCCTTTTGCCCGATTTTGGCCGTTTCCCCTCTCTTTTTGGGGTGCTTTCTCCCCCCTTTGCACGATTTTGGCTGTTTCTCCTCTATTTTTGGGTTGGTTTCTCTCCCTTTGCCCAATTTTGGGTGTTTTTTCTCTATTTTGGGGCAGTTTCTCTCCCTTTTGCCTGATTTTGGGTGGTTTTGGTGTTTTTTCCTCTATTTTTGGCCGATTTCTCCCCCCTTTGCCCGATTTTGGGTGGTTTTGGTGTTTTTTCCTCTATTTTTGGCCGATTTCTCCCCCCTTTGCCCGATTTTGGGTGGTTTTGGTGTTTTTTCCTCTATTTTTGGCCGATTTCTCCCCCCTTTGCCCGATTTTGGGTGGTTTTGGTGTTTTTCCTCTATTTTTGGGTGGTTTCTCTCCCTTTTGCCCGATTTTGGGTGGTTTTGGTGTTTTTCCTCTATTTTTGGGTGGTTTCTCTCCCTTTTGCCCGATTTTGGGTGGTTTTGGTGTTTTTCCTCTATTTTTGGGTGGTTTCTCTCCCTTTTGCCCGATTTTGGGTGGTTTTGGTGTTTTTTCCTCTATTTTTGGCCGATTTCTCCCCCCTTTGCCCGATTTTGGGTGGTTTTGGTGTTTTTCCTCTCTTTTTAGTGGTTTCTCTCCCTTTTGCCCGATTTTGACCGTTTCCCCTCTCTTTTTGGGGTGCTTTCTCCCCCCTTTGCACGATTTTGGCTGTTTCTCCTCTATTTTTGGGTTGGTTTCTCTCCCTTTGCCCAATTTTGGGTGTTTTTTCTCTATTTTGGGGCAGTTTCTCTCCCTTTTGCCTGATTTTGGGTGGTTTTGGTGTTTTTTCCTCTATTTTTGGCCGATTTCTCCCCCCTTTGCCCGATTTTGGGTGGTTTTGGTGTTTTTTCCTCTATTTTTGGCCGATTTCTCCCCCCTTTGCCCGATTTTGGGTGGTTTTGGTGTTTTTTCCTCTATTTTTGGCCGATTTCTCCCCCTTTTGCCCGATTTTGGGTGGTTTTGGTGTTTTTTCCTCTATTTTTGGCCGATTTCTCCCCCCTTTGCCCGATTTTGGGTGGTTTTGGTGTTTTTCCTCTATTTTTGGGTGGTTTCTCTCCCTTTTCCCCGATTTTGGGTGGTTTTGGTGTTTTTCCTCTATTTTTGGGTGGTTTCTCTCCCTTTTGCCCGATTTTGGGTGGTTTTGGTGTTTTTTCCTCTATTTTTGGCCGATTTCTCCCCCCTTTGCCCGATTTTGGGTGGTTTTGGTGTTTTTCCTCTCTTTTTAGTGGTTTCTCTCCCTTTTGCCCGATTTTGGCCGTTTCCCCTCTCTTTTTGGGGTGCTTTCTCTCCTCCTTTGCCCGATTTTGGGTGGTTTTGGTGTTTTTTCCTCTATTTTTGGCCGATTTCTCCCCCCTTTGCCCAATTTTGGGTGGTTTTGGTGTTTTTCCTCTCTTTTTGGTGGTTCCTCTCCCTTTTGCCCGATTTTGGCCGTTTCCCCTCTCTTTTTGGGGTGCTTTCTCCCCCCTTTGCACGATTTTGGCTGTTTCTCCTCTATTTTTGGGTTGGTTTCTCTCCCTTTGCCCAATTTTGGGTGTTTTTTCTCTATTTTGGGGCAGTTTCTCTCCCTTTTGCCTGATTTTGGGTGGTTTTGGTGTTTTTTCCTCTATTTTTGGCCGATTTCTCCCCCCTTTGCCCGATTTTGGGTGGTTTTGGTGTTTTTCCTCTATTTTTGGGTGGTTTCTCTCCCTTTTGCCCGATTTTGGGTGGTTTTGGTGTTTTTCCTCTATTTTTGGGTGGTTTCTCTCCCTTTTGCCCGATTTTGGGTGGTTTTGGTGTTTTTCCTCTATTTTTGGGTGGTTTCTCTCCCTTTTGCCCGATTTTGGGTGGTTTTGGTGTTTTTTCCTCTATTTTTGGCCGATTTCTCCCCCCTTTGCCCGATTTTGGGTGGTTTTGGTGTTTTTCCTCTCTTTTTAGTGGTTTCTCTCCCTTTTGCCCGATTTTGACCGTTTCCCCTCTCTTTTTGGGGTGCTTTCTCTCCTCCTTTGCCCGATTTTGGGTGGTTTTGGTGTTTTTCCTCTATTTTTGGGTGGTTTCTCTCCCTTTTGCCCGATTTTGGGTGGTTTTGGTGTTTTTCCTCTATTTTTGGGTGGTTTCTCTCCCTTTTGCCCGATTTTGGGTGGTTTTGGTGTTTTTCCTCTCTTTTTGGTGGTTTCTCTCCCTTTTGCCCGATTTTGGCCGTTTCCCCTCTTTTTGGGGTGCTTTCTCCCCCCCGGTGCCCGATTTGGGGGGGTTGTTGCCCCCCCCGTGGCTGACCCCCCCCCCTGCCCCCCCAGATCCCCCTGGTGATCTTCAAGCGGGAGAAGGAGGTCGCGCGGCGCCTCGAGTTCTCGGGGCTCTACATCAGCGAACAACCGGGCGACGACGACGTCCGCGGGCAGTGGGACCGGCTGGTGCTCAACGCCCAGTACGGGGGGCATACTGGGGGAACTGGGGGGACTGGGGGGGCTGTGGGACCGGCTGGTGCTCAACGCCCAGTACGGGGGATACTGGGGGAACTGGGGGGACTGGGGGGACTGGGGGGGCTGGGGGGGGCAGTGGGACCGGCTGGTGCTCAACGCCCAGTACGGGGGGAACTGGGGATACTGGGAGAACTGGGGGGACTGGGGGGGCTGGGGGGGGCAGTGGGATCGGCTGGTGCTCAACGCCCAGTACGGGGGATACTGGGGATACTGGGAGAACTGGGGGGACTGGGGGGCTGGGGGGGGGCAGTGGGACCGGCTGGTGCTCAACGCCCAGTACGGGGGGCATACTGGGAGAACTGGGGGGACTGGGGGGCTGGGGGGGGCAGTGGGACCGGCTGGTGCTCAACGCCCAGTACGGGGGGCATACTGGGAGAACTGGGGGGACTGGGGGGACTGGGGGGGGCAGTGGGACCGGCTGGTGCTCAACGCCCAGTACGGGGGGCATACTGGGGATACTGGGATGACTGGGGATACTGGGGGGGGCAGTGGGACCGGCTGGTGCTCAACACCCAGTACGGGGGGCATACTGGGGATACTGGGGGGGTTTAGGGGGTCCTGGGGGCTTTTGGGGCTCCTGGGGGGGGGTCCTGGGGTGCCCCAAGGGGGGTCCTGGGGGCTCCCGGAGGGGTTTCGGGGGGTTTCGGGGGGGGGTCCTGGGGGTCCCAGGTTGGGGTCCCCCCCCCAGGCCAGATGTGGGGGTGTTTTTTTTTGGGGTGCCCCACAGAGCCCCCTCAACCCCCCCCAATTCCCCCCCCCCCAGGTCCTTCCCCAGTAACTACTGGGACAAGTTCGTCAAGAGGAAGGTGAGGAGGGGTCTGGGGGGGCTTTGGGGGGTCCTGGGGGGTTCCTGAGCCTCCTGGTGGCATCTCAGGGGCTTCCTGGGGGGTCTCTGGGTGGTTCCTGGGGGGTTCTTCTTGGGGGTCCTGGAGGCATCTCGGGGGTTCCTGGGGGCCCTGGAATCATCTTGGAGGCCTCTGGGTGGTCCGGGAGGTACCTTTGGGGTCCTGGGTGGTTCCTGGAGGTCCTGGTGGCATCTTGGGGTTCTTTGGGTGGTCCTGGAGGTACCTATGGGGGCCCTGGAGTCATCTTGGGGGTCTCTGGGTGGTCCTGGGTGGTTCCTGGGGGTTCCTGGAGGTCCTGGTGGCATCTCGGGGGTCTCTGGGTGGTTCCTGGGGGTCTCTGGGTGGTCCTGGAGGTACCTTTGGGGTCTCTGGGTGGTTCCTGGAGGTCCTGGTGGCATCTCGGGGGTCTCTGGGTGGTCCTGGAGGTACCTTTGGGGTCTCTGGGTGTTTCCTGGGTGGTTCCTGGAGGTCCTGGTGGCATCTCGGGGGTCTCTGGGTGGTCCTGGAGGTACCTTTGGGGTCTCTGGGTGGTTCCTGGGGGGTTCCTGGAGGTCCTGGTGGCATCTCGGGGGTCTCTGGGGTTCCTGGGTGGTTCTGGGTCACCTTTGGGGTGCCCAGGTGACCCCCCGTCCCCCTCCCCAAGGTGCTGGAGAAGTACGGGGACATCTACGGGCGCGAGCGGATCGCGGAGCTGCTGGGGATGGACTTGGCCAGCCTGGAGATCGGGGCCCAGGGCGACAAGAAGGGGCCCCCCGACAGCTCCTTCCTCACCTGGTGGGGTCTGGGGGGGGATTTGGGGTGGGGGGGGGTGGTCCAGGCCCGGTTTGGGGGTCTCCAAAGCATCTTCACCCCCCCCCGTTCTGGTGTCCCCACCCCAGGGTGACGTCCATCGACATCCGGTACCAGATCTGGAAGTTTGGGGTCATCTTCACCGATAACGTGAGTTGGGGGGGGATGGGGGGCACCAGGGTGGGGGTTCTGGGGTCCCAGGGAGTGGGGGGCCCATGGGGACCTGGGGATGGGGTCCCACCAGGACATGGGCCCAGGGTCCCCCCAGGTTGAGGTTCTGGGGTCCCCTGGGGTCCCCTGGCTCTGGGGTGGCCCCGGTCGGGGTCCCCTGGCTCTGGGGTCCCCCCAGGTTGAGGTTCTGGGGTCCCCTGGGGTCCCTGGGTCTGGGGTCCCCTGGGGTCCCCTGGCTCTGGGGTGGCCCCTGGGTGGGGTCTCTGGGTCTGGGGTCCCCCCAGGTTGAGGTTCTGGGGTCCCCTGGGGTGGCCCCTGGCTCAGGGGTGACCCCTGGGTGGGGTCCCCTGGCTCTGGGGTCCCCCCAGGTTGAGGTTCTGGGGTCCCCTGGCTCTGGGGTGACCCCTGGGTGGGGTCCCCTGGCTCCAGGGTCCCCCCAGGTTGAGGTTCTGGGGTCCCCTGGGGTCCCCTGGCTCTGGGGTGGCCCCTGGGTGGGGTCCCCTGGCTCTGGGGTCCCCTGGGGCTGTGGCTCTGGGGTCCCCTGGGGTCCCCTGGCTCCGGGGTGGCCCCGGTCGGGGTCCCCTGGCTCTGGGGTCCCCCCAGGTTGAGGTTCTGGGGTCCCCTGGGGTCCCCTGGGTCTGGGGTGACCCCTGGGTGGGGTCCCTGGGTCTGGGGTCCCCCCAGGTTGAGGTTCTGGGGTCCCCTGGGGTGGCCCCTGGCTCTGGGGTGTCCCCTGGGTGGGGTCCCTGGCTCTGGGGTCCCCTGGGGCTGTGGCTCTGGGGTCCCCTGGGGTCCCCTGGCTCCGGGGTGGCCCCGGTCGGGGTCCCCTGGCTCTGGGGTCCCCCCAGGTTGAGGTTCTGGGGTCCCCTGGGGTCCCTGGCTCTGGGGTCCCCTGGGGCTGTGGCTCTGGGGTCCCCTGGGGTCCCCTGGCTCCGGGGTGGCCCCGGTCGGGGTCCCCTGGCTCTGGGGTCCCCCCAGGTTGAGGTTCTGGGGTCCCCTGGGGTCCCCTGGCTCCGGGGTCCCCCCAGGTTGAGGTTCTGGGGTCCCCTGGGTTCCCCTGGCTCCGGGGTGGCCCCGGTCGGGGTCCCCTGGCTCCGGGGTCCCGTGGTGACGCGGTGCCCGCGCAGTCCTTCCTCTACCTGGCGTGGTACATGGCCATGTCCCTCCTGGGCCACTACAACAACTTCTTCTTCGCCTCCCACCTCCTGGACATCGCGATGGGCGTCAAGACCCTGCGCACCATCCTCTCCTCCGTCACCCACAACGGCAAACAGGTGGGGCTGGGGCTTTGGGGTGGTCCCAGGGGCCATGGGGTGGTCCTGGAGGCATCTTGGGGGGCTTTGAGAAGGTCCTGGTGGGCCTGGAGGTCCATGGGGTGGTTCTGGAGGCATCTCAGGGGGCTTTGGGGTGGTCCCAGGGGCCATGGGGTGGTCCTGGAGGCATCTCGGGGGGCTTTGGGGTGGTCCTGGAGGTCCACGAGGTGGTGCTGGAGGTCCTGGAGGTCGATAAGGAGGTCCTGGATGGACCTGGAGGCATCTTGGGGGTCTTTGGGGTGATCCTGGAGGTCCCTGAGAAGGTCCTGGGTGGTCTTGGAGGTCCTGGAGGTCCATAAGGAGGTCCTGGATGGACCTGGAGACATCCTGGGGGGTCTTTGGGTGGTCCTGGTGGTCCATGAGAAGGTTCTGAATGGACCTGGAGGCATCTTGGGGGTCTTTGGGGTGGACCTGGAGGTCCCTGAGAACGTCCTGGGTGGCCCTGGATCTCCACGAGGAGGTCCTGGATGGACCTGGAGGCATCTTGGGGGTCTTTGGGGTGGTCCTGGAGGTCCCAGTGGCCCACCAGGAGGTCCCCCCCGCAGCTGGCCATGACGGTGGGGCTCCTGGCCGTGGTGGTCTACCTCTACACCGTGGTGGCCTTCAACTTCTTCCGCAAGTTCTACAACAAGAGCGAGGACGAGGACGAGCCCGACATGAAGTGCGACGACATGATGACCGTGCGTGGGGGGCCGGGGGTCCTGGGGGGTCCTGGAGGCATCTGGGGGGGCTTTGGGGGGTCCTGGGGGGTCCTGGAGGCATCTTGAGGGGCTTTGGGGGGGCCTGGAGGTCCCCATGGGGGTCCTGGAGGCATCTTGGGGGGCTTTTTGGGGTTCCTGGAGGTACCTTTGGGGTTCCTGGGGGTCCTGGAGGCATCTGGGGGGACTTTGGGGGGGCCTGGAGGTCCCCATGGGGGTCCTGGAGGCATCTTGGGGTGCTTTGGGGGGGCCTGGGGGGGTCCTGGGGGTCCTGGAGGCATCTGGGGGGCTTTGGGGTTGGTCTTGGAGGCATCTCTGGGGGTTCCTTTGGGTTCCTTTGGGTTCCTTTGGGTTCCTGAGGTCCCTTTTGGATTTTGGGGGTTCCTGGGGGGTTCCTGGAGGCATCTGGGGGGGCTTTGGGGTGGTCTTGGAGGCATCTCTGGGGGTTCCTTTGGGTCCCTTTGGGATTTTTGGGGTCCCTTTTGGATTTTTTGGGTCCCTTTTGGATTTTTTGGGTCCCTTTTGGATTTTGGGGGTTCCTGGAGGTATCTGGGGGGTTCCTGGGGCTCCTGGAGGCATCTGGGGGGGCTTTTGGGTTGGTCTTGGAGGCATCTCTGGGGGTTCCTTTGGGTTCTTTTGGGTCCCTTTTGGATTTTTTGGGTCCCTTTTGGATTTTTTGGGTCCCTTTTGGATTTTGGGGGTTCCTGGAGGTATCTGGGGGGTTCCTGGGGGTTCCTGGGGGTCCTGGAGGCATCTGGGGGGCTTTGGGGTTGGTCTTGGAAGCATCTCTGGGGGTTCCTTTGGGTTCCTTTTGGATTTTTTGGGTCCCTTTTGGATTTTTTGGGTCTCTTTTGGATTTTGGGGGTTCCTGGAGGCATCTGGGGGGGCTTTGGGGTGGTCTTGGAGGCATCTCTGGGGGTTCCCTTGGGTTCTTTTGGGTCCCTTTGGGATTTTTGGGGTCCCTTTTGGATTTTTTGGATTCCTTTGGATTTTGGGGGTTCCTGGAGGTATCTGGGGGGTTCCTGGGGGTTCCTGGGGGGTTCCTGGAGGCATCTGGGGGGCTTTGGGTTGGTTTTGGAGGCATCTCTGGGGGTTCCTTTGGGTTCCTTTGGGTTCCTTTGGGATTTTTTGGGTCCCTTTTGGATTTTTTGGGTCCCTTTTGGATTTTTCGGGTTCCTTTGGATTTTGGGGGTTCCTGGAGGCATCTGGGGGGTTCCTGGAGGCATCTGGGGGGTTCCTGGAGGCATCTGGGGGGGCTTTGGGTTGGTTTTGGAGGCATCTCTGGGGGTTCCTTTGGGTTCCTTTGGGTTCCTTTGGGATTTTTTGGGTCCCTTTTGGATTTTTTGGGTCCCTTTTGGATTTTTCGGGTTCCTTTGGATTTTGGGGGTTCCTGGAGGCATCTGGGGGGTTCCTGGAGGCATCTGGGGGGTTCCTGGAGGCATCTGGTGGGGTTTTGGGTTGGTCTTGGAGGCATCTCTGGGGTTCCTTTGGGTCCCTTTTGGATTTTTTGGGTCCCTTTTGGATTTTTTGGGGGTTCCCCTCTGTTTTTGGGGGTCCCCACCGAGGTTGTGTCCCCCCCCTTCCCCCTCTCCAGTGTTACCTCTTCCACATGTACGTGGGGGTCCGCGCCGGGGGGGCATCGGGGGGGGGGCATCGGGGACGAGATCGAGGACCCCGCGGGGGACGATTACGAGCTCTACCGCGTCGTCTTCGACATCACCTTCTTCTTCTTCGTCATCGTCATCCTCCTCGCCATCATCCAGGGTGGGGGGGGACCCCTTGAGGTGGGGGGGGTGGGGGTGGGGGGGTCCCCATAATCCTGACACCCCCCCCCCCCCCCCAGGTCTCATCATCGACGCCTTCGGGGAGCTGAGGGACCAGCAGGAGCAGGTCAAGGAGGACATGGAGGTGGGGAACCCCCCCGAGATGACCCCCCCCCTGAGGGGAAAAGGGGGGGGCTCTGGGGGGTCCCCAAGTTGGGGGGGTTCTAAATGGGGGAGGGGACCCTAAATTTGGGGGTTCAGGGGGTCCTTGGGGTTCCGGAGGAGGAGAGAAGGTCCCTAAAAGGGGGTCTTGGATGGTTCTGGAAGTCCTTGGGGGGGGGGGTTGGGGTCTGGAGGGGTCTGGGGGGGTCCTAAATGGGGGGGGGGGGGTCCTAAATGGGGGGGGGGGGGGGGCTAAATTTCGGGGTCCTGGGGGGGGCCTTGGGGGTCCCGGAGGGGGAGAGAAGGTCCCTAAAAGGGGGTCTTGGATGGTTCTGGAAGTCCTTGGGGGGGGGGGGGGGTTGGGGTCTGGGGGGTCCCTAAATGGGGGGGGGGTCCCAAAATGTGTGGGGGGGGGTCCTAAATGGGGGGGGGGGGGCTAAATTTCGGGGTCCTGGGGGGGCCTTGGGGGTCCCGGAGGGGGAGAGAAGGTCCCTAAAAGGAGTTCTTGGGTGGTTCTGGAGGTCCTTATGGAGGTTTTGGGGGTTCCTGAGGGTCTGGGGGAGGCTCTGGGGGGACCCCAAGTGTGGGAGGTCCTAAATGGGGTGCAGGGGTCCTAAATAGGGGGGGTCCCTAAATTTGGGGGTCCTGGGGGGGCCTTGAGGTCCCGGAGGGGGAGAGAAGGTCCCTAAAAGGGGTTCTTGGGTGGTTCTGGAGGTCCCTATGGGGGTTTGGGGGTCCTGGGGGATCCATGGGGGTTTGGGGGGGGGCTCAGGGGGGGCTCTTGGGGGGTCCCCGATTATGGGGGGGTCCTAAATGAGGGGGGGTCCCTAAATTTGGGGGTCCTGGTGGGGCCTTGGGGGTCCCAGAAGGGGAGAGAAGGTCCCTAAGGGGAGGTTCTTGGGTGGTTCTGGAGGTCCCCATGGGGGGGTTCTGGGGAGGATCCATTGGGATTTGGGGGTCCAGGGGGGTTTGGGGGGCGCTAGGGGGGGGGTCCCCAATTATGGGGGGGGTCCTAAATGAGGGGGGGCCCTAAATTTGGGGGTCCTGGGGGGGCCTTGAGGTCCCGGAAGGGGAGAGAAGGTCCCTAAAAGGGGTTCTTGGGTGGTTCTGGAGGTCCTTAGGGGGGGTTTTGGGGGGTCCTGGGGGGCTCGGGGGGGCTCGGTTTAAATTTTGGGGGTCCGGGGGGGTCTCGGGGGTCCCTGAGCCCCCCCAAATCGCAGACCAAGTGCTTCATCTGCGGGATTGGGTCGGATTATTTCGACACGACGCCCCACGGCTTCGAGAGCCACACGCTGGAGGAGCACAACCTGGCCAACTACATGTGAGGGGGGGCAACTGGGGGGGGGGAGGGGGGCAACTGGGGGGGTGGGGGGCGTGGGGGGGGTGATGGGGGTCAGAGGGACCCCCCCCACCCCGCCAGGTTTGGAATTGACCCCCCAAAAAAAACCCCCTCGTTTTGCTTTAGGTTTTTCTTGATGTATTTGATAAATAAAGATGAGACGGAGCACACGGGGCAGGTGGGGGGGGAATGGGGGGTGGGGGGGGAGATGGGAGGGAAATGGGGGGGAAATGGGGGGGAGATGGGGGGGAAATGGGGGGGAAATGAGGGGGGAGATGAGGGGGGAGATGAGGGGAGATGGGGGGAAATGAGGGGGAGATGGGGGAAATTGGGGGGAAATGGGGGGGCAAATGGGGGGAATGGGGTAAATGGGGGGGAGATGGGGGGAAAATGAGGGGGGAAATGAGGGGGGAGATGAGGGGTAATTGGGGGGAGATGGGGGGAAATGAGGGGGGAGATGGGGGGAAATTGGGGGGAAATGGGGGGGCAAATGGGGGGGAATGGGGGGGGAAATGGGGGGAAATGAGGGGGGAGATGGGGGGGAAATGGGGGGTAAATTGGGGGGAGATGGGGGAATGAGGGGGGAGATGGGGGGACAGATTGGGGGGAGATGGGGGGCAAATGGGGGGAAATGGGGGGAGATGGGGGGGAAATGGGGGGGAAAATGAGCGGGGGAATGGGGGGGAGATGGGGGAAAGGTGGGGGGGCTTTGAGGAGCTCTGGGTTCAGGGGGGGCTCTGGATTTGGGGGGGCACTGGATCTGGGGGGGCTTTGGGGAGGCTCTGGATTCGGGGGGGGGGGGGTCTGGATTTTGGGGGGGGCCTTGTGTGGGGGTGTCCAGCTCAGGATGGGGGGGGGTCCCTGCTCTGGGGGTTACGGGGGGTGCAGTGAATTGGGGGGGCACTGGATTTTGGGGGGGCACTGGAATTGGGGGGGGTCTGGATTTGGGGGGGGGCTTTGTGTGGGGGTGCCCAGCTCAGGATGGGGGGGGTTTCCTGGGGGGTGCAATAAATATGGGGGGGGGGGCACTGGCTTTGGAGATGAACCGGGGGGGTTCCCCCCGCAATTTCCGGGGGGGATCCCCAATATTTGAGTTGGGGGGGTCCCCCAATTCCTTGCCCCCCCCCCCAGGAATCCTACGTGTGGAAGATGTACCAGGAGCGCTGCTGGGATTTCTTCCCGGCCGGCGACTGCTTCCGCAAACAATACGAGGATCAGTTGGGGTGACCCCC
>JAUMJJ010000555.1:0-121929 GCA_033556795.1 Tapera naevia | reverse complement strand
GGCGTAGCCAATGGGCAGCGGTACGGGTGGGCAGGTGGGCGTGGCTTGGGAGGGGGCGTGGCCACGGCTGCGCGCGGGGCCCGGCGGGCGCGGGGGGGGGAGGGCGGGAGGGGGTTGGGAGAACCGGTAGCGGGAGCGGCCGGGCTTTGGGGGTAAAAAACGGGGGGGGGAAAAGGCCCCGCCGAGAGCACGGGAGAGGCCGGGGGAGGAGGAGACGGAGACGGAGGAGAGAGCGAGGTGAGAGGGGATCCCCGGGGAATCGCGGGCGTTGGGGCCTCTGGGAACCCCGGGGGGGGGGGGGGGGGGGGGAAGGGAGCACATCCAGGGACACCCCAGGGACACCCCCACGGGATGAGGGGCTGAGACCCCATCCAGCCCGGCCTCGGACACCCCCGGGGATGGGGCAGCCACCGCTTCCCTGGGCAACCTGGGCCAGGGCCTCCCAGGAGAACGTCTGGATATTCCTTCTGGGATGGGGGGGGGGATGGGGGGAGGGATGGGGAGAGGGACTTGGGGTGCTGGGAGGGGGGAGAAGGTCCCCAGGAGCCACCACCGAGCGCTCCCAGCCCAGAAACCCCCCGTGTGCTGGGCTGGAGCCAAAGAGTGGGAGCAGCAGGGCCAGGGAGGGGAGACCCTGGGGAGACCCCACCTGGAGTGCTGTGGCCAGGGCTGGAATCCCCACCAGCAGAAGGAGATGGAGCTGTTGGAGCAGGGCCAGAGGAGGCCACGGAGATGCTGGGAGGGCTGGAGAACCTCTGGGGTGAGGCCAGGCTGGGAGAGGTGGGCTTGGTCAGCCTGGAGAAGGCTCCAAGGAGACCTCACAGTGACCTCCCAGGACCTGTAGGAGGTCTCCAAGAAGCTGGGGAGGGGCTTTTTCCAAGGGGTTGGAGTGATGGGACAAAGGGGACCAGTTTGGAGTTGGAAGAGATGGAGATGAGATCTTGGGAAGGAATTCTTGAGGGTGAGGGTGGGGAGGCCCTGGCCCAGGTTGCCCAGAGCAGTGGTGGCTCCATCCCTGGAGGTGTCCAAGGCCAGGTTGGGTGGGGCTTGGAGCCCCCTGAGCCAGTGGGAGGTGTCCCTGGGGTGGAACTGGGTGGGCTTTGAGGTCCCTTCCAACCCAACCCATTCCATGATTCAATTAGAACCCCCAGATCCCATCCTTGGAGGTGTCCAAGGCCAGGCTGGATGGGGCTTGGAGCCCCCTGACCCCGTGGGAGGTCCCCCTGGGTTGGAACTGGCTGGACTTTCAGGTCCCTTCCAACCCAACCCTTTCCATGATTCAATTAGAACCCCCAGATCCCATCCCTGGAGGTGTTAAATCCAGGTTGGATGGGGCTTGGAGCCCCCTGACCCAGTGGGAGGTGTCCCTGCCCATGGCAGGGGGGTTGGAACCGGATGAGCTTCGAGGTCCCTTCCACCCCAACCCATTCCACGGTTCTCTGGTGAAATGTGATCTGTTTTTTAAAATCAAACCCTCTGGTAGGTGTGTAAATGTGGTGCTGAGGGACCTGTTTAGTGGTGGGCTTGGATTTGAACCCTTTGATCTTAAAGGATCTTTTTGGAACCTTCCAACTCCAACCCATTCCCTGGTTCTGTGAAGCGAAGTTGCTTTTCCTGGGGGTGGCTGGGACGAGGCCCGGCCTCCCTCTTGGTGAAAGCTCTCCCAGCGTGCAAGGGTGGTAAATTCAGGATTACAGGAGCTCTTGTGTAATGCAGAAAGCAGATTAACTGCCTTGGATGGAGGAGAAAAGGAAAACACCCCGGGATTCTCCCTGGGTGACACATACAGAGCTGTGCTGTCACCCCCCAGGGTCCTTCCACCACTCCAGCCCCTCAGCACTTTCAGTTACAAAGCTTAAACCAGCCTTGCCTTGAGTTCTTTGCCCAATTACATTGGGAATTTACTCAATATTTTCAAATTACATTGCAAAAGGGCAAAGAGCAACCAGATTTTTGTCTGGAGAGTTTTCAAGTGTCCAAAACTCAGCGATGGATGAATTTATCAGGTGGTTTCTGCAGCCAGTTGTGGAGTTACTCAGTGTTATCTTTGTTCAGTGCTTTCCCTGGGCTGGATGTTCATTAGAATTTGTATAATTATGCTCAGAAAAGTAATTTCTTTCTCTTTAATGAGAAAAGAGTATCAAAAAATAGAATATGTACAGCTTGAGGAGCAGAAATGGTTTCAGTCCTCTGAGGAGGAACGTATATGGTGATCAGTTGGAGAGGACAAATCCTGCTTGAGAGCAGCTGGAGAGGTGGGCTTGGTCAGCCTGGAGAGGAGAAGGCTCTGGGGAGACCTCAGAGCAGCTTCCAGTGCTGGAAGGGGCTCCAGGAAAGCTGGGGAGGGGCTCTGGATCAGGGAGTGCAGGGATAGGATGAGGAGGAACTGTTTAAATTGAAAAGGAGGAGGTTTAGATTTCAGTTTTCAGCTGATATAACTATGGAGCCAAGGGATGGGTTGGGTTGGGACCTCAAAGCCCACCCAGTTCCACCCCAGGGACACCTCCCACTGGCTCAGGGGGCTCCAAGCCCCATCCAACCTGGCCTTGGACACCTCCAGGGATGGGATCTGGGGGTTCTGGTTGACACCAAGTTGGATTCATGGAACCATGGGATGGGTTGGTTTGGAAAGGACCTCAAAGCCCACCCAGTTCCACCCAACCTGGCCTTGGACACCTCCAGGGATGGAGCCACCACTGCTCTGGGCAACCTGTGCCAGGGCCTCCCCACCCTCACATTCAAGAATTTCTTCCCAATGTCCAATCTCCATCTCCCCCTTCCAATTTAAAGCCGTTCCCCCTCGTCCTGTCACTCCAGGCCCTTGGAAAAAGCCCCTCCCCAGCTTTCCTGGAGCCCCTTTCAGCACTGGAAGCTGCTCTGAGGTCTCCCCAGAGCCTTCTCCTCTCCAGGCTGACCAACCCCACCTCTCCCAGCCTGGCCTCACCCCAGAGGTTCTCCAGCCCTCCCAGCATCTCCGTGGCCTCCTCTGGCCCCGCTCCAACAGCTCCATCTCCTTCTGCTGGTGGGGATTCCAGCCCTGGCCACAGCACCCCAGGTGGGGTCTCCCCAGGGTCTCCCCTCCCTGGCCCTGTTGGCTGTGCTTCTTTAGATGGAGCCAGGACGAGGCTGATCTTCTGAAGGAAGATGAGATTTAGATGATTTCTTGGGGAGAAATGTTTTTCTGTGAGGGTGGGGAGGCCCTGGCCCAGGTTGCCCAGGGATGATGTGGCTGCCCTTGGGAGAAAATACAATTCCAAGGCTCCTGTGGGTACCAGAGTGAGGCTCAGCCACAGCAAGAGCCTGGTGGTGCCTGAGGAGGGGACAAGGCTTGCTTTTCTCTGCTTAAAACTGAAGGAATCTTGTATGGACCATTGTGGTCAAGATGCTGAGGGAATAACAGTTGGTTTGTTTGGAGAAGACAATGTTTGAGTCAGACTCTCACACTTGAGGCACCACCGAGCGCTCCCAGCCCAGAAACCCCCCGTGTGCTGGGCTGGAGCCAAAGAGTGGCACCAGCAGGGCCAGGGAGGGGATTCTGCCCCCTCTGGGGAGACCCCTCAGCCTCCTCTTCTCCAGCCTCACCAGCCCCAGGGCCCTCAGCCTCTCCCACAGCCCCTGTTCTCCAGACCCTTCCCCAGCTCCGCTCCCTTCTCCGCACGCGCTCCGGCCCCTCCAGGGCCTTCTTGGAGGGAGGGGCCCAATCCTGAGCCCAAGGGTGGAGATGTGGCCTCACCAAGGCCATGGGGACCATCCCTGCCACCCCAGGGCTGATCCCAGGGTGCTGGGGGCCTTCTTGGCCCCCTGGGCCACTGCTGCCTCCTCTTCAGCCCCTGGTACCCAACACCCCCAGGGCCTTCTCCTGCAGGGACCTTTCCAGCCCCTCTGCCCCAAGCCTGGAGCTGCCTGGCCTTGGTGTGGCCCAAGGGCAGGACGTGGCCCTCAGCCTGGTGGAACCCCATCCCGTTGCTCTCAGCCCATGGATCCATCCAGTTCCAAACGTGCTCCAGCCCCTCCAGGGCCTTCTTGGAGTGAGGACCCTGTCTTCTGGTGGTGTCTTTGAGAAGAGCAGAGTCCATGACTGCTGCTGGTGGCAGATGCCAACAACGAGGGGGGGGGTGGCAGCCGTTCCAATGAGATATTTTCATCTCCAGCCTGAAAGCAGAGACTAAAATAAACCCTTGAAAGCATCAGGAGGTGTCTTGGGAGAGGTGGAAAATAGGTGATGAGTTGAAAGACTGGAGAAGACCGAGCACGTTGCGTAGGTGGAGTGGAAGGAGGGCAAAGGAGTGTAGTAGTCATCCCAAAACCCTGCAGCAAGCAGGGATGTGAGTTGTAAGGACCTGGAAGATTGCAGAGAGCACCAAGAGCTGCTTGGCCAGGAACTGCCTTGGCAAAGCCAGTTGGCTTTCTAGGAGCAGACACCAGGCTTGTTCCTGGCTCTTGGGGAGACCTTGTCATGGTCTGCAGCTCCCTGAAAGGAGGTTGTGGTGAGGTGGGTGCTGGGCTCCTCTGCCAAGGAACAATATGAGAGGGAATGGCCTCAGGTTGCACCAGGGCAGGGATTGGACATCAGGAGAAGTTTCCTCATGGAAAGGGTTGTGTGGTGTCTGGTTATCCTGCAACTGGCACAGGTTGCCTGGTGAAGTGGTGGCTGCCCCATCCCTGGAGGTGTCCAAGGCCAGGTTGGATGGGGCTTGGAGCCCCCTGAGCCAGTGGGAGGTGTCCCTGGGGTGATGGAACTGGATGGGCTTTGAGGTCCCTTCCAACCCAACCCATCCCATGATTCAGAAGGTTGAAGACATGGTTTAAGATACCTGGGCAGTGCCTTCACGTGGACAAGGTATATCCAGAAGAAGCTCCAAAATGCTCTTCATTTCCATCCTGGATTTAAATTCTGGAGTTCAGGAACTTCCTGAGAGGGTGAAAAGTGTTCAGACTCCTCAGTGTGTGCACGTGGCCGGTGGGGTGGGACACGGTGTGACAAGAGCAGGGCCCCTGGTGGGGTCACAGGGGGGGTTCAACGGGAAAGTTCTGCTGTGAAACTTCCTGTGGGTGTTGCATCAGTCTCCGGTGTTGGAGGAGAAGGCAATTCCCCAGCTGCTTCTTGTGAAGGAGATGCTGAAGGTAAACAGGAAGAGGGGATTAGACTTGATCTTAGGAAGGAGTTTTCCACGCTGAGGGTGGTGGAGCACAGGTTGCCCAGAAAGGTGGGAGATGCTCCTGTCAGCTCACTTGGGCAGAGGAGGATGAGCCTCGTGCTGAGGATGCAGGTGTCTGGTTATCCTGCAACTGGCCCAGAGCAGTGGTGGCTCCATCCCTGGAGGTGTCCAAGGCCAGGTTGGATGGGGCTTGGAGCCCCCTGAGCCAGTGGGAGGTGTCCCTGGGGTGGAACTGGATGGGCTTTGAGGTCCCTTCCAACACAACCCATCCCATGGCTGTGTGACTGGGAGTGTGGATCTGCTGGAGGGCAGGGAGGCTCTGCAGAGGGACCTGGAGAACCTGGATCCATGGGCTGAGACCAACGGGATGGGGTTCCACCAGGCTGAGGGCCACGTCCTGCCCTTGGGCCACACCAAGGCCAGGCAGCTCCAGGCTTGGGGCAGAGGGGCTGGAAAGGTCCCTGCAGGAGAAGGCCCTGGGGGTGTTGGGTACCAGGGGCTGAAGAGGAGGCAGCAGTGGCCCAGGGGGCCAAGAAGGCCCCCAGCACCCTGGGCTCAGCCCTGGGGTGGCAGCAGGAGCAGGGCAGGGATGGTCCCCATGGCCTTGGTGAGGCCACATCTCCACCCTTGGGCTCAGGGTTGGGCCCCTCCCTCCAAGAAGGTTGTGGGGAGGTGGGTGCTGGGCTCTGCTGCCAAGGGCCAGGAGATGGGAGCAGAGGGAATGGCCTCAAGGTGCCCCAGGGCAGGGTCAGGTTGGACATCAGGAGAAGTTTCCTCATGGAAAGGGTTGGGAGGCCCTGGCAGAGGCTCCCAGGGAGGGGGTGGAGTCCCCAGCCCTGGTCCCAAAGCCTGGGCAGATGAGGAGCTCAGGGAGCTGGGTCAGGGGTGGTCAGGGATGGTTGGACTCAATCTCCAAGGTCTTTCCCACCCAGGGCATTCCCTGACTCTTGGATCCTGGTCTTTGTGCACATTTGGTCTGGTGGAATCTCCTTCCCGAGCTCCGTTCAGACCTCAAAACCTCTTTTGACCACCGAGGGGGAGCAGCCTGGAAGTGAATTTATTGAAGAGTTTCTACTTATTGAGTCAAAACCAAGCCCTGTGTGGACACCCCAGGGCTGGGAACGGCACAGGCTCTCCTGGCAGCTCCTTCCTGGAAGGCTGGTGTTGGGATTAACCCCTTCCAGCCCCTCGGCCTGCAGGAGATTTGCACTCTGCTCATGATTTTCCCACAGGAAGTGTTCTGTCTCCCGTGACCTCTGTGTCCTTTTGGTGCACAAAGCCCATTCTTCTCCTCCTGGGAATGCCAGTGGAGAACAGGAGCTCCCTGTTGGAGCTGATTGAGGGCCCTTTCTGTGAGGGGAGGCTGCGGCGCCAGCACCACTTGCGGTTTCCCACCTCTGAAGTCTTCAGAAGGACGTTTCCCTCGGGGGAGGAGGGTTCACCCCCTGCTGAAGAGGGGGAGAGCTGGGTTCCTCAGGCCTGTTCCTCCCTTCCTTTCACTGGTGGTGGGAGGTGAGAGCTCCTGCAGCACCTCACTCTGGTTTTTATACGGAGGGGATCCCATCAGCGATGGTTTCTGGCACCTGGAGGGGCTGAAGAACCTCCGTGGGCCAAAACAGGGCAAGAAAATCAGGTTTCTCTTTGCTGGGCTGTGTGTGGTGGGAGATGAGGATTCCTTCTGTGTCCTCCTGGCTCCCTCTGCTCTTGGATTTCATTTGTTTGTTCCCCTCTGGTCCACTCTGGGGAGACCCCACCTGGAGTGCTGTGGCCAGGGCTGGAATCCCCACCAGCAGAAGGAGATGGAGCTGTTGGAGCGGGGCCAGAGGAGGCCACGGAGATGCTGGGAGGGCTGGAGAACCTCTGGGGTGAGGCCAGGCTGGGAGAGGTGGGCTTGGTCAGCCTGGAGAAGGCTCCAAGGAGACCTCACAGTGACCTCCCAGGACCTGTAGGAGGTCTCCAAGAAGCTGGGGAGGGGCTTTTTCCAAGGGGTTGGAGTGATGGGACAAAGGGGACCAGTTTGGAGTTGGAAGAGATGGAGATGAGATCTTGGGAAGGAATTCTTGAGGGTGAGGGTGGGGAGGCCCTGGCCCAGGTTGCCCAGAGCAGTGGTGGCTCCATCCCTGGAGGTGTCCAAGGCCAGGTTGGATGGGGCTTGGAGCCCCCTGAGGCAGTGGGAGGTGTCCCTGGGGTGGAACTGGGTGAGCTTTGAGGTCCCTTCCAACCCAACCCATTCCATGGCTCCATGATTCCAACTTGGTGTCAACCAGAACCCCCAGATCCCATCCCTGGAGGTGTCCAAGGCCAGGTTGGGTGGGGCTGGGAGCCCCTGACCCAGTGGGAGGTTTCCCTGCCCATGGCAGGGGGGTGGAACTGGCTTTGAGGTCCCTTCCAACCCAACCCATTCCAACCCACGCCCCAGTTTACTCTGCTGTGGGTCCCACTCTGGCTTGGCCTTCTGCTCTGTGGCCACTTTGCTTCCTTCCTTTGTTCCTCAAGCAGAAGAAGCTTTCTTCAGGCTGTCCCAGCTGGAGAACCCCTTCCAGCCCTTTCTCTGGAGTGAAAGCCCTCCGAGTCCTTCAACCGGTGTCCAAGATGCTTCCCTCAAGCTCTTGGTGCCTCAGTCCTTTTTGAATTGGCATTTTGGCATCTCCTTGGAGCACTGCTTCGTTCTTTCACCACTGAGGTCATCTTCCTCCTTCCTTTCAGACTCTTTGGTTCCTTGGTGGGTCGGCGCTGACGTCTGCTCGGGCCCTGCTGGGGAAGGGTCTGGAGAACAGGGGCTGTGGGAGAGGCTGAGGGCCCTGGGGCTGGTGAGGCTGGAGAAGAGGTGGCTGAGGGGAGACCTCCTGGCTCTCTGCAGCTCCTGGAGAGGAGGTTGTGGGGAGGTGGGTGCTGGGCTCTGCTGCCAAGGGCCAGGAGATGGGAGCAGAGGGAACAACCCCAAGTTTTGGACATTGGGACCTTGAAGTTTTTAGACCTTCTGGAACTGGATCTTTAAGGTCCCTTCCAACCCATTCCATGATTCAAAGTTGGACCAAGGTGGGTTCAGATGGGACATCAGGAGAAGTTCTGTGATGGGAAGTTTTCTCAGGCCCTGGCAGAGGCTCCCAGGGCATCCCTGGTTCCAAAGCTGGGCAGATGAGGTGCTGAGGGAGCTGGGTCAGGGGTGGACAGGGATGCTTGGACTGGATGATCTGGACTTCAGCAAGGCCTTGGACACTGTCCCCCACAGTAGACTCCTAGGGAAGCTGGCAGCCCGTGGCTTAGATGGGAGCACTCTGTGCTGGGTCAGGAATTGGCTGGATGGAGCCCAGAGAGTGGTGGTCAATGGTGTCTCATCCAGTTGGTCACCAGTGGTGTCCCCAGGGATTGGTGTTGGGTCCAGTGCTGTTTAATATCTTTATTGATGGTCTGGATGAGGGGATTGAGTCCATCATCAGCAAGTTGGCAGATGATACCAAGCTGGGAGGAAGGGTTGATCTGTCAGAGGGTAGGATGGCCCTACAGAGGGACCTGGACAGACTGGAGAGCTGGGCTGAGTCTAATGGGATGGTGTTTAATGAGTCCAAATGTCAGGTACTTCATTTTGGACACAACAATCCCATGCAGAGCTCCAGACTGGGGACAGAGTGGCTGGAGAGGAGTCAGGAGAAAGGGACCTGGGAGTGCTGGTGGACAGGAAGCTCCCCATGAGCCAGCAGTGTGCCCAGGTGGCCAAGAAGGCCAATGGCATCCTGGCCTGCATCAGGAATAGTGTGGCCAGCAGGAGCAGAGGAGTTATCATCCCCCTGTACTGGGCACTGGTCAGGCCTCACCTTGAATACTGTGTCCAGTTCTGGGCCCCCCAGTTTGGGAAAGATGTCAGGATACTGGAGAGTGTCCAGAGGAGGGCAACGAAGATGGTGAAGGGGCTGGAGCACAAGCCCTACGAGGAGAGACTGAGGGAGCTGGGGCTGTTTAGTCTGGAGAAGAGGAGGCTCAGGGGAGACCTCATTGCTCTCTACAACTCCCTAAAAGGAGGTTGGAGTGGGGCAGGGGTTGGTCTCTTCTCTCAGGTGACAGAACTGGAGGGCAGGGACTCAAGCTTGGTCAGGGAAAGGTTGGACTGGATGTGAGGAGGAGGTTCTTCAAGGGTGATTGGTCACTGGAATGAGCACCCAGGGAGGGGGTGGAGTCACCAACCCTGGGGGTGTTTAAGGGGAGACTGGATGAGGCACTGAGTGCCATGGGTTAGATGATGGTTGGTGTTGGTGTTGGGTTATGGGTTGGACTGGATGATCTCAGAGGTCCTTTCCAACCTTGTGATACTGTGATCTCCAAGGTCTTTTCCACCCAAGGCACTCCCTGAGGTCAAAGCCAGTAATGACTCAGCTCCCCTGACAAACGCTTGACGTGGGGCGTCTTCTCCTCCCTTCCGAGGAGATGCACACCTGGAGGCCTTTCTAGAACTGCTGGCTGATGCTCATCACCCTTTCACCTCCTCCTGTCCCCATGAGCTCCCTCTCCTTCCTTCCCCAGGTGCAGAGGGTGCCTGGGAAGCGTCGCCCATGCTGGCCCTGCCTCCCCCCGAGCCCGTTTCCGCCATGGCCGCGAGGTGAGGGCGCTCGAGGATGACGGCGACCGCCAAACTGCGCGAGAGGATATCGCGGGCGTTCCACAGCCACGGCCTCCTCTGTGCTTCCTACCCCATCCCTATCATCCTCTTCACTGCCCTCTGTATCCTGGGCTGCTGGTGAGTGCCAAGGAGGAGCTGCTGCCCCCAAGGGCTGAGCTCTCTCGGGTTCCTCGGAGACCTCGGCGAGCTGCTCGCGGTCCCTTCTCCTGGAGGGCACCACCTCCTGATTAAAACCCATCTCCCATGAGGTGTCTCCAGCCCTGAAACCCCCCGTGTGCTGGGCTGGAGCCAAAGAGTGGGAGCAGCAGGGCCAGGGAGGGGAGACCCTGGGGAGACCCCACCTGGAGTGCTGTGGCCAGGGCTGGAATCCCCACCAGCAGAAGGAGATGGAGCTGTTGGAGCGGGGCCAGAGGAGGCCACGGAGATGCTGGGAGGGCTGGAGAACCTCTGGGGTGAGGCCAGGCTGGGAGAGGTGGGCTTGGTCAGCCTGGAGAAGGCTCCAAGGAGACCTCACAGTGACCTCCCAGGACCTGTAGGAGGTCTCCAAGAAGCTGGGGAGGGGCTTTTTCCAAGGGGTTGGAGTGGGAATGAGGGGGAACAGCTTTAAATTGGAAGAGGGAGATGGAGGTTGGACATCAGGATGGAGTTCTTCAAGATGAGTTCAGCCTGGAGAGGAGAAGGCTCTGGGGAGACCTCAGAGCAGCTTCCAGTGCTGAAAGGGGCTCCAGGAAAGCTGGGGAGGGGCTTTTTCCAAGGGCCTGGAGTGACAGGACGAGGGGGAACGGCTTTAAATTGGAAGGGGGAGATGAAAATCATGGGCTTTTCATAGAACCATGGTCATGGAATGGGTTGGGTTGGAAGGTCCCTCAAAGCCCATCCAGTTCCACCCCAGGGACACCTCCCACTGGATCAGGGGGCTCCAAGCCCCATCCAATCTGGCCTTGGACACCTCCAGGGATGAGATCCTGCCCCCTCCCAGGTGAGGGAGAGGGGTTGAGGTGAGGTCCTGCTCCCTCCCAGGTGATGCAGAGGGCTTGAGGTGAGGTCCTGCCCCCTCCCAGGTGATGCAGAGGGCTTGAGGTGAGGTCCTGCCCCCTCCCAGGTGATGCAGAGGGCTTGAGGTGAGGTCCTGCCCCCTCCCAGGTGATGCAGAGGGCTTGAGGTGAGGTCCTGCCCCCTCCCAGGTGATGCAGAGGGCTTGAGGTGAGGTCCTGCCCCCTCCCAGGTGATGCAGAGGGCTTGAGGTGAGGTCCTGCCCCCTCCCAGGTGATGCAGAGGGCTTGAGGTGAGGTCCTGCCCCCTCCCAGGTGATGCAGAGGGCTTGAGGTGAGGTCCTGCCCCCTCCCAGGTGATGCAGAGGGCTTGAGGTGAGGTCCTGCCCCCTCCCAGGTGATGCAGAGGGCTTGAGGTGAGGTCCTGCCCCCTCCCAGGTGATGCAGAGGGCTTGAGGTGAGGTCCTGCCCTCTCCCAGGTGATGCAGAGGGCTTGAGGTGAGGTCCTGCCCTCTCCCAGGTGATGCAGAGGGCTTGAGGTGAGGTCCTGCCCCCTCCCAGGTGATGCAGAGGGCTTGAGGTGAGGTCCTGCCCCCTCCCAGGTGATGCAGAGGGCTTGAGGTGAGGTCCTGCCCTCTCCCAGGTGATGCAGAGGGCTTGAGGTGAGGTCCTGCCCTCTCCCAGGTGATGCAGAGGGCTTGAGGTGAGGTCCTGCCCTCTCCCAGGTGATGCAGAGGGCTTGAGGTGAGGTCCTGCCAACTTCTTTTGCTCCCAGGACCTTCAGTTGTCCCTTTCCAAGGCAGGAGAACATCAAGAAGCTCCCATGGGGGCTGAAGCCCTTTCCTGTTGCAGCTCTGTCCCCTGTCCTGCAGAGCTCAGACACACCTGGAATGGGCTCATTTTTCACCACCCATTCCATTCCTCTTGGATTCTGCCTAAAAAGCCTTGGTAGAACCCAAACTGCAGCGTTCCTTGCTGGTGTCTCCCTCAGTTACCCCCTGCTGAAGCTGCCCCTGCCTGGAACGGGACCCGTGGAGTACAGCACCCCCGTGAAGGACTACTCTGCACCCTCTCCAGATGGTGCTGGGCAGCCAGGAGACCTCGGCGAGCGTCCCGACTGGGTGAGCCCTGCAGAGGGGGGCCTGGGGGTCCCTGGGAGGGGAGGGGAGGGGTGCTTTGGGGTCCCTGGGAGGGGAGGGGTGCTTTGGGGTCCCTGGAAGAGGGGGTGAGGGGTGCTTTGGGGTCCCTGGGAGGGGAGGTGAGGGGTGGCTTGGGGTCTCTGGGAGGGGAGGTGAGGGGTGCCTGGGGGTCCCTGGGAGGGGAGATGAGGGGTGTTTTGGTGTCCCTGGGAGGGGAGGTGAGGGGTGACCCTGGGAGAGGAGGTGAGGGGTGGCTTGGGGTCCCTGGAAGAGGGAGTGAGGGGTGTTTTGGTGTCCCTGGGAGGGGAGGTGAGGGGTGACCCTAGGAGAGGAGGTGAGGGGTGCTTTGGGGTCCCTGGGAGGGGAGGTGAGGGGTGCTTTGGGGTCCCTGGAAGAGGGGGTGAGGGGTGCTTTGGGGTCCCTAGGAGGGGAGGTGAGGGGTGACCCTGGGAGGGGAGGTGAGGGAGGCCTGGGGGTCCCTGGGAGAGGAGGTGAGGGGTGACCCTGGGAGAGGAGGTGAGGGGTGACCCTGGGAGGGGAGGTGAGGGGTGACCCTGGGAGAGGAGGTGAGGGGTGACCCTGGGAGAGGGGGTGAGGGGTGCTTTGGGGTCCCTGGAAGAGGGGGTGAGGGGTGCTTTGGGGTCCCTAGGAGGGGAGGTGAGGGGTGACCCTGGGAGGGGAGGTGAGGTGAGGGGTGACCCTGGGAGGGGAGGTGAGGGGTGACCCTGGGAGGGGAGGTGAGGGGTGCTTTGGGGTCTCTGGGAGAGGGGGTGAGGGGTGCCTGGGGGTCCCTGGGAGGGGAGATGAGGGGTGACCCTGGGAGAGGAGGTGAGGGGGGCCTGGGGGTCCCTGGGAGGGGAGGTGAGGGGTGCTTTGGGGTCCCTGGGAGGGGAGGTGAGGGGTGCCTGGGGGTCCCTGGAAGAGGGGGTGAGGGGTGACCCTGGGAGAGGAGGTGAGGGGAGCCTGGGGGTCCCTGGGAGAGGAGGTGAGGGGTGCTTTGGGGTCCCTGGAAGAGGGGGTGAGGGGTGCTTTGGGGTCCCTGGGAGGGGAGGCGAGGGGTGCTTTGGGGTCCCTGGGAGAGGAGGTGAGGGGTGCTTTGGGGTCCCTGGGAGAGGGGGTGAGGGGTGCTTTGGGGTCCCTAGGAGGGGAGGTGAGGGGTGACCCTGGGAGGGGAGGTGAGGGGTGACCCTGGGAGGGGAGGTGAGGGGTGACCCTGGGAGAGGAGGTGAGGGGTGCTTTGGGGTCTCTGGGAGAGGAGGTGAGGGGTGGCTTGGGGTCTCTGGGAGAGGAGGTGAGGGGTGCCTGGGGGTCCCTGGGAGGGGAGATGAGGGGTGTTTTGGTGTCCCTGGGAGGGGAGGTGAGGGGTGACCCTGGGAGGGGAGGTGAGGGGTGGCTTGGGGTCCCTGGAAGAGGGAGTGAGGGGTGTTTTGGTGTCCCTGGGAGGGGAGGTGAGGGGTGACCCTAGGAGAGGAGGTGAGGGGTGCTTTGGGGTCCCTGGGAGAGGAGGTGAGGGGTGAAAATGGTGACACATCTGTGCTCCGTTGCCTCCCCTTCACTCAAATCATAGAATCATGGAACCATGGGATGGGTTGGGTTGGAAGGTTCCTCAAAGCCCATCCAGCCCCATCCCACTGGCTCAGGGGGCTCCAAGCCCCATCCAACCTGGCCTTGGACACCTCCAGGGATGGAGCCACCACTGCTCTGGGCAACCTGGGCCAGGGCCTCCCCACCCTCACCCTCAAGAATTCCTTCCCAATGTCCAATCTCCATCTCCCCTTTCCAATTTAAAGCCGTTCCCCCTCGTCCTGTCACTCCAGGCCCTTGGAGAAGGTCCCTCCCCAGCTTTCCTGGAGCCCCTTTCAGCACTGGAAGCTGCTCTAAGGTCTCCCCAGAGCCTTCTCCTCTCCAGGCTGACCAACCCCACCTCTCCCAGCCTGGCCTCACCCCAGAGGTTCTCCAGCCCTCCCAGCATCTCCGTGGCCTCCTCTGGCCCCGCTCCAACAGCTCCATCTCCTTCTGCTGGTGGGGATTCCAGCCCTGGCCACAGCACTCCAGGTGGGGTCTCCCCAGATTAGGGCCACCAGGAGAAGAGGATGGTTTTAAACTAAAAGACTGGACCTTAGGAAGAAGCTTTTCAGCTGAGGGTGGGGAGGCCCTGGCCCAGGTTGCCCAGAGCAGTGGTGGCTCCATCCCTGGAGGTGTCCAAGGCCAGGTTGGATGGGGTTTGGAGCCCCCTGATCCAGTGGGAGGTGTCCCTGGGCTGGAACTGGCTGGGCTTTGAGGTCCCTTCCAACCCAACCCATCCCATGGTTCCACAGAGCGATTCCAACCTCCTCAGTGCCTTTTGACCTCTTTGAGGGAGGCTCTTTCTCTTCTTGCTTGATTCCTCCACTCCTGTTTGTCCTCTAAATCAGGAAGGGAAAAGATACTCTGGCAAACCCCTTCCTGAAGGTTTTCCAAGGCCTGCTCTCCCCCTGCAGAGCATCTCCTTGCTCACCATGGGTTTCCCCCTCCCTCTGCTGTTCCTCACAGTACGTTGGGGCACCGGTGGCCTACATCCAGCAGATCCTGGTGAAGGCCACGGTCTCCCCGTGGCAGAAGAACTTCCTGGCTGTCGATGTCTTTCGTTCCCCGCTGTCCCGCGTCTTCCAGCTTGTGGAGGAGATCAGGAACCACGCCCTGAGAGACAGGTGAATGGTGGTTGTTGGAGTTGGTGTGGTTGGGCCACTCTTCTTCAAACCCAGCTGCTAAATGACTGCCTCGTTCATCTGATGATGGGCTTTGAGTGTGGAAGGACCTCAAAATTAGGAGAAATGTGGTGCTTCAGGCTTGGGGCAGAGGGGCTGGAAAGGTCCCTGCAGGAGAAGGCCCTGGGGGTGTTGGGTACCAGGGGCTGAAGAGGAGGCAGCAGTGGCCCAGGGGGCCAAGAAGGCCCCCAGCACCCTGGGCTCAGCCCTGGGGTGGCAGCAGGAGCAGGGCAGGGATGGTCCCCATGGCCTTGGTGAGGCCACATCTCCACCCTTGGGCTCAGGGTTGGGCCCCTCCCTCCAAGAAGGTTGTGGGGAGGTGGGTGCTGGGCTCTGCTGCCAAGGGCCAGGAGATGGGAGCAGAGGGAATGGCCTCAAGGTGCCCCAGGGCAGGGTCAGGTTGGACATCAGGAGAAGTTTCCTCATGGGAAGGGTTGGGAGGCCCTGGCAGAGGCTCCCAGGGAGGGGGTGGAGTCCCCAGCCCTGGTCCCAAAGCCTGGGCAGATGAGGAGCTCAGGGAGCTGGGTCAGGGGTGGACAGGGATGGGTGGACTCAATGATCTCCAAGGTCTTCTCCAGCCAGGCCATTCCCTGACTCTAAAATGAGGTCACTGCTGTCAAACAGCCGCTCCACCCTGTGCCTCTCCTCTGCTGGAGCTCCCACCTCTGCTCCCCTCACTGATGTTCTCAGGAACCTTCCAGTCAGAGCCTGGAAGGACCCTCCAAGGTCACACCCGATACAGCAGCATCACATGATCCCTTCCTGAGCACACAAGCTTCATGTTAAAGAAGTTCATTTGATCCCACCATCCCTACTGTGAAGCTGTTCTAGGATTTCACCTGCTCAGGAACCTTCTCCTGCATTTCCACTTTGGCTGGAGTTACATCCAGTTTCTACCTTCTGGGCTTTGTCCTCACGCAGTCTTTGGGCAAAGAAAGTTTTCCTCTGCTTCCACATCTCATCCATGGGATGGGTTGGGTTGGAAGGGACCTCAAAGCCCATCCAGTTCCACCCCAGGGACACCTCTCACTGGGTCAGGGGCTCCAAGCCCCATCCAACCTGGCCTTGGACACCTCCAGGGATGGGATCTGGGGGTTCTGGTTGGCACCAAGTTGGAATCGTGGAGCCATGGGATGGGTTGGGTTGGAAGGGACCTCAAAGCCCATCCAGTTCCATCACCCCAGGGACACCTCCCACTGGCCCAGGGGGCTCCAAGCCCCATCCAACCTGGCCTTGGACACCTCCAGGGATGGAGCCACCACTGCTCTGGGCAACCTGGGCCAGGGCCTCCCCACCCTCACCCTCAAGAATTCCTTCCCAAGATCTCATCTCCATCTCTTCCAACTCCAAACTGGTCCCCCTTGTCCCATCACTCCAACCCCTTGGAAAAAGCCCCTCCCCAGCTTCTTGGAGACCTCCTACAGGTCCTGGGAGGTCACTGTGAGGTCTCCTTGGAGCCTTCTCCAGGCTGACCAAGCCCACCTCTCCCAGCCTGGCCTCACCCCAGAGGTTCTCCAGCCCTCCCAGCATCTCCGTGGCCTCCTCTGGCCCCGCTCCAACAGCTCCATCTCCTTCTGATGTTGAGGATTCCCAACAGCTCCATCTCCTTCTGCCCTTGTAGATTCCCCAACAGCTCCATCTCCTTTCTCATGCTGAGGATGAGGTTCTTATGATGAGTTCTGGAGTCTGCACAGGGTCGTGGTGAGATCCTGCTCTGTGGCCCAAGGCTCTTGGGCCTCACTCCTTAAGAACAAGAGCAATAACTGGGTGATGGGTCCTTGAGGGATCCATCTCAGCGGCTTCTCTGAGAGTTGGAACGCGCCGGGCAGTTTCAAACCTTTCCTTTGCCTTCCAGTTCTGGTGTCAGAAGCTTGGAAGAAGTTTGCCTTCAGGTGACAGATCTCCTGCCTGGCCTCAAGAAGCTGCGGAATCTGCTCCCAGAGCACGGCTGCCTTTTGCTGTCTCCTGGGAACTTCTGGCAGAACGACCGCGAGCGATTCAATGCTGACCCAGATATCATCAAAACCATCCACCAGCATGAACCAAAGACCTTACAGACATCAGCAACCCTCAAAGGTAAGAGCCCAAAGCACCAAAGAACCTGTGAGGGGGCCCTCCAGCTTCCAGGGCTGTTCTGTCCAGGGAATCTCCAGCATCTGGATTGCCCACGTTGGCGAATCGTGGAATCACTTGGATGGAAAAGACCTTTGAGATCAAAGAGTCCAACCATGAATTGGGGGGTGGTTTGTTCCATAAAGCATAAAGTGGTAGAATCATTGGGTTGGGTTGGGAGGGACCTCAAAGCCCATCCAGTCCCAACCCCTTGCCGTGGGCAGGGACACCTCCCACTGGCTCAGGGGGCTCCAAGCCCCATCCAACCTGGCCTTGAACAGCTCCAGGGATGGGATCTGGGGGTTCTGGTTGGCACCAAGTTGGAATCGTGGAGCCATGGGATGGGTTGGGTTGGAAGGGACCTCAAAGCCCACCCAGTTCCACCCCAGGGACACCTCCCACTGTCTCAGGGGCTCCAAGCCCCATCCAACCTGGCCTTGGACACCTCCAGGGATGGAGCCACCACTGCTCTGGGCAACCTGGGCCAGGGCCTCCCCACCCTCACCCTCAAGAATTCCTTCCCAATGTCCAATCTCCATCTCCCCTTCCCATTTAAAGCCGTTCCCCCTCGTCCTGTCACTCCAGGCCCTTGGAAAAAGCCCCTCCCCAGCTTTCCTGGAGCCCCTTTCAGCACTGGAAGCTGCTCTGAGGTCTCCCCAGAGCCTTCTCCTCTCCAGGCTGACCAACCCCACCTCTCCCAGCTTGGCCTCACCCCAGAGGATCTCCCAGTGGCTCAGGGGGCTCCAAACCCCATCCAACCTGGCCTTGGACACCTCCAGGGATGGAATCTGAGGCTTCTGGTTGGCACCAAGTTGGAATCGTGGAGCCATTGGATTGGTTGGGTTGGAAGGGACCTCAAATCCCACCCAGTTCCGCCCCAGGGACACCTCCCACTGGGTCAGGGGGCTCCAAGCCCCATCCAACCTGGCCTTGGACACCTCCAGGGATGGGGCAGCCACAACTTCCTTCCAGTAGACACAGGCTCTTCAGGAACATCCCTGGAAAGACGAGTCGTTGCTCTTCCTGTGTGAGGGCAGCAGGAGCCTGTGGAGCTTTGCTTGGGAGCTTTGCTTCCCCGTGAGCTCCTGGTGGGTCCCACCTTCCCTCTTCTCTTCCCTCTGTGTTTTGCAGACCTGTTGTTTGGGCTCCCTGGGAGGTACAGCGGGGTCAACCTCTACAACAGGAAGCGAGTGGTGTCCTACACCGTCACGCTCGGTCTCCAGCGATACGACTCCAGGTGAGGACCTCCTGCCTCTGCTGGCCTTGGCTTGAGGATCCCTTCTTCATTCCTTGCCAACTCTGTTCTTTTCCCCTCTCTAATTATTGTCCTGCTCTGCTTTGCTCTCCTTTCTCTTGTGTTTTAGGATCTTCTGAAGGTGTTTTAGAAACACAGAGGGATGTTTTTAGGAGAAAACTTGCTGTGGTTTAGGGAAATAAAACCCCATCAGCTCTCTTTGAGAAGGGATTTCATCTCTCCCAGCCCTGAAACCCCCCGTGTGCTGGGCTGGAGCCAAAGAGTGGGAGCAGCAGGGCCAGGGAGGGGAGACCCTGGGGAGACCCCACCTGGAGTGCTGTGGCCAGGGCTGGAATCCCCACCAGCAGAAGGAGATGGAGCTGTTGGAGCGGGGCCAGAGGAGGCCACGGAGATGCTGGGAGGGCTGGAGAACCTCTGGGGTGAGGCCAGGCTGGGAGAGGTGGGGTTGGTCAGCCTGGAGAGGAGAAGGCTCTGGGGAGACCTCAGAGCAGCTTCCAGCGCTGAAAGGGGCTCCAGGAAAGCTGGGGAGGGGCTTTTTCCAAGGGCCTGGAGTGACAGGACGAGGGGGAACGGCTTTAAATTGGAAGGGGAGAATGTTGAAGTTGGACATCAGGATGAAGTTCTTCAAGATGAGGGTGGGGAGGCCCTGGCCCAGGTTGCCCAGAGCAGTGGTGGCTCCATCCCTGGTGGTGTCCAAGGCCAGGCTGGATGGGGCTTGAAGCCCCCTGATCCAGTGGGAGGTGTCCCTGGGTTGGAACTGGATGAGCTTTGAGGTCCCTCCCAACCCATCCCATGGTTCTTTGATCTGTAATGCCCAGGGCTCCCTGTGGCCGTTCCCCCTGTGAAGGTTCCATTTCCACACAGAGATGGAAGCCAAGGCCCAGGAGGTCTGTTCTGACCCAGTTCCTGCTCCATGGAGTGGTTTCCGTTCCGGTCAGCGCTAACTCCGCTGAGTTTTCCACCCTTTGGCCGTGGTGGAAAAGCTGCCTTGGGTTGAGTGGATTTGTGGTCACGGATGTCCCCAGGGTAGAGTTGGCAGCACCAGAGCTGAATCTTGCTCTGCTGCTGCCCCTGGAGGAGCCCTTCAGCCTCCAGGAGTGCCAGGAGCACCTTCCATCAGGTGCTCCTACAGGAGAGGACACTCAGCAGTCAGGTCCAGAGAGAGCTGGGCTTTGTGGGGCTGAGTGGATCTGTGGAGCTTGAGGAGATGGAATCATTGAGGTTGGAAGAGACATCAGCTCATCCAGTCCAACCCTCAGCCCAACCCCACCGTGCCTACAAAGCCCTGTCCCCAAGTGCCACATCTCCATGTTCTTTGAACCCCTCCAGGGATGGAGATTCCACCGGTGCCCTGGGCAACCTCTGCCAGGGCTTGGCTGCTCTTGCAGTGAATAAATGTTCCTCAATATCCAGTCTGAACCTGCCCTTTGCTCCCATCCCATCTCCTGGCCCTTGGCAGCAGAGCCCAGCACCCACCTCCCCACAATCTTCTTGGAGGGAGGGGCCCAACCCTGAGCCCAAGGGTGGAGATGTGGCCTCACCAAGGCCATGGGGACCATCCCTGCCCTGCTCCTGCTGCCACCCCAGGGCTGAGCCCAGGGTGCTGGGGGCCTTCTTGGCCCCCTGGGCCACTGCTGCCTCCTCTTCAGCCCCTGGTACCCAACACCCCCAGGGCCTTCTCCTGCAGGGACCTTTCCAGCCCCTCTGCCCCAAGCCTGGAGCTGCCTGGCCTTGGTGTGGCCCAAGGGCAGGACGTGGCCCTCAGCCTGGTTGAACCCCATCCCGTTGGTCTCAGCCCATGGATCCAGGTTCTCCAGGTCCCTCTGCAGAGCCTCCCTGCCCTCCAGCAGATCCACACTCCCACCCAGCCTGGGGTCATCTCCAAACCTGGCTGAGGGACCACTCAACCTCCCTGGCTGAGGGACCACTCAACCTCCCTGGCTGAGGGACCACTCAACCTCCCTGGCTGAGGGACCACTCAACCTCCCTGGCTGAGGGACCACTCAACCTCCGTCTTCTGAGCTCCTCCTTGCTCTACTCCCATCCAGTTCCTCCTTGGAATCGTGTCCTGGTTGGTAGGACAGTGATGTTCTCCTGCTTGCTCCACTCCCATCCAGTTCCTCCTTGGAATTGTGTCCTGGTTGGTAGGACAGTGATGTTCTCCTGCTTGCTCCTCACCCCAGGTTCCTCAGCAGCCTCCGCTCTCGCCTCAAGCTGCTGCACCCCAGCCCCAACTGCACCCTGCGAGAGGACAACATCGTTCACGTCCACTTCAAGGAGGAGATCGGCATCGCCGAGCTGATACCCCTGGTCACCACCTACATTATTCTCTTCGCTTACATCTACTTCTCCACACGTAGGTTTTGGGGGTGGAGGTCACCTGTGCACCTTCCAGATCAATATACGCCAGGGAGTGGTGGTGGGGTGTCCTTTCCATGGCTCCTTCTCTCCACCGCGCTGCACTTCCCTCCTGTTTCAGCAGGAAAGGTGGTGCTGAAGTTCTGCCCCGAAGTGTCACGTGGACAAGGAGGAATTCATCTGATTTCTGCTCGTTTCATCGAGTCACGGAATGGGTTGGGAGGGACCTCAAAGCCCATCCAGTTCCAACCCCAGGGACACCTCCCACTGGATCAGGGGGCTCCAAGCCCCATCCAACCTGGCCTTGGACACCTCCAGGGATGGGATCTGGGGGTTCTGGGTGACACCAAGTTGGAATCTTGGAGCCATGGGATGGGTTGGGTTGGAAGGGACCTCAAAGCCCATCCAGTTCCACCCCAGGGACACCTCCCACTGGCTCAGGGGGCTCCAAACCCCATCCAACCTGGCCTTGGACACCTCCAGGGATGGGACAATTGCTTGTCCCTCGTAGCCAGTGTGGTGGTGTTACTCCTGGTGATGTCTTCTGTCTTTGGCAGCTCTAAATGCCAGAAGAAGGACATTTGTTGTCTCGTTTTGAGACACTGATTCATCCTTACATCAAATGCAGGTCCTGAGCTGTGGGTTTAGACCTCTGTGGCCACGTTTAACATGGGGAAGGAACTCTTCATGAGGGTGGGGAGGCCCTGGCCCAGGTTGTCCAGAGAAGCTGTGGCTGCCCCATCCCTGGAGGTGTCCAAGGCCAGGTTGGATGGGGCTTGGAGCCCCTGATCCAGTGGGAGGTGTCCCTGATCATGGACGGGGTTGGAACTGGATGGGCTTTGAGGTCCCCTCCAACCCAACCCATTCCATAATTCCATGATTCTAAGTTGTCATCAATCAGCACCCCCAGATCCCATCCCTGGAGGTGTCCAAGGTCAGGTTGGATGGGGTTTGGAGCCCCCTGAGCCAGTGGGATCAGGTGTCCCATGGGGTGGAACTGTCTGGGCTTTGAGGTCCCTTCCAACCCATCCCATGGTTCCAAGATTCTATCATTCTATGATTCAAGTTCCTTCATGCCCCAACAAGGCACAACTTGCCCCAAACTGATCCCCCAACCATTGTTATCCCCTGTCCCAGTAACTCCATTCTGGGAGGGACTGGATTTCAGATGTTGAGACCAAAGTACCTTTAGTTCTGGGTTGCAGGGTATGAGGAGACCTGGTGGGATGAGTCGGGATGAGGATCCCGAGTTGATTTCTCACAAACACATCCTTTTCTCCTCCTTGGTGACCAAGACCTTGCGTTCTCCGTTCCAGGGAAGATCGACATGGTGAAATCCAAGTGGGGTCTGGCTCTGGCCGCCGTCGTGACGGTGCTCAGCTCCCTCCTCATGTCCGTGGGGCTCTGCACCCTCTTCGGTTTGACGCCCACTCTGAACGGAGGGTACGTTCCCAGCACCAAAGGCTCTTCCTAAAGAAACCTTAGAGGGAGGGGAGAGCATCTGAGAACACCCTGAGATGCTTCCTCTAAGATCTGGTGTCCTTCGAAGAAGCTTTTGTGGTGATTCACGCAGTGCTGTGGAAAACCATCAGCAGATGTTCTCCTGGGCTGAAGGGCTGTGGGTGTCTCTGCTGGCTTGACTGGGTCCCAGTCTACCTGGAGCCTCCTCATTGCTTAACAGTTGGGTTTGCTACCAGAAAGACTCGTTGGGATGTCTTCTACTTCTCTTTGTAGTGGGGTGCTCAAAACTGAACACGATGTTCAACGTCAGGTCCCACCTTCAATATTGGGTTCAGTTTTGGGTGCCCCGGGATCCAAAGGACATCAAAGCCCTGGAGAGTATCCAGAGGAGGCCCCAAAGCTGGGGAAGGGTCTGGAGGGGAAATCATCTGAGGAGAGGCTGAAGGCCCTGGGTCTGTTCAGCTGGAGAAGAGGAGGCTGAGGGGGGACCTCCTGGTGGTCTCCAGGTTCCTCCCCAGGGCAGGAGGAGGTGCTGAGCTCTTCACTCTGGTGACCAAGGCCAGGAGCCCAGGGAAGGGCAGGAAGATGGGCCAGGGCAGGGTTGGGTTGGACACCAGGAGAAGGTTCTTCACACTCAGAGGGTGGTGGAGCCCTGGAACAGCTCCCCAGGGAAGCAGTCCCAGCCTGAGAATCTTCCAGAAGCCTTTGGCCAAGGCCTTCATCCCCATGGGGTGAATGTTGGGGTTGTCCTGAGCAGGGCCAGGAGTTGGGTCCATGGTCCCTGTGGGTCCTTCCAACCCAGGGTGTTCTGTGCTCTCTGATCACTTGGTTTCTTGGCAATGTGGTGGCTCTCCTGTCCCTTCCTCCTGCTGTGACCCTGTTGGAGCATCCAGAAGGGCTTCTGACCCTCTCTGTAGCTTTGAAGGTTCGTTGTGTTTCACTCAGAAGGGGCAGAGCTGACCTTTTGTGCCTGAGAGACTCCTGGGGGGAGTCTTCGCCCATCACTGGTGGCGTCAGCTCTTCTTTTATCCAGTTGGCTTTTGGGACTTTGTGTGTTGGTTCCTGCAAAGGAGGAGATGGAGCTGTTGGAGCGGGGCCAGAGGAGGCCACGAAGATGCTGGGAGGGCTGGAGAACCTCTGGGGTGAGGCCAGGCTGGGAGAGGTGGGGTTGGTCAGCCTGGAGAAGGCTCTGGGGAGATAAGGTCTCCCCTCAGCCTCCTCTTCTCCAGCCTCACCAGCCCCAGGGCCCTCAGCCTCTCCCACAGCCCCTGTTCTCCAGACCCTTCCCCAGCTCCGCTCCCTTCTCCGCACGCGCTCCAGCCCCTCCAGGGCCTTCCTGGAGGGAGGGGCCCAACCCTGAGCCCAAGGGTGGAGATGTGGCCTCACCAAGGCCATGGGGACCATCCCTGCCCTGCTCCTGCTGCCACCCCAGGGCTGAGCCCAGGGTGCTGGGGGCCTTCTTGGCCCCCTGGGCCACTGCTGCCTCCTCTTCAGCCCCTGGTACCCAACACCCCCAGGGCCTTCTCCTGCAGGGACCTTTCCAGCCCCTCTGCCCCAAGCCTGGAGCTGCCTGGCCTTGGTGTGGCCCAAGGGCAGGACGTGGCCCTCAGCCTGGTGGAACCCCATCCCGTTGGTCTCAGCCCATGGATCCAGGTTCTCCAGGTCCCTCTCTATTCCTCCAGCAGGCCACAAACAATTCCATCATCATTTCTTGATCCCCAGAGTCTCCCCAAGCACCTTCCCTTGAATTCCCCAGCCCAGGGTGGAGCCTTCCTGGGTGTCACCAGCCAAGGACACCACAGCAGAACTTGGCCAGCTCTGGGTGCTCTGCCTTTCAGCTTTGTGTTGATCTCTTGTGTTGACAGCAGAGCCTTCCACGTGTGGCTGGGTTTGCTTTTAATGGTCCCCCTGGTTATCAGAAACCTTTTTTCCCTGTCTGGGTTTTTTTTTTTCTGGAAGGTTTTAAAAAAAAGCCCCTGATGCTTGGAGATCAGCACTTGCTGGTGCCAGGAACGACACCTGAACTGGTCCTTAATCATTATTAATCAACTTTCAGAAGGGGTCAAGGCCAGGTTGGGTGGGGCTTAGAGCCCCCTGAGCCAGTGGGAGGTGTCTCTGCCCATGGCAGGGGGTGGAACTGGATGGGTTTTGAGGTCCCTTCCAACCCAACCCATCCCATGGTTCCATGATTCTAACTTGATGTCCACCAGAACCCCCAGATCCCATCCCTAGAGGTGTCCAAGGCCAGGTTGGATGAGGCTTGGAGCCCCCTGAGCCAGTGGGAGGTGTCCCTGCCCATGGCAGGGGGTGGAACTGGATGATCTTTAAGGTCCCTTCCAACCCAACCCATTCCATGATTCTTTGATTATAGAAGAATTTGCCCAAGGGCACTGGAGGGTCTTCCTGGCCTTGACTCTGGGATGGGTGGTTGCTCCTTGTGCCCTTCCCTTGTCCTTCACCAAGGCTCTCATGCTGGGTCCTCCTTCTCTTCCCTCTAGGGAAATATTCCCATACTTGGTCGTGGTGATCGGCCTGGAGAACGTGTTGGTCCTCACCAAGTCGGTCGTCTCCACCCCGGTTGACCTGGAAGTGAAGCTGCGCATCGCCCAAGGTACGCAGCTCCGGGCCAGAGGGCACCTGAGGGTGACCCAAGGGGTGGGAGAGGGGAACGGCCCGAATTCTGGTCCAAGAAGGGAAAAAAGGGCTCTGTGAGTGCGATGGGAGTTGGGTTCCAACCATCTGATTGTCCTGGTCTGGTTAATTCCAAGAATCACAGAATGGTTAAGGTTGGAAAAGGTCTCTGAGCTCATCCAGAGCAACCTTCAACCAACCCCCCAGGGGTTAAAGCATGGCCACAGCTCCACCTTCTTTGAACCCCTCCAGGGCTGGGGACTCCACCCCCTCCCTGGGAGCCTCTGCCAGGGCCTCCCAACCCTTTCCATGAGGAAACTTCTCCTGATGTCCAACCTGACCCTGCCCTGGGGCACCTTGAGGCCATTCCCTCTGCTCCCATCTCCTGGCCCTTGGCAGCAGAGCCCAGCACCCACCTCCCCACAACCTTCTTGGAGGGAGGGGCCCAACCCTGAGCCCAAGGGTGGAGATGTGGCCTCACCAAGGCCATGGGGACCATCCCTGCCCTGCTCCTGCTGCCACCCCAGGGCTGAGCCCAGGGTGCTGGGGGCCTTCTTGGCCCCCTGGGCCACTGCTGCCTCCTCTTCAGCCCCTGGTACCCAACACCCCCAGGGCCTTCTCCTGCAGGGACCTTTCCAGCCCCTCTGCCCCAAGCCTGGAGCTGCCTGGGGTTGCTGTGGCCCAAGGGCAGGACGTGGCCCTCAGCCTGGTGGAACCCATCCCTCGTGTCTCACCACAGGAGCAGTGTCCCAGCCTCACCCGTGTTCAGCACCAGAGATGTCATCGTGTCCCCTGATTTAAGAAGAGGCCCCCAGTTCCTGTTGGCTGGGGTCACGTCCATCCTCTAGAGAAGAGTCTCATTTTCCCCATCTTTGCACCTTCTTTCTCCAGGCTTGAGCAACGAGAGCTGGTCCATTATGAAGAACATGGCAACAGAGCTTGGGATCATCTTGATTGGCTACTTCACCCTGGTCCCAGCCATCCAGGTGAGCTGGGATGAGTGCTTGGAGCTCCAGAGAATCATAGAAGGGTTTGGGTTGGAAGAGACCTTTAGAAGACATCCAGTTCCAACCCTCCTGCAGGAGTGGGGACACCTTGGACCCCATCAGGTTGCTCAGAGCCCCCCTTTTTGGGACACAAAGGTCTTTGTAGAGCAGGAATCCAAGTGGAGATGAGCTTTGGTCCAGGAGCTCTCTGGATCCACCGTCTTCCCAGCTGCAATCCTTCCAGGAGCTGGGCTTGGACATTCAGTCCATCCCATAATTCCCTCTGGACCTTTGCTCTTCCCAGTTGCCTTAAACACTGGGACAAGCAGGAGGGGTCTTGGGCAGCCCCAGTTCCTCTGGCAGTTGGCCTGGATCATGGACTCCCAGCACGGGTGGGGTTGGAAGGGACCTCAAACCCATCCAGTTCCAACCCCTGCCATGGGCAGGGACACCTCCCACTGGGTCAGGGGCTCCAAACCCCATCCAGCCTGGCCTTGGACACCCCCAGGGATGGGATCTGGGGGTTCTGGTTGACACCAAGTTGGAATCATGGAGCCATGGGATGGGTTGGGTTGGAAGGGACCTCAAAGCCCATCCAGTTCCACCCCCAGGGACACCTCCCACTGGATCAGGGGGCTCCAAGCCCCATCCAGCCTGGCCTTGGACACCTCCAGGGATGGAGCCACCACTGCTCTGGGCAACCTGGGCCAGGGCCTCCCCACCCTCACCCTCAAGAATTCCTTCCCAATGTCCAATCTCCATCTCCTCCTTCCAATTTAAAGCCGTTCCCCCTCGTCCTGTCACTCCAGGCCCTTGGAAAAAGCCCCTCCCCAGCTTTCCTGGAGCCCCTTTCAGCACTGGAAGCTGCTCTGAGGTCTCCCCAGAGCCTTCTCCTCTCCAGGCTGAACTCATCTTGAAGAACTTCATCCTGATGTCCAACCTCCATCTCCCTCTTCCAATTTAAAGCTGTTCCCCCTCGTTCCCACTCCAACCCCTTGGAAAAAGCCCCTCCCCAGCTTTTTGGAGACTTCCTACAGGTCCTGGGAGGTCAATGTGGGGTCATCTTGGAGCCTTCTCCAGGCTGAACAACCCCACCTCTCCCAGCCTGGCCTCACCCCAGAGGTTCTCCAGCCCTCCCAGCATCTCCGTGGCCTCCTCTGGCCCCGCTCCAACAGCTCCATCTCCTTCTGCTGGTGGGGATTCCAGCCCTGCCCACAGCACTCCAGGTGGGGTCTCTCAGGGGTGTTTGAGCACCCCTTTGGTCACAGTTGCTGTGTCCTCTTCTTAGGGAAGTGTTTCCTGGCCTCTGTTCTCCAGGGGCAGTTGGGTCCTTCAGGGAAACACTGGTTTGGATTGGAAGGAAGAAGAATCACCCAGGTCTCAGTGTCCAGACCTCTGTGCTGGAGAAACCCAGCTCTTGAGAAGCTCTCCCTGGGTCAGGAGGTCCCAAAGTTGTCCTCTTCTCCCCATGGCAGCTGTTTTGGTGTCCCCTGACACAGGGGGTTTAGAGAGGAGCATTGTCATGGGTCATGGACTCATGGAATGTCCTGAGCTGGAAGGGAGCATCGATCCAACTCCTGGCCCTGCACAGGACAATCCCTACATTGGGGCTGAGGGCCTTGGCCAAAGGCTTCTGGAATCTTCTCAGGCTGGGACTGCTTCCCTGGGGAGCTGTTCCAGGGCTCCATCACCCTCTGGGTGTGAAGAACCTTCTCCTGGTGTCCAACCCAACCCTGCCCTGGCCCATCCTCCTGCCCTTCCCTGGAGGACAAAAGAAGTGGGAGAAGAAAGAGGAACAGGACACAGCAGGAGGTCTCAGCCTCCAGCCCTCAACACTGGAGAACCCCAGCACTGGAGAATCTCTTCCCTGTGTAGGGAAGTCCCAAGGTTCTCCTCATCTCTCCGTGGTACTTGGCACCTCCTGACACAGGGAGTTTGGGAGAGGAGCACTGGTAGGACAGATATGGATGATGGAATCATGGAATGTCCTGAGTTGGAAGGGCCCCACAGGGACCATCAATCCAACTCCTGACCCTGCACAGGACAACCCCAACATTGGGGCTGAGGGCCTTGGCCAAATGTGCTCTTGAGGTCTCACGTGGACTTCTCCCACACCAAACTCTCAGCCAAGCCTGAGCTCAGGGATGGAGTTGGTTGCAGTTTCCCTTCTTCTGGAGTTGGAATCTTTGCTGTTGTCTCCCATATTTAAGCCCTGTGTCCTGTCTGCAGGAGTTCTGCCTCTTCGCCGTCGTTGGCCTGGTCTCAGACTTCTTCCTGCAGATGTTCTTCTTCACTACCGTGCTCTCCATTGACATTCGCCGCATGGAGGTGAGGAAGGGATGGACCAGGGGGGTCTCTGCTGTATTCATGGAACCATGGGATGGGTTGGGTTGGAAGGGACCTCAAACCCAGCCAGTTCCACCCCAGGGACACCTCCCACTGGGTCAGGGGGCTCCAAGCCCCATCCAACCTGGCCTTGGACACCTCCAGGGATGGGATCTGGGGGTTCTGGTTGATGGCAACTTAGAATCATGGAACCATGGAGTGGTTTAGGTTGGAAGGGACCTCAAAGCCCATCCAGTTCCAGCTCCAAGGAGACCTCCCACTGCATCAGGGGGCTCAAGGCTCCATCCAACCTGGCCTTGGACACCTCCAGGGATGAGGCAGCCACCACTTCCCTGGGCAGCTCATCATCTAAAGAAGTAGATTTGGGGTGTGTGGGCTGGAAGGAGACCCAGTCACAAAGTGGTGACCATGGCTGGGTGAAGGGAAGAGCCCAAGAGAAGCCAGGATGGATTGAGTCCAGAGTGGAGGTGGGAACACAGAGGTGGCCGAGTATCAACGGTCACTGTCCCTGCCCTGGGCTGTGTTTAACAAGAGGTTCAACCAGGCTGAGGGCCACATCCTGCCCTTGGGCCACACCAAGGCCAGGCAGCTCCAGGCTTGGGGAAGAGGGGCTGGAAAGGTCCCTGCAGGAGAAGGCCCTGGGGGTGTTGGGTACCAGGGGCTGAAGAGGAGGCAGCAGTGGCCCAGGGGGCCAAGAAGGCCCCCAGCACCCTGGGCTCAGCCCTGGGGTGGCAGCAGGAGCAGGGCAGGGATGGTCCCCATGGCCTTGGTGAGGCCACATCTCCACCCTTGGGCTCAGGGTTGGGCCCCTCCCTCCAGGAAGGCCCTGGAGGGGCTGGAGCGCGTGCGGAGAAGGGAGCGGAGCTGGGGAAGGGTCTGGAGAAGAGGGGCTGTGGGAGAGGCTGAGGGCCCTGGGGCTGGTGAGGCTGGAGAAGAGGAGGCTGAGGGGAGACCTCCTGGCTCTCTGCAGCTCCTGGAGAGGAGGTTGTGGGGAGGTGGGTGCTGGGCTCTGCTGCCAAGGGCCAGGAGATGGGAGCAGAGGGAATGGCCTCAAGGTGCCCCAGGGCAGGGTCAGGTTGGACATCAGGAGAAGTTTCCTCATGGAAAGGGTTGGGAGGCCCTGGCAGAGGCTCCCAGGGAGGGGGTGGAGTCCCCATCCCTGGAGATGCTCACAAGCCACGTCCGTGTTGCCGTTCAATCCATGGCGGTTCTGGGCCGATGGTTGAACTTGGGACGATCCGGGAGGTTCTTCCCCAGCCTGGATGGATTCCCTGATCCCCTTCCCTCCAGGATCTCCATCCCCTTGGTTCTCACCCCTCTTCTTCTCCCCTGGCAGCTCGCTGACCTCAACAAACGCCTGCCCCCTGAAGCCTGCCTGACCCCGGCCAAGCCCGTCGGCCGCGCTCCGCGCTGCGAGCGCCAGGCGTCGCTGCGCCCGGCCACCCCCCACACCATCACCCTGCAGCCCTCGTCCTTCCGCAACCTGCGCCTCCCGAAGAGGCTCCGGGTCATCTACTTCTTCGCCAGGACCCGGCTGGCCCAGAGGCTCATCATGGTACGTTGGGTGGTGCTTGGTTTGGTATCTCAGACCTCTTTCCTGGTGGACGCCGACCCAACCTTAATGAGTGGGGAAAGCTTCCTGCCCGTGGTGGTGGTGGTGGGGTTGGAACTGGATGGGCTTTGAGGTCCAACCCAACCCTTTCCATGGTTCTGTGGAGATGGGGGGCTGTGGGAACCTCATGAGGTTCACCAAGGCCAAGGGGAAGGTCCTGCACCTGGGTGGGGGCAACCCCCGGTATCCATAGAGGATGGGGGACGATGGGATTGGGAGAACTGAGGAGAAGGCCTTGGGGTGCTGGGGGGGAGAAGCTCCCCAGGAGCCACCACCGAGCGCTCCCAGCCCAGAAACCCCCCGTGTGCTGGGCTGGAGCCAAAGAGTGGGAGCAGCAGGGCCAGGGAGGGGAGACCCTGGGGAGACCCCACCTGGAGTGCTGTGGCCAGGGCTGGAATCCCCACCAGCAGAAGGAGATGGAGCTGTTGGAGCGGGGCCAGAGGAGGCCACGGAGATGCTGGGAGGGCTGGAGAACCTCTGGGGTGAGGCCAGGCTGGGAGAGGTGGGCTTGGTCAGCCTGGAGAGGAGAAGGCTCTGGGGAGACCTTAGAGCAGCTTCCAGTGCTGAAAGGGGCTCCAGGAAAGCTGGGGAGGGGCTTTTTCCAAGGGCCTGGAGTGACAGGATGAGGGGGAACGGCTTTAAATTGGAAGGGGAGATGAAAATCATGGGCTCTTCATAGAACCATGGTCATGGAATGGTTGAGTTGGAAGGTTCCTCAAACCTCATCCAGTTCCACCTCCCACTGCCTCAGGGGCTCCAAGCCCCACCCAACCTGGCCTTCAACACCTCCAGGGATGGAGCCACCACTGCTCTGGGCAACCTGGGCCAGGGCCTCCCCACCCTCACCCTCAAGAATTCCTTCCCAATGTCCAATCTCCATCTCCCCCTTCCAATTTAAAGCCGTTCCCCCTCATCCTGTCCCTCCAGGCCCTTGGAAGAAGCCCCTCCCCAGCTTTCCTGGAGGCCCCATCAGGTTGCTTCTCACCATGAGGTTGGCACTTGCCGTTAAGTTGAGTCTGCTGGCTCCTGGAAGAGCGGTCTCCAGTCTTCAGGCAACCTCTCCCAGTCCTCTTAGAGAGGAATTGTCCACCAGGAGCGTAACTGAGCTCTGGACACCCTTGGGTGGGGGGGTTCTTCAGCATCTGGGGCATCTGACGAGGAGTTGGAGATGGGGTGTGAAGGCCATGTCCTAACCTGGTGTCCTTGCTCATCTCCTGCAGGCTGGGACGGTGATCTGGATCGGAATCCTGGTCTACACGGATCCCGCCGGTCTCCGCACCTACCTCACGTCCCAGGTCACCGAGCAGAGCCCTTTGGGTGACACAGCTCTGCCTCCTCTGGCCGTTCCTGGGGGGGTCCTTCCAGCTGGTGACCCCAAGATTGACCTCTCGGTCTTCCCGTCGGACGCCGTGCAGCTGTCGGAAAACCAGAGGCAGCCGCGGGAGCAGAAGGCAGGGCTGGAGAACCTGAGCTCCACCCACCACAGCTGGACCCAAGGAGCAGAGGGCAGAGGCAACGGGCAGGGGGAGCTTGGGACAGAAGCAGAAGTCACCTGGGGAGCAGAGGACGAGGAGATCTGGAGGAAGCTCTCCTTCAGGCATTGGCCGTCCCTCTTCAGCTACTACAACATCACTCTGGCCAAAAGGCAAGTGGACAACCTGGGGTCCCACAGGTGCTTGGAGATCCCTGAGGAATGGACTCCACGTGGATTTCTTTCCTCTGTCCTTCCTCCTTCTGAGTTCAGCAATTCGTGGGTTGCTCTGGTTGGTCCCGTGAGGTGTCCCCAGGGCTCGGTGATGGGTCCAGCCCTGTTCAACCTCTTCATCCATGGTCTGGGTGAGGGGGTCGAGGGCTCCCCCAGTTTGGAGATGACCCCAGGCTGGGTGGGAGTGTGGATCTGCTGGAGGGCAGGGAGGCTCTGCAGAGGGACCTGGAGAACCTGGATCCATGGGCTGAGACCAACGGGATGGGGTTCAACCAGGCTGAGGGCCACGTCCTGCCCTTGGGCCACACCAAGGCCAGGCAGCTCCAGGCTTGGGGCAGAGGGGCTGGAAAGGTCCCTGCAGGAGAAGGCCCTGGGGGTGTTGGGTACCAGGGGCTGAAGAGGAGGCAGCAGTGGCCCAGGGGGCCAAGAAGGCCCCCAGCACCCTGGGATCAGCCCTGGGGTGGCAGCAGGAGCAGGGCAGGGATGGTCCCCATGGCCTTGGTGAGGCCACATCTCCACCCTTGGGCTCAGGGTTGGGCCCCTCCCTCCAAGAAGGTTGTGGGGAGGTGGGTGCTGGGCTCTGCTGCCAAGGGCCAGGAGATGGGAGCAGAGGGAACGACCCCAAGGTGCCCCAGGGCAGGGTCAGGTTGGACATCAGGAGAAGTTTCCTCATGGAAAGGGTTGGGAGGCCCTGGCAGAGGCTCCCAGGGAGGGGGTGGAGTCCCCACCCCTGGAGGTGTCCAAGGCCAGGTTGGATGGGGCTTGGACCCCCCTGACCCAGTGGGAGGTGTCCCTGGGGTGGAACTGGGTGGGCTTTGTGGTCCCTCCCAACCCAACCCATTCCAAGGTTCTATGACCAATATTTCAGAACTCCTGGAGCTTGGGGACTGGAAGGACATCCCAAGCCCTGCTTTGGGACCTGCTGGGGGTTTTGTGTCTTCTCCACAAGTGGTCCCTGAGGTGTTCTCCTCTTTCCCATCCTCCAGGTACATCAGCATCCTTCCGGCAATCCCGGTCACGCTCTACCTGAACCCCCAGGAGGCCTTAGAGGTGCGACACCCCCAGGAGGCCAACCTCTACCACCCCTTCTTATCTTCGCGTGGTGGGAAGCCGGATGCTGCAGCTCAGCCTCACCAAGCTTCATCCAAGCTGCAAGGACACCAGGATGTCACTCTTTACAAGTAAGAGGATCCTTGGGGTGGCCTCCTGAGCATCCCTGAACCTGCTTGGAGGCTTTGGTCGCTCTTTCGTTCTTCTGCTGGAGGGGAAGAAGGGGAACAAATAATATTTGTGAAGCTTCCCTGGAAAGTTCTGGAGCTCTCAGTATGGGGAGGTTGGGGTGGGTTTCTTCTCCCAGGTGACAGGAGATGGGAGCAGAGGGAATGGCCTCAAGGTGCCCCAGGGCAGGGTCAGGTTGGACATCAGGAGAAGTTTCCTCATGGAAAGGGTTGGGAGGCCCTGGCAGAGGCTCCCAGGGAGGGGGTGGAGTCCCCAGCCCTGGAGGGGATTGTCCTGCTCTGGGGAGGCCCCACCTCAAGGATTTGGGCACCACGGGATCCAAAGGACATCAAAGCCCTGGAGAGTGTCCAGAGGAGGCCCCAAAGCTGGGGAAGGGTCTGGAGGAGAAATCATCTGAGGAGAGGCTGAAGGCCCTGGGGCTGTTCAGCTGGAGAAGAGGAGAATGAGGGGGGACCTCCTGGTGGTCTCCAGGTTCCTCCCCAGGGCAGGAGGAGGTGCTGAGCTCTTCTCTCTGGTGACCAAGGCCAGGAGCCCAGGGAAGGGCAGGAAGATGGGCCAGGGCAGGGTTGGGTTGGCCACCAGGAGAAGGTTCTTCACACCCAGAGGGTGGTGGAGCCCTGGAACAGCTCCCCAGGGAAGCAGTCCCAGCCTGAGAATCTTCCAGAAGCCTTTGGCCAAGGCCCTCAGCCCCACAGGGTGAATGTTGGGGTTGTCCAACAGGGCCAGGAGATGGATTGATGGTCCCTGTGGGTCCTTCCAACCCAGGGCCTTCTGTGGTTCTATGGAAAGCCAGGCAGATGAGGTGCTCAGGGAGCTGGGTCTGTAGTGGACAGGGATGGTTGGACTCGATGGTCTCCAAGGTCTTCTCGAGCCAAGCAGTCCCATGGTTCCTTGGTCCCGTGACACATGTTGAAGATGAAGCTCTGATGTCATTCATTGGGTGGTTGGTGATGCCAGAAGGTCCTCCTGGCACCACGCGCGATGCGTTGTCGCTGGGTGACAGCGATGGGAGTTCATCTGTGGGAAAGAACATCAGGGTTCAATGATGCTTTATTGGGTGTGAGAACCTCTGGTCCAAGGAAGGACCTTCCTTTCCAACGGAGAAGATGAGCTCCCAGCTCCCCCTCTGAATCTTCAGCTGTGTTGAAGGCACTTCCTTGTGGCTGCCCCATCCCTGGAGGTGTCCAAGGCCAGGTTGGATGGGGCTTGGAGCCCCCTGGGCCAGTGGGAGGTGTCCCTGGGGTGGAACTGGATGGGCTTTTTGGTCCCCTCCAACCCAACCCATCCCATGGTTCCATATTATCCCAATCCCCATCTCACATCTCTTTTAACATCACAATTCCTGTCGACTTCTCTGATTAAAAAGTCTGGAAAATCTCCTCAAAATTGACATTTTCCCCTTAACAAACCCCTTCCATTTTCCCCAAAACCCAAGAACTCGTTGGAAATCATTCCCAGTGGCAAACTTCAGAGCAGCAATGTCTGTAGGACTTCCCCAACGTTCTCTGTCCACTCAGACCTGGGTCTTGGATCTCACGGTGCCTTTGGCTTTGTCTCTCCCACCCAGGGTGGCGGCTCTGGGCCTGGCGTCGGGCATCCTCCTGGTCCTCCTGCTCTTCTGCCTCTACAAGGTCTTCTGCCCCAAGAATTATGGGCAGAACGGGCTCTCTCACAGCAGGAGGAAGAGGGGGGACCTGCCCTGTGATGATTATGGTTACTCCCCACCGGAGACCGAGATCGTCCCCTTGGTTCTCCGGGGGCACCTCATGGTAGGTCAGAGGGCTGTGGACCTTCTAAGAAAGGTCTTCTGTAGACTTGTTCCTCACAGATTTTGATGTCCCTTGTTTTATTTCAATAATGGACGGAGTGAAAATGTAAATAAATGTATTTATTGGATAGATTTGGGCTGAAAAAGGTGGGTTCTGGGAGTGGAAGAGTCCATGGGTTTGTACATGAGGTTCACCAAGGCCAAGGGAAGGTCCTGCACCTGGGTGGGGGCAACCCCCAGTATCCATAGAGGATGGGGGACGATGGGATTGGGAGAACTGAGGAGAAGGCCTTGGGGTGCTGGGGGGGAGAAGGTCCCCAGGAGCCACCACCGAGCGCTCCCAGCCCAGAAACCCCCCGTGTGCTGGGCTGGAGCCAAAGAGTGGGACCAGCAGGGCCAGGGAGGGGAGACCCTGGGGAGACCCCACCTGGAGTGCTGTGGCCAGGGCTGGAATCCCCACCAGCAGAAGGAGATGGAGCTGTTGGAGCGGGGCCAGAGGAGGCCACGGAGATGCTGGGAGGGCTGGAGAACCTCTGGGGTGAGGCCAGGCTGGGAGAGGTGGGCTTGGTCAGCCTGGAGAAGGCTCCAAGGAGACCTCACAGTGACCTCCCAGGACCTGTAGGAGGTCTCCAAGAAGCTGGGGAGGGGCTTTTACCAAGGGGTTGGAGTGATGGGACAAAGGGGACCAGGTTGGAGTTGGAAGAGATGGAGATGAGATCTTGGGAAGGAATTCTTGAGGGTGAGGGTGGGGAGGCCCTGGCCCAGGTTGCCCAGAGCAGTGGTGGCTCCATCCCTGGAGGTGTCCAAGGCCAGGTTGGATGGGGCTTGGAGCCCCCTGAGCCAGTGGGAGGTGTCCCTGGGTTGGAACTGGCTGGGCTTTGAGGTCCCTTCCAGCCCAGCCGTGGTTCCTCAAGCGCTCTCCTGGTGAGGGTCGTGGTCCCCAGCTCTCGGTGGTGGTGCTCACTCAGCTGTGCTTGTTGTCCCTCCCCAGGACATCGAGTGCTTGGCCAGTGATGGGATGCTGCTCGTCAGCTGCTGCCTGGTGGGACAGATCCGCGTGTGGGACGCTCAGACTGGCGACTGCCTCACCGTTATTCCCAAACCCAGGTCAGTGGTGACCACCCCGAGCCCTTCCCAGTGCTCCCTCCACCAGTCCCTGCTCCGTGGCTGCTGCCAACCCCTCCCTAACAAATCAGTAGAAGAGGTGGGAGGATTGACCTTTGGTCCAAGGCCAGGTTGGACGGGGCTTGGAGCCCCCTGAGCCAGTGGGAGGTGTCCTTGGGGAGGAACTGGATGGGTTTTGAGGTCCCTTCCAACCCAACCCATCCCATGCAGAGCCAATCCCATGCAGAGCTACAGACTGGGGACAGAGTGGCTGGAGAGGAGTCAGGCAGAAAGGGACCTGGGAGTGCTGGTGGCCAGGAAGCTCCCCATGAGCCAGCAGTGTGCCCAGGTGGCCAAGAAGGCCAATGGCATCCTGGCCTGCATCAGGAATAGTGTGGCCAGCAGGACCAGAGGAGTTATCGTCCCCCTGTACTCGGCACTGGTCAGGCCTCATCTTGAATACTGGGTCCAGTTCTGGGCCCCCCAGTTTGGGAAAGATGTCAGGATGCTGGAGAGTGTCCAGAGGAGAGCAACGAAGATGGGGAAGGGGCTGGAGCACAAGCCCTACGAGGAGAGACTGAGGGAGCTGGGGCTGTTTAGTCTGGAGAAGAGGAGGCTCAGGGGAGACCTCATTGCTCTCTACAACTCCCTAAAAGGAGGTTGTAGTGAGGCAGGGGTTGGTCTCTTCTCTCAGGTGACAGAACTGGAGGGCAGGGACTCAAGCTTCGACAGGGAAAGTTTAGGCTTGATGTGAGGAAAAAGTTCTTCACTGAAAGGGTGATTGGCCATTGGAATGGGCTGCCCAGGGAGGGGGTGGAGTCACCGACCCTGGAGGTGTTTAAGGGGAGACTGGATGAGGCCCTGAGTGCCATGGGTTAGATGATGGGTTGGTGTTGGTGTTGGGTTATAGGTTGGACTTGATGATCTCAGAGGTCCTTTCCAACCTTATGATACTGTGATACTGTGATCCCATGGTTCCATGATTCCAAGTTGCTATCAGTCAGAACCCCGAGATCCCATCCCTGGAGATGTTCAAGGCCAGGTTGGATGGGACTTTGAGGTCCCTGATCCATCTGGAGGTGTCCCTGCCCATGGCATGGGGTGGGACTGGTTGGGCTTTGAGCTCCCTTCCAACCCAACCCATCCCATGGTTCCATGATTCTAACTTGATGTCCACCAGAACCCCCAGATCTCATCCCTGGAGGTGTCCAAGGCCAGGTTGGATGGGGCTTGGAGCCCTTGATCCAGTGGGAGGTGCCCATGGCAATGGGGTGGAACTGGATGGGCTTTGATGTCCCTTCCCACCCAACCCATCCCGTGGTTCCTCCCTTTCAGGTTGCGAAGGGACAGCAGTGGCGTCTTGGATTACCAGGAAAGCTGGGATCACAGTCCTGATGCCAAGAATGGGCTGGATGACTCCTTGGAGAGCAACCACCAGTTGAAAAGGATGCTCAACCCTCCCCAACCTCCTCTTTTCTGCGACCAACCGGACCTCACGTCCCTCATCGACACCAACTTCTCGGAGCAGGCCAAGGCGCCCCGATCGGAGCCGCGGCTCCGCGCCGTCGCCAACCGCCTGAAGGAGACGGGCTACGACTTCACCAGCTTGGTTGGCAAAGCCTACGAAGAACACAGCACCACCACAGGCTCCGTCAGCTTCCCAGGGGGCTCCTCTCCACGTGGACACTCCGGCTTTTCCGTAGGGAGCAGCAGCCCCCGCGCCCGGCGCCGCGGGCCCGACGACGGTGGCCATCGGAGGAGAAGCTTGGGAGATGAGTCCTTCACGGGGTTTGAGAAGTCCTCGGCTCTTCCTTCTTGGGGAGGAGACTTGGAGAGCTCCGTGTGGAGCCTGGAACTCCAAGGGAACCTGATCGTGGCCGGGAGGAGTAACGGGAAGCTGGAGGTGAGGAGCAAAGCTCTGCCTGAGCTCAGCCTCAACGAGCTTAACGATTGCCATATCATTAATTAACGATGTGAGGCACTCGTGGACAGGAATCCCATGGGAACAGCAGATCTTCTCCACCAGATCTCCATCAGGAATTTAAATCCCTGAGAAACTTTCAGGATTGGCTTCGTTTTAGTTTCATTTTGACTTTTTCTTTCAAAATGCTCTTTTTTCTAACACAAATGTGTCCTGAAATGGAGTTTTTAATGATTTTTTGACCCGTGCTCCACGTGAGCAGCTCCTGCTGCCCCAACAACGACACAGGAAGGCCACCCCTTGGGTGTCTTTGCCCGTTAAATATGGTTTTCATGGAATCATGGAATGGGTTGGGTTGGAAGGGACCTCAAAGCCCATCCAGTTCCACCCCAGGGACACCTCCCACTGGCTCAGGGGGCTCCAAGCCCCATCCAACCTGGCCTTGGACACCTCCAGGGGTGGGATCTGGGGGTTCTGGGTGATGGCAACTTAGAATCGTTGAACCATGGGATGGATTGGGTTGGAAGGGACCTCAAAGCCCACCCAGTTCCACCCCAGGGACACCTCCCACTGGATCAGGGGGCTCCATCCAACCTGGCCTTGGACATCTCCAGGGATGGAGCCACCACTGCTCTGGGCAACCTGGGCCAGGGCCTCTCCACCCTCACCCTCAAGAATTCCTTCCCAATGTCCAATCTCAATCTCCCCCTTCCAGTTTAAAGCCATTAGTTGAGGGTTTGAGCTTGGACACTTCCATCTGAGCTCCTGCCTTGGGACACAGCTTGGGTTTTGCTGCTGAGTCTTGTTTCCAGTCCACATAGAATCATAAAACAGTTTGGGTGGGAAGGGACCTTCAAGCCCATCCAGTTCCACCCCATGGTTCCATGATTCTAACTTGGTGTCAACCAGAACCCCCAGATCCCATCCCTGGAGGTGTCCAAGGCCAGGTTGGATGGGGCTTGGAGCCCCCTGATCCAGTGGGAGGTGTCCCTGGGGTGGAACTGGATGGGCTTTGAGGTCCCTTCCAACCCAACCCATCCCATGGTTCCATGATTCTAACTTGGTGTCAACCAGAACCCCCAGATCCCATCTCTGGAGGTGCTGAAGGCCAGGTTGGATGGGACTTGGAGCCCCTGATCCAGAAACATGGCCTGAACCCCTTCTCCTTCCAGGTCTGGGACGCTATCGAGGGGACCCTGCGCAGCAGCAACGATGAAGGTCAATCCGGCATCACGGCGCTCGTCTTCCTGAACAACAGGTAATTGGGTCCATGCTTGGTCCCCTCCAGCGAGGAGAAGCCTTGGGGAAGGCAGGACCCCAGCCCTGACCCTCCTGACGTGGAGATGGAACAGCTCCAGGTGGCAGAGGTTCTGCTGGGAAGTCTCTTCCTTCCCACGTGTCCTCCTCTCCAGCTGGGCATAGTGGAGGGAGCTTTCCTTGGTCCAGATGGGCTCCAGTAGCCACTTCTCCTTCATCATCTTCTACAAGGATGGGCTCAGAGAGTTGGGGTTGGTCAGCCTGGAGAAGAGAAGGCTTTGGGGAGACCTTAGAGAACGTTCCAGTGCTGAAAGGGGCTGCAGGAAAGCTGGGGAGGGGCTCTGGATCAGGGAGTGCATGAGGAGGAGATGAAAGAGGGGAGATTGAGATGAGACCTTGGGAGGAAATGTTCTCCTGTGAGGGTGGGGAGGCCCTGGCCCTGGTTGGCCAAGGAAGTCATGGCTTATCAAACCAACCCAACTCATTCCATGGTTCCATGATTCTAATTTGCCATCAACCAGAACCCCCAGATCCCATCCCTGGAGGTGTCCAAGGCCAGGGTGGATGGGGTTTGGATCCCCCTGACCCAGTGGGAGGTGTCCCTGGGGTGGAACTGGCTGGGTTTGAGGTCCCTTCCAACCCAACCCACCCCATGGTTCTGTGACACTGTTTGGTTTCTGGGCCCTGACCTGGTTTCTCCCTCAGGATCGTCGCTGCCCGCTTGAATGGCTCCTTGGACTTCTTCTCGTTGGAGACACACACGTCCTTGAACCACCTCCAGTTCCGAGGTATCCGAGTGTCCCACCACGCCCTGCTCTGCTCCGACCTCCACTGAGCCTTCTCCTCACCCCTTCCTCATCCCCTCTTCATATCCCACCCTTGTTGTCCACACAGACCAGGGGGCGAGTGCTGGAGAGCAGCAGAAAGGGACCTGGGGGTGCTGGGTGGGGTCAAACTGACCATGAGCCAATGGGGTGGTGGCCAAGAGGACAACAGTGTCCTGGGGGCATCAGGCCCAGCATCACCAGCTGGGCCAGGGAGGGGATTGTCCTGCCCTGGGGAGGCCCCACCTCAAGGATTTGGGCACCACGGGATCCAAAGGACATCAAAGCCCTGGAGAGTGTCCAGAGGAGGCCCCAAAGCTGGGGAAGGGTCTGGAGGAGGAATCATCTGAGGAGAGGCTGAAGGTCCTTGTTCTCCAGCCCCTCCTCAGCCTCCTCTTCTCCAGCCTCACCAGCCCCAGGGCCCTCAGCCTCTCCCACAGCCCCTGTTCTCCAGACCCTTCCCCAGCTCCGCTCCCTTCTCCGCACACGTTCCGGCCCCTCCAGGGCCTTCCTGGAGGGAGGGGCCCAACCCTGAGCCCAAGGGTGGAGATGTGGCCTCACCAAGGCCATGGGGACCATCCCTGCCCTGCTCCTGCTGCCACCCCAGGGCTGAGCCCAGGGTGCTGGGGGCCTTCTTGGCCCCCTGGGCCACTGCTGCCTCCTCTTCAGCCCCTGGTACCCAACACCCCCAGGGCCTTCTCCTGCAGGGACCTTTCCAGCCCCTCTGCCCCAAGCCTGGAGCTGCCTGGCCTTGGTGTGGCCCAAGGGCAGGACGTGGCCCTCAGCCTGGTGGAACCCCATCCCTCGTGTCTCACTGCAGGTGCCCCCAGCAGGAGCAGTGTCCCGTCCTCGCCCGTGTTCAGCAGTGGCGATGCCATCGTGTGCCAGCTCACCCACACCGTGTCCTGTGCCCACCAGAAGCCAATCACGGCGCTCAAGGCCGCGGCCGGGCGGTTGGTGACCGGGAGCCAGGACCACACTCTGAGAGTAAGGGTTCCCTGAGGGGTTGGGTGGCCGTGGGAGGACGCTCTGGGACGTGAGTTTGTCTGATAAAGGGTTGGGGAGCAGAGCTGGGGGGTGTGGACACCAAAGGGGGACCTACGAGAAGCTGAGGAGGGACCTTCTCCAAGGGCCTGGAGGGACAGGACGAGGGGGAACGGCTTTAAATTGGAAGGGGGAGATGGAGATTGGACATTGGGAAGGAATTCTTGAGGGTGAGGGTGGGGAGGCCCTGGGCCAGGTTGCCCAGAGCAGTGGTGGCTCCATCCCTGGAGGTGTCCAAGGCCAGGTTGGATGGGGCTTGGAGCCCCCTGGGCCAGTGGGAGGTGTCCCTGGGGTTGGAACTGGATGGGCTTTTGAGGTCTCTTCCAACCCAACCCATCCCATGGTTCCATGATTCTAACTTGGTGTCAACCAGAACCCCCAGATCCCATCCCTGGAGGTGTCCAAGGCCAGGTTGGATGGGGCTTGGAGCCCCCTGAGCCAGTGGGAGGTGTCTGGGGTTGGAACTGGATGGGCTTTGAGGTCCCTTCCAACCCAACCCGTTCTGTGCCAGATGGGCAGGTGTTTGGGGTGGTTGGAGTCCCATCCAGTGCATTCCTGATGTTCCCAGTGTGGTGTTCCTCTCCCTGGATGTGCTCCTTGGTGGAGTCAGAAGGTTGGAGCTCTGCAGGAGGTCTTTAACTGAGCACAGTGAGAACCTCCTGGCTTAGATCTGGGTTCCCCTTTCACAGAGAACTCTTGAGGTTGGAGCTCTCTGCAGCTCCTGAAGAGGAGGTTGTGGGGAGGTGGGTGCTGGGCTCTGCTCCCCAGGGCCAGGAGATGGGAGCAGAGGGAATGGCCTCAAGGTGCCCCAGGGCAGGGTCAGGTTGGACATCAGAAGTTTCCTCATGGAAAGGGTTGGGAGGCCCTGGCAGAGGTTGGATTCTCCATCCCTGGAGGGGTCCAAGCAACGTGGAGCTGTGGCACCTGTGGCCAGGGTTTAGCAGGGATTGGTGGGGTTGGGCTGATGGTGGGACTGGATGAGCTGAGAGGTCTTGTCCAGCCCCAGTGGTCCTTGAGGTTCTGATGCCAAGGCTGAGGTGGTTTCGTGCCCCGAGGCCGCTCACCTGGGCCTCCTCTGCCCTCCAGGTGTTCCGGCTGGAGGACTCGTGCTGTTTGTTCACCCTGCAGGGTCACTCAGGAGCCATCACGGCCGTCTACATCGACCAGGTGAGTCCAGCCCAGGGTCATCCTGGGAAGAACAACCTTTGGATGGGGCTCCTGAGCTGCTGCTTCGGCCACCGCTGGGTCCGGATTTACATGGGATGGGTTGGGTTGGAAGGGACCTCAAAGCCCATCCAGTTCCACCCCAGGGATCAAGGTGCTCCAAGCCCCATCCAACCTGGCCTTGGACACCTCCAGGGATGGAGCCACCACTGCTCTGGGCAACCTGGGCCAGGGCCTCCCCACCCTCACCCTCAAGAATTCCTTCCCAAGATCTCATCTCCATCTCTTCCAACTCCAAACTGGTCCCCTTTGTCCCATCACTCCAACCCCTTGGAAAAAGCCCCTCCCCAGCTTCTTGGAGACCTCCTACAGGTCCTGGGAGGTCACTGTGAGGTCTCCTTGGAGCCTTCTCCAGGCTGACCAAGCCCACCTCTCCCAGCCTGACCTCACCCCAGAGGTTCTCCAGCATCTCCGTGGCCTCCTCTCGCCCCACCCTGGAGTGACAGGACGAGGGGGAGTGGTTGGAGGCCACAAAGCTTCAGAAGGGTCTCAAGTTGCGCCAGGGCAGGGTCAGAGTGGGCATGAGGAGGAATTTCTTCATGGAAAGGGTTGGGAGGCCCTGGAAGAGGCTCCCGGGGAGGAGGTGGAGTCCCCACCCCTGGAGGGGATTGTCCTGCTCTAGGGAGGCCCCACCTCAAGGATTGGGTTCAGTTTGGGCACCACGGGATCCAAAGGACATCAAAGCCCTGGAGAGTGTCCAGAGGAGGCCCCAAAGCTGGGGAAGGGCCTGGAGGAGGAATCATCTGAGGAGAGGCTGAAGGCCCTGGGGCTGTTCAGCTGGAGAAGAGGAGGCTGAGGGGGGACCTCCTGGTGGTCTCCAGGATCCTCAGCAGGGGAGGAGGAGGTGCTGAGCTCTTCTCTCTGGTGACCAAGGCCAGGAGCCCAGGGAAGGGCAGGAGGATGGGCCAGGGGAGGGTTGGGTTGGCCACCAGGAGAAGGTTCTTCACACCCAGAGGGTGGTGGAGCCCTGGAACAGCTCCCCAGGGAAGCAGTCCCAGCCTGAGAATCTTCCAGAAGCCTTTGGCCAAGGCCCTCAGCCCCAGGGGGTGAATGTTGTGGTTGTCCTGTGAAAGGCCAGGAGTTGGGTCGATGGTCCTTGTGGGGCCGTTCCGTGATTCCATGAAGTGAACGGAGGCTCCTCTGTGCTCGGGAGGCCTGGTGGGGGCTGTGGTGCCTCCAGGGAGCTCCACCACAATCCCAGGAGCCACCATGGTGGTGGTGGTTCCCATCCCACCTTCCAGTGTCCTCCAACATCCTGGAAGCACAGCCGGAAGGTCTCCCGTGCGGGTTTGGTTTCGCCTTCAGCCTCTTCACAAGGTGGGGGGTGGTGGGAAGGGTTGATGTTCTTGACTTGGACCTCCTGGTGTCCTCCCCCAGACCATGGTCCTGGCGAGCGGAGGCCAGGACGGTGCCATCTGCCTTTGGGACGTGCTGACGGGGAGCAGGGTGAGCCACAGGTACGCCCACCGCGGCGACGTCACCTCCCTCACCTGCACCACCTCCTGCGTCATCAGCAGCGGCTTGGACGACGTCATCAGCATCTGGGACCGCAGCGCGGGCATCCAGCTCTACTCCATCCAGCAGGTCGGTCCTTACACTGGCCTGAAGGGTCCTGCAGGGTGCTTCTGGGTCCCACCAAAGCCCAAGGACAACGTCTGCTGGGCTTGGAGTGCGGTGGGGTCTCTGTTAAACACCCACAGGGTTTGGAGAACGGCCCTGGGTGGAGATGGAATGGGTTGGGTTGGAGGGGACCTCAATGTCCACCCAGTTCCACCCCAGGGACACCTCCCACTGGGTCAGGGGGCTCCAAGCCCCATCCAACCTGGCCTTGGACACCTCCAGGGATGGGATCTGGGGGTTCTGGTGGACGCCAAGTTAAAACCATGGAATGGGTTGGGTTGGAGGGGATCTCAATGTCCACCCAGTTCCACCCCAGGGACACCTCCCACTGGGTCAGGGGCCTCCAAGCCCCATCCAACCTGGCCTTGGACACCTCCAGGCATGGTGACTCCACCACTACCTGGGGTGACCTGGGCCAGGGCCTCCTCACCCTCCTGTTTCTCCCCAAGATCTCATCTCAATCTCTCCTCTTTCAGCTTCAAACCTTTCCTCCTCATTCTGTCCCTGCACTCCTTCTAATCATGGAACCATGGGATGGGTTGGGTTGGAAAGGGACCTCAAAGCCCACCCAGTTCCACCCCAGGGACACCTCCCACTGGCTCAGGGGGCTCCAAGCCCCATCCAACCTGGCCTTGAACACCTCCAGGGATGGGATCTTGGGGTTCTGGTGGACATCAGGTTATAACTATGGAACCATGGAAGGGGTTGGGTTGGAGGGGACCTCAAAGCCCACCCAGTTCCAACCCTGTGCCATGAGCAGGGACACCTCCCACTGGCTCAGGGGGCTCCAAGTTGCATCCAACCTGGCCTTGGGACACCTCCAGGGATGGCATCTGGAGGTTCTGGTTGGAATGATGGAACCATGGAATGGGTTGGGTTGGAATTGACCTCAAAGCCCACCCAGCTCCAACCCCCTGCCTTGGGCCCCTCCCTGGTGGAGCAGTTCCTGCCTTGGGCTTGGCTCTCTCTGCCACCTCCTCGTTCCTCGCAGGAGCTGGGCTGCGGCGCCAGCCTGGGCGTCATCTCCGACAACCTCCTGGTGACGGGTGGCCAGGGCTGTGTCTCCTTCTGGGACATTGGCTACGGGGACCTCCTGCAGACCGTCTACCTCGGGAAGAGCAACGAGGCGCAGCCGGCGCGGCAGATCCTGGTGCTGGACAACGCCGCCATCGTCTGCAACTTCGGCAGCGAGCTCAGCCTGGTCTACGTCCCCTCCGTGCTGGAGAAGTTGGACTGAGGTGGAGGAAGGGGCAAGAGATGGAGCTGATGGAACACTTGGACCTCCCCCACCCCGGCGGCGTTGGTGGATGAGGGGTGGGATCTGAGCTCCAGCCCCGTGGCCGACGTCGCCTGCGCTCCGCGGCGGCTCCTGGTGGGTCCACGGAGCCCGAGGTCTCCTCTTCAGCCACCGGTTCCTGCAGCTCCAGGGGCTGGAGAACCTCTGGGGTGAGGCCAGGCTGGGAGAGGTGGGCTTGGTCAGCCTGGAGAAGAGAAGGCTCTGGGGAGACCTTAGAGCAGCTTCCAGTGCTGAAAGGGGCTCCAGGAAAGCTGGGGAGGGACCTTCTCCACATGTCTCTGGACATGTGGGACCTGCAGGGTCCACTCAGGAGCCTGCGTGGGGTGGGGCAGGAGGTGGGACCCGTGGGAAGTGCCTGGGGGCCTGGTCCAGCTCCATCTCAGAAGGTTCTGGAGGTGGGAAAGGTTCATCCCGGTGACCTTGCAGGAGCAGAGCTGGGTCCAGCTCCATCTCAGAAGGTTCTGGTGGTGGGAAGGGTTCATCCCAGTGGCCTTGCAGGAGCAGAGCTGGGTCCAGCTCCATCTCAGAAGGTTCTGGAGGTGGGAAGGGTTCATCCTGGTGGCCTTGCAGGAGCAGAGCTGGGTCCAGCTCTGTCCCAGCTCGTTCTCTGGAGCCACCAGCATTGTCCATCCGGGCTCAGTGCCCACTCCCAGGACACAGAGGACAACCCAGAGGTGCTGCCAGCCCTTGGGGACCTCCTGGCACCAAGCAGAGCTGTCACGAACCAGGGAGAACCCAGGGCTGATCCCACCACCCAGGGAGAACCCAGGACTGATAACACCAGGTGGGGAGAACCCAGGGCTGGTCCCACCACCCAGGAGAACCCAGGGCTGATCCCACCAGGGCACTTGGTTGGCCTCCACGTGCCTTAGGGTGCGACCCAGCCCCACCCAGCTCGGCCTGGGGTGGCCCCACCCTATTTATTTATGTCCTGTATATATTTATTTATTATGGCAGGAAAACCTCGAGCTCCACCAAGTTGTCCATCCTGGCCTTCTCCTCCTCCTCCTCGTTCCCCTGTGGGGCTGGAGGAGCCCATTCTCAGGTCAGAAGAGGGGAGGAAGCTTCTTTTTTTCCACCCCCCCAGTTCTCCCTGCAGGAACGAGGGACAAAGCTCCTTCTGCCAAGAGTTGGGTCAACTGATGGTGAGGAGCAAGGCTGGAGCAGTGGGACCAGGGAGATGGCAGCACCAGGCTTGGGGCTTGGTTCCTCCATCCCGTTGTGGGGCTGGGGGAGCTCAGCACCCCCCTTCCGATGGCTCTGCAGGGTCCCAGAGCCCGAGGTCCCATCCCTGCCGGGGAAGGAGAGCAGGAACCCAACCCTTCTCCGATGTTCTCATCCCTGGAGAAGGCCTTCAGTGCCCTGGGCTGGAGCCAAAGAGTGGGACCAGCAGGGCCAGGGAGGGGAGACCCTGGGGAGACCCCACCTGGAGTGCTGTGGCCAGGGCTGGAATCCCCACCAGCAGAAGGAGATGGAGCTGTTGGAGCGGGGCCAGAGGAGGCCACGGAGATGCTGGGAGGGCTGGAGAACCTCTGGGGTGAGGCCAGGCTGGGAGAGGTGGGGTTGGGCAGCCTGGAGAGGAGAAGGCTCCGGGGAGACCTCAGAGCAGCTTCCAGTGCTGAAAGGGGCTCCAGGAAAGCTGGGGAGGGGCTTTTTCCAAGGGCCTGGAGTGACAGGACGAGGGGGAACAGCTTTAAATTGGAAGGGGGAGATTGAGGTTGGACATGAGGATGAAGTTCTTCAAGATGAGGGTGGGGAGGCCCTGGCCCAGGTTGCCCAGAGCAGTGGTGGCTGCCCCATCCCTGGAGGTGTCCAAGGCCAGGTTGGATGGGGCTTGGAGCCCCTGATCCAGTGGGAGGTGTCCCTGCCCATGGCAGGGGGTGACACTGGATGGGCTTTGAGTTCCCTTCCAAGATCTTCAAGGTTCTTCCAACCCAACCCATCCCACGATTCCAACCCAAGGCCGATGCCCCTTTCCTTGCCCCTTGGTGATTGTAGCCACAGGTTGGGAGGGTGGGAAGACCCGGGGGGCTCCTCCTGTGTCCGGAGGGAAGACCTGGCCCCCCATTCCAACCTCTCCCTGGTGGCCTTGGCCCAGCTGTCCTCTTTTCTTCTGTACAGGGGACGTTTTTGTACCGTCTTTTCTAACCTGTACGAGGACTCCCGCGATTAAACGGAATTAACCTGAGCGGCGGCCGCGGCGTCGCTTCCCTCCCAGAATCCTCGGGGTGGGGGGGTAAAAGGGGTGGACCATGAACTTGGGACCTTCCCAAGTGTCACCGGGGTGGAAGTGCAGATCAAACTCACTTTATTTTAGTAGCAAAGAGCTGAAAAAGTCAACGTTGGGAGCGCAAGGACCACGGACAGCGCCCGGCCTTGACCCTCCTGGGAGGGCCTTCGGAAGGGACCTTCCCAGGAGGCCTCCAGAGCTCCTGGTGGTTGGTCCCATCCTGCAGAGGGTGGTGGGAGGACCCTGCCCGCCCACCCCTCATGTCTTGTTGAGTGTCCAGAGGGGGTCGAGCATGCTGAGGGGGTCGTCGCTGGGCCGGGGGCCGCGCAGCCCCTCGCCCGCTTGGGCCTGGAGGAAGTTCTGCTTGTTCATGCGTTGCTTGCCCTTGAGGGACGCGTCCAGGGTGAAGGCCTCGGGGGTCAAGGAAGCCAGGAGCTCCAAGGAGGAGGAGGAAGGAGCGGCCGGGGGCGCCGCTGGGGGCACCTCGGGGCTCTCCCCAACGTGGTTGCTGCTCTCGGGGTCGCCCGGCCGCTCGGGGGGCGGTGGGGAGGGCTCAGGGGTGGTGATGCCATCCATGGGGTCATCGGGAAGGGGTGGTGGTGGTGGTGGTGGAGCCTCCTCCACGTCCACGGGATGCAGGGGGGACAGGGGATGTGGCAAAGGGGCTTCGCCGCCGCCCGCCGAGGGCCTGATGCTCAGCTTGGCGATGGTGGCCTGGATGGAGCTGATGGGGACGTCCCCTCCCAGCACCAGGTCCTGGGGGTCCTGTTGGAAGTAGAGCTGAGGAGAGAGGGGCCGTGAGCTCCCACCAGGAGGCTCCTCCAGTTCCCAGCCATCTCCTGAAGGGTTCACCCACCTTGGGGGAGGCGCCCGCCGGGGCCTTCGGGGCGGCCGGGACGCCCACGCCGTGGCGGTGAAGGACCTGCTCGGCGTGCAGGAGCAAGGCCTCGTAGCAGAACTTGAGGTGGAGCTGCAAGGGGGGAGCAGGACAGGGGGAGGAGGAGGTGGAGATGGGGAAGGAGGAGGTGATGGGGAGGAGGAGGTGGAGATGGAGATGAGGAGGAGGTGGAGAAGAGGAGGAGGTGGAGATGAAGATGAGGAGGAGATGGAGATGGGGAAGGAGGAGGTGATGGGGAGGAGGAGGTGGAAATGAAGATGAGGAGGAGGTGGAGAAGAGGAGGAGGTGGAGATGAAGATGAGGAGGAGGTGGAGATGAAGATGGGGAAGGAGGAGGTGATGGGGAGGAGGTGGAAATGAAGATGAGGAGGAGGTGGGGAAGAGGAGGAGGTGGAGATGAAGATGAGGAGGAGGAAGAGATGGAGATGGGGAAGGAGGAGGTGGAGATGGAGGTGATGGGGAGGAGGTGGAGATGAAGATGAGGAGGAGGTGGGGAAGAGGAGGTGAAGATGGGGAGCAGGAGGAGGTGGAGATGGAGAGGAGGAGGTGGAGATGGAGAGGAGGAGATGGAGAGGAGGAGATGGAGAGGAGGAGATGGAGATGGAGGAGATGGAGAGGAGGAGATGGAGATGGAGGAGATGGAGAGGAGGAGATGGAGATGGAGGAGATGGAGAGGAGGAGATGGAGATGGAGGAGATGGAGATGGAGAGGAGGAGATGGAGATGGAGAGGAGGAGATGGAGATGGAGAGGAGGAGATGGAGATGGAGAGGAGGAGATGGAGAGGAGGAGATGGAGAGGAGGAGATGGAGATGGAGAGGAGGAGATGGAGAGGAGGAGATGGAGAGGAGGAGATGGAGATGGAGAGGAGGAGATGGAGAGGAGGAGATGGAGAGGAGGAGATGGAGATGGAGAGGAGGAGATGGAGAGGAGGAGATGGAGAGGAGGAGATGGAGATGGAGAGGAGGAGATGGAGAGGAGGAGATGGAGAGGAGGAGATGGAGAGGAGGAGATGGAGATGGAGAGGAGGAGATGGAGAGGAGGAGATGGAGAGGAGGAGATGGAGATGGAGAGGAGGAGATGGAGAGGAGGAGATGGAGAGGAGGAGATGGAGAGGAGGAGATGGAGAGGAGGAGATGGAGATGGAGAGGAGGAGATGGAGAGGAGGAGATGGAGAGGAGGAGATGGAGAGGAGGAGATGGAGAGGAGGAGATGGAGAGGAGGAGATGGAGAGGAGGAGATGGAGAGGAGGAGATGGAGAGGAGGAGATGGAGAGGAGGAGATGGAGAGGAGGAGATGGAGAGGAGGAGATGGAGAGGAGGAGATGGAGAGGAGGAGATGGAGATGGAGATGGAGAGGAGGAGATGGAGAGGAGGAGATGGAGAGGAGGAGATGGAGAGGAGGAGGAGGAGATGGAGAGGAGGAGATGGAGAGGAGGAGATGGAGAGGAGGAGATGGAGAGGAGGAGATGGAGAGGAGGAGATGGAGAGGAGGAGATGGAGAGGAGGAGATGGAGAGGAGGAGGAGGAGATGGAGAGGAGGAGGAGGAGATGGAGATGGAGGAGATGGAGATGGAGGAGATGGAGATGGAGATGGAGGAGATGGAGATGGAGGAGATGGAGAGGAGGAGATGGAGATGGAGAGGAGGAGATGGAGAGGTGGAGATGGAGAGGAGGAGATGGAGAGGAGGAGATGGAGAGGTGGAGATGGAGAGGAGGAGATGGAGATGGAGGAGGAGGAGATGGAGATGGAGATGGAGGAGATGGAGATGGAGGAGATGGAGAGGAGGAGATGGAGAGGAGGAGATGGAGAGGAGGAGATGGAGAGGAGGAGATGGAGAGGTGGAGATGGAGAGGAGGAGATGGAGAGGAGGAGATGGAGAGGAGGAGATGGAGAGGAGGAGATGGAGAGGAGGAGATGGAGAGGAGGAGATGGAGATGGAGGAGGAGGAGATGGAGAGGAGGAGATGGAGAGGAGGAGATGGAGAGGAGGAGATGGAGAGGAGGAGATGGAGATGGAGAGGAGGAGATGGAGATGGAGAGGAGGATATGGAGATGGAGAGGAGGAGATGGAGAGGAGGAGATGGAGACGGGGAAGGAGGAGATGGAGATGAAGATGAGGAGGAGGTGGGGAAGAGGAGGTGAAGATGGGGAGGAGGAGGTGGAGATGGAGAGGAGGAGATGGAGAGGAGGAGATGGAGAGGAGGAGATGGAGAGGAGGAGATGGAGAGGAGGAGATGGAGAGGAGGAGGTGGAGAGGAGGAGGTGGAGATGGAGAGGAGGAGATGGAGAGGAGGAGATGGAGAGGAGGAGGTGGAGAGGAGGAGGTGGAGAGGAGGAGGTGGAGAGGAGGAGGTGGAGATGGAGAGGAGGAGATGGAGAGGAGGAGATGGAGAGGAGGAGATGGAGAGGAGGAGATGGAGAGGAGGAGGTGGAGATGGAGATGGAGAGGAGGAGATGGAGATGGAAAGGAGGAGATGAGGAGGAAGAGGAGGAGGAGGTGGAGGTGGGTGGGGGGAGGAGGTGGAGATGGAGAGGAGGAGGAGAAAGAGCAGGAGTAGGAGGAGATGGGGAAAGGAGAGAAGGTGGTGGAGGAGGAGAAGGGGGAGGTTCAGGGAGAAGGTTCAGGGGAGGAGGAGGCAGGCACGGAGAGCCCTCCGGCCCCAGCAGCCCCCTCACCCAGGACCACGGCCACCTGGCCCAGGAGACCACGACCCCCTTGGCCAAGACCATGGCCCTCTCACCCAGGACCAGACCACAACCCCCTTATCCAGGACCATGGCCCCCCTTCCCAAGACCGTGTCCAACTCATCTCATGCAAGACCACCACCCCCTTGGCCAAGACCATGGCCCCTTCGCCCAGAACCATGGTCACCTTGTCCAAGACCACGATCCACCACCCAAGATCATGGTCCCCCTTACCCAAGACCATGGTCTCTTGGCCAAGACCACGACCCCCTTACCCAAGATGGTGATCCACCATTCAAGACTATGGTCACCCTCGCCCAAGACCATGGTCCCCTCACCCAAGACCACGATCCACCATCCAAGACCATGAAGCCCTCACCCAAGACCATACTCCCCTTGGCCCTCACCCAAGACCACAATCCACCATCCAAGACCATGGTGCCCTCACCCAAGACCATATTCCCCTTGGCCCTCACCCAAGACCATGATCCACCATCCAAGACCATGGTCCCCTTCACCCAAGACCACAATCCACCATCCAAGACAATGATGCCCTCACCCAAGACCATGATCCACCATCCAAGACCATGGCCCCCTCACCCAAGACCGCAGGCCCCTTGTCCAAGACTATGGTGCCCCTCACTCAAGACCATAATCCACCATCCAAGACCACGGCCCCCTCACCCAAGACCATGAGCCACCACCCAAGACCATGAGCCATCATCCAAAACCAGGATCCACCACCCAAAACCATGATCCACCATCCAAGACCATGGTCCCCTCACCCAAGACCGTGGTCCCCTGGGCCAAGAGCGTGGCCTCCTCACCCAAGACCGTGATCCACTTGGCCAAGACCACAGCCCCTTCACCCAGAAGCCCGGTCGCCTTGGCCAGAGGCCCCGTTGTCCCCGGGGAGGTCCAGCTCCTCCTGCCCTACCTTCTCCTGCAGCATGTGCTTGCGCTGCCGCCGCAGCCTCCTCACCAGCTCGGGGAGCTCGGGGAGTCCGTTCCCGGCCTCCACCTCCTGCACGGCCGCGTAGAGGAGGCAGAAGGCCCCGGTGCGACCAACGCCGGAGCTGCCGAGAGATCCCACCGGGGCTGAGAAGGAGAGGACCGGGGTGGTGGGACCCACCCGGCGGCCAATGGCGTCCCAGCGGCGCCGCTCACCTGCAGTGGACGACGATTGGCGTGTGGAGAGGGCGCTGGTGCCGGTAGTGGCCGTGGACCTCCTGGATGAAGCGGAGGAGGCTCCCCTTGCTGTCAGGAAGGCCCCTGGAGGGAGGAATCGTGGAACCATGGAATGGGGTGGGGTGGAAGGACCTCAAAGCCCATCCAGTTCCACCCCAGGGACACCTCCCACTGGATCAGGGGGATCCAAACCCCATCCAAGCTGGACTTCAACATCTCCAGGGATGGGATCTGGGGGTTCTGGTTGATGGCAACTGAGAATGATGGAGCCATGGGATGGGTTGGGTTAGAAGGGACCTCAAAGCCCATCCAGTTCCAACCCCTGCCATGGGCAGGGACGCCTCCCATTAGATCAGGGGGCTCCAAGCCCCATCCAACTGGCCTTGGACACCTCCAGGGATGGGATCTGGGAGTTCTGGGTGACATCAAGTTAGAATCATGGAACCATGGGATGGGTTGGGACCTCAAATCCCATCCAGTTCCACCCCAGGGACACCTCCCACTGGCTCAGGGGGCTCCAAGCCCCATCCAACCTGGCCTTGGACACCTCCAGGGATGGAGCCACCACTGCTCTGGGCAACCTGGGCCAGGGCCTCCCCACCCTCACCCTCAAGAATTCCTTCCCAAGATCTCATCTCCATCTCTTCCAACTCCAAACTGGTCCCCTTTGTCCCATCACTCCAGACCCTTGGAAAAGCTCCTCCTCAGCTTCTTGGAGACCTCCTACAGGTCCTGGGAGGGCACTATGAGGTTTCCTTGGAGCCTTCTCCAGGCTGACCAAGCCCACCTCTCCCAGCCTGGCCTCACCCCAGAGGTTCTCCAGCCCTCCCAGCATCTCCGTGGCCTCCTCTGGCCCTGCTCCAACAGCTCCATCTCCTTCTCAAGGTGGGGATTCCACATTATGTCAGGAACGGGGTGGGAGGGCCCCGATTTCACCCCCTGGAAGGGGTCAGTGCTGCCCCCAAGTCCCATCCCCACACCAAGCCTGGAGCCCCTGGTGGTCAGAGGTCCCCACGATGGGGGGTCCAGTTGGATCCATCCCCTCTCCAAACCGTTCCCCGCTCCGTACAGCTCCGGCCAGGAGGTGAACTGGAGGTGGACAACGGTGCGCTTGAGGCTCTGGTCGCGGTACTGCAGGGTGATCATCCTCTCCACGTGGGTGGGAGCCACCTTCAGGCTGGTGAGGACCAAGGTGATGGGTCCTTGCACCACGGGCTGGCCCCGCTCCGACGGGAAGTACCTCAGCACCTTCTGCTGCCGGGAGGGAAGAGGCCACACCATGAGGAGCAGGCACAGGCAGACCCACCGTGTCCCACCCATGGTGACCACCTCCACGTGGGCCCCTCCTGTCCTCTCTCAGGGCCTGGAGGTGCTGCTCGTGGAAAACCATTGCAGGAGATCGTGGAAGCACTGAGGTTGGAAGAGTTCTCCAAGACCACCCACGCCAACCAGCAGCGCAACCCAAGCCCACCGTGCCCACCATGCCATGGCCACGTGGATTTTGAACCCCTCCAGGGATGAGGACTCCACCACCTCCCTGGGAGCCTCTGCCAGGGCCTCACAACCCTCTCCATGAGGAAACTTCTCCTGATGTCCAACCTGACCCTGCCCTGGGGCACCTTGAGGTTGTTCCTTCTCATCCCACCACTCATCCCTTGGCAGCAGAGCCCAGCACCCACCTCCCCACCACCTCCCTCCTCCTTGTAGACAGCCAGGAGGTCTCCCCTCAACCTCTTCTCCATCCTGAAGACGCCAGGTCCCTCACAACCCCTGCTCCCCGGCTCCATCCCCCTTCTCCAGCCCCTCGAGGTCCTTCTCGGAGCGAGGAACCCAAACCCAAAGCCAGGATTGGAGATGTGGCCTCCACGGACTACCGAATCCAAGAGGAGCTCCTCCAAGCCCAACCACCACGAGGAGGTTCTGACCTTCACAGTATCACACACAGTATCATAAGGTTGGAAAGGACCTCTGAGATCATCAAGTCCAACCCATAACCCAACACCAACACCAACCCATCATCTAACCCATGGCACCCAGTGCCTATTCCAGTCTCCCCTTAAACACCTCCAGGGTTGGTGACTCCACCCCCTCCCTGGGCAGCCCATTCCAATGACCAATCACCCTTTCAGTGAAGAACTTTTTCCTCATATCAAGTCTAAACTTTCCCTGACGAAGCTTGAGTCCCTGCCCTCCAGTTCTGTCCCTGGTCACCTGAGAGAAGAGACCAACCCCTGCCCCACTCCAACCTCCTTTTAGGGAGTTGTAGAGAGCAATGAGGTCTCCCCTGAGCCTCCTCCAGGCTAAAACACCAACACCAACCCATCATCTAACCCATGGCACTCAGTGCCTCATCCAGTCTCCCCTTAAACACCCCCAGGATTGGTGACTCCACCCCCTCCCTGGGTGCTCATTCCAGTGACCAATCACCCTTGAAGAACCTCCTCCTCACATCCAGTCCAACCTTTCCCTGACCAAGCTTGAGTCCCTGCCCTCCAGTTCTGTCACCTGAGAGAAGAGACCAACCCCTGCCCCACTCCAACCTCCTTTTAGGGAGTTGTAGAGAGCAATGAGGTCTCCCCTGAGCCTCCTCCAGACTAAACAGCCCCAGCTCCCTCAGTCTCTCCTCGTAGGGCTTGTGCTCCAGCCCCCTCACCTTGTCCAGCTCCTGCTCCGACACCAACATGACGACCACGGAGACCTTCTGCTCGTAGATCATCAGCCAGAAGTCAGCCGCGGTGCCCAGCAGCGGCGCTTGGGTGGCGATGATGGTGGGACAGTAGGGGGAGAGGTCCTCCACCCTGCTGGCGTTGATGTAGTCGTCCTTGCCCGAGCAGAGGACCACGCGGTTCCTGTCGTAGGGCATGATGTCCTGGTGCCTGTTCTTCATGGAGTAGCAGCGGGCGATGGCGATGGAGAGCTGCCGCGCGTCCCGTTCCTGAGCATCCTGAAGCTCCTTCCAGACCACGTCCAGCTCGGTGGCTCCGGGAGGTCCTCCTGGACTCTCCAAACGTTCCACCAAAGCCCTGAAGAGGTCGAGGTCCTCCAGCAAACGGAGGACGCGTTCCGGCTTCTCGTAGGGGTCGTTCTCGATCAGCTGCACCGCTTTGGGTTTCTGCCCTTCCTTGGTGTCCACCTTGGTGGGCTGAAGGAGGGGTTGGCCCACGGTGGCCTTGGAGCCGCCGTGTTGGCTCTCGGGGCTGGAGGACAGGAGGTCATCGGTGGAGGAGCTCTGGCGTTGGAAGGAGGTCTCGCCGGGCGGAGGGCGTTGCATGGTCAACGGCGGCTGCGGGGACGGCGCCGGCGAGGGGACCAGGGGACCTTGGACCACCACGGCGCCCGGCAGCTGGGTCAAAGCGGGGTTGGGAGAAGGTGGGACGCGGGGAGGGGTGGCTTGGGTGGTGGCAACGGGGCAGAAGGGCAGAGCTGGAGAGGTGGAGGGCACCGGGTGAAGCCCCCCAAGAGCTTGAGGAGAGCTCGGAGCCGGGAGCCTGGAGAAGGAGAGGGTCCCGGGGTGGGGAGCGATGACCTGGGGGGCCACCACCTTCTCCTGCCCTGGGAGTTGGTAGAGTTGGGGACCAAAGGGCTGCTGGGGGAACTGGGCTGGGAACGGAAGAGGGACCTGGGCCCTCGTGGGGGGCACGAAGGGGGCTGGGGGGAACCCTTGGGCGCCAGAGGACATCTCCAAGGTGGGTTGGAGCTGCGGCGCGGCGGGGAAGGAAGGTGGGAAGGGACGTTGGGCTCCAAAGGGTTGAAGACCCCCCTGGGTGAAGGGGAAAGGGCCTGGGGGGGCCAAGAAGGGCCGTGGTGGAGCAGAGCAGCTGGAGATGGGAGCTTGGACAGTGTCCACCGTGGTGGTGGCCGGCCTGGTGGCCACCTCGGGGCCAGCAGGCGGCGGTTGGGCGCCCACGGGTGACGGCCCTGGAGCGGGAGGTCTCAACGGGGTGGCCGTGGGACCTCCAGGTTGACCCAAAGAGGGGAGGGGACCGTGTTGTGGAGACGAGCGCGGCGGTGCCACCAAAGGTCCCACGTAAGCTGGTGGCCCCGTGGCCGCGCCCGGTGGCCCCGGGGCGCGCAGGAGCGAGGTGGCCGGGAAGACTTGGGGCGCAGCGGAGCCAGGAGGAGCTGAAGGTTGAAGAAGTTGTCCTGGTGTCGGGGCCACCGGCACCTGGTAGGGCCTGGGGACACCTGGTGGCACCGAGAAGCGGGCGAAGGGTGGCAGCGGGGCCGGCGGTGGCCGTAGCCCCGTGGTCAACGCGGCCAGGGTTGGGGGTGGCAAACGAGCCAGGTGGCCAGCGAGAACGTCGGGTGGCAAACTCCGGAGGTCCTCGGGCAGCTCTGGTAGCACCAAGGAACCCAGTGGTGGCACCTCACTGGTGTCCAGGCCACCAGGGTCCAGCTCTGGAGGCTTCGGCTGCAGCGCGGGTTTGGGGGCCGTGGGGCGAGGAGGTGGCTGCTTCTTCAGCTCCCTGCCAGGAGCAACCAGGGGGTCACCATGGGGTTCCCCACCACCCCCTGGGACACCAAGAGGCACCACAGGGTTCCCCACCACCCCCTGGGACACCAATGGGTCACCATGAGGTTCTCCACCACCCCCTGAGACACCAAAGGGTCACCATGATGTTCCTCACAACCCCCTGGGACACCAAAGGGTCACCACGGGGTTTCTCCACCACCCCCTGGGACACCAAGAGGCACCACAGGGTTCCCCATCACCCCCTGGGACACCAAAGGGTCACCATGAGGTTCCTCACAACCCCCTGGGACACCAAAGGGTCACCACGGGACTCTCCATCACCCCCTGGGACACCAAAGGGTCACCACAGGGTTCCCCACCACCCCCTGGGACACCAAGAGGCACCACAGGGTTCCCCACCACCCCCTGGGACACCAAGAGGCACCACAGGGTTCCCCACCACCCCCTGGGACACCTAGGGGTCACCACGGGGCTGTCCATCACCCCCTGGGACACCAAAGGGTCACCATGGGGTTCCCCACCACCCCCTGGGACACCAAGAGGCACCACAGGGTTCCCCATCACCCCCTGGGACACCAAAGGGTCACCATGAGGTTCCTCACAACCCCCTGGGACACCAAAGGGTCACCACGGGACTCTCCATCACCCCCTGGGACACCAAAGGGTCACCAAGGGGTTTCTCCACCACCCCCTGGGACACCAAAGGGTCACCATAAGGTTTGCCCATCACCCCCTGGGACACCAAGAGGAATGAAGATTACATAACCATGGGATGGGTTGGGTTGGAAGGGCCCTCAAAGCCCACCCAGTTCCACCCCTGGGACACCTCCCCCTGGCTCAGGGGGCTCCAAGCCCCATCCAACCTGGCCTTGGACACCTCCAGGGATGGAGCCACCACTGCTCTGGGCAACCTGGGCCAGGGCCTCAGCACGGGGTTGCCCACCACCCCCTTGTAGAACCATGGAATGGATTGGTTGGAGAAGACCTCTGAGGTCTCTGAGTCCACCCATCCCTGTCCACCCCTGGCCCAGCTCCCTGAGCTTCTCATCTGCCCAGGCTTTGGGACCAGGGATGGGGACTCCACCACCTCCCTGGGAGCCTCTGCCAGGGCCTCCCAACCCTTTCCATGGGGAAACTTCTCCTGATGTCCAACCTGACCCTGCCCTGGGGCACCTTGAGGCCATTCCCTCTGCTCCCATCTCCTGGCCCTTGGCAGCAGAGCCCAGCACCCACCTCCCCACAACCTTCTTGGAGGGAGGGGCCCAACCCTGAGCCCAAGGGTGGAGATGTGGCCTCACCAAGGCCATGGGGACCATCCCTGCCCTGCTCCTGTTGGCCACGCTCTTCCTGACCTGGGCCAAGATGGACCTCAGACCCCAGGAGGTCCCTCACTCCATTCCCCAGCAGCACCCAAAGGTTCTCCCCATCTCCTCGGGGTGCAGCGAGCAGGGCTTTGGACCCCAACCCTCCTCTTCCACCCCGTCCACCCCACAGCCAGCTTCTCCGTGGTGGACACAGCACCACCTACTTCTCCAAGATCTGCTGCCTGGTGGCCTCGGCAGCCTGGTGGGCAGCCCGGGCCTTCTCCAGCAGCTTGGCTGCTTTGCCCTCCAGGTCGGTGTAGAAGTCCTTCCCCTCTTGGGATTTCTTCATCAGGTCCTCGTAGGCTTCGTAGGAGGCCACCAAGGTCTGGACGGTCGTGTTCCACCTGGGAAGATGATGGAACCATGGGATGGGTTGGGCTGGAAGGGACCTCAAAGCCCATCTGGTCCCAACTCCTTCAAAGCACATCAAGAGTCCCAACCCAACTTGATCTTGAACATCTCCAGGGATGGAGGAGAGCCACCAGCAGCCACCTTGGGATGGGCACCAGGTGCAAGACGAAGCCACCAGCGGCGCGGTTGGAGGTGACAACGGATGGGTTGGAGAAGGTGGCAGTGACCCCAGGACTCTCCTTGGGGTTGGGAGAGGGTTGGTCCTGTGCACCCACCTCCAGGAGATGCTCCCCACCTTGTCCAAGCTCCCACACCACTCACTTGTGCTCCACCTCGGCCAGGACCTTGCGCACGGCCGCGTATTTGACGTTGGCGTCGGTCAGGGCCTTCAGGACGTTCTCCTGGGCGGCCAAGTTCTGCTCCAGGTAGACCTTGATCTGGTCGTACTTCTTCAGCTGCTCCTCAAAGAGTTTCTGCCAGGAGACCATGGAATCGTGGAGGGTGGGAAAGGGCTCCCAAGCTCATCCAGTCCCACCACCAACCCAACCCCATGGCCCCAGGTGCCGCATCTCCAGGTTGTCTCCAGGGATGGAGAATCCACCACTGCCCTGGGCAACTTCATCCAATGCTTGACCGCTCCTTCCATGAAGAAATGTCTCCTGATGTCCAATCTGAACCTACCCTGGTGCAACCTGAGGTTGGTTCCTCTCGTCCCATCTCTCGGTTCCTTGGGAGAAGAGCCCAAGAGCCACCTCACCACAACCTCCTTTCTCCTTGTAGATAGCATTGAGGTCTCCCCTCAGCCTCCTCTTCTCCAGACCAAACAAGCCCAGGTCCCTCAGCTGCTCCCAGAACCCCTGGAGCTCCACAACCTTCCCCAGCTCCAGCCCCTCTTCTCCAGACACACCAAGATCCAAGGGGTGGTGGGATTTGAGGAGGCTCAAGGATGGGTTGGGATGGGGGAAGAGCTCTTGTGGCACCCAACCACGGGGCCTGGCACCCACCTTCATCTCGGAGCGGTCGGTGGTGACCAACGAGGTGGTGATGTCGTCCTTCTGGATCATCTCACGCAGCTGCTGCTCCAGGGACATCCGCTGGTCCCTCATCTCCTGCACCTTGGCCAGGATCCTCTTCAGGTTCTGCAGGACCTGTTTGTCATCTGCGAGACAGGAAAGGGCTGGGTGACCCTGCTGGGTCCCACCGAGCTCCTGGGGCCACGTGTGGTGGTGAGGAACCACCCTGAGATAAAGCTGAGACAGTAACGGGGCCTGGGTCCCCTCTGTCATGGAACCTTGGGATGGGTTGGGTTGGATGGGACCTCAAAGCCCAACCAGTTCCACCCCAGGGACACCTCCCTCTGGCTCAGGGGGCTCCAAGCCCCATCCAACCTGGCCTTGGACACCTCCAGGGATGGGATCTGGGGGTTCTGGTTGACACCAAGTTAGAATCATGGAACCATGGAATGGTTTGGGTTGGAAGGGACCTTAAAGATCATCCAGTTCCAACCCAGGGACACCTCTGGTCAGGGGGCTCCAAGCCCCATTCAACCTGGCCTTGGACACCTCCAGGGGTGGGATCTGGGGGTTCTGATTGACACCAAGTTAGAATCATGGAACCATGGAATGGGTTGGAAGGTTCCTCAAAGCCCACCCAGTTCCACCCCCTGCCATGGGCTGGGACACCTCGCACTGGCTCAGGGGCTCCAAGCCCCATCCAACCTGGCCTTGGACACCTCCAGAGATGGAGCCACCACTGCTCTGGACAACCTGGACCAGGGCCTCCCCACCCTCACCCTCAAGAACTTCATCCTGATGTCCAACCTCAATCTTCTCCCCTTCCAATTTAAAGCTCTTCCCCCTTTGTCCCATCACTCCAACCCCTTGGAGAAAGCCCCTCCCCAGCTTCTTGGAGACCTCCTACAGGTCCTGGGAGGTCAATGTGAGGTCTCCTTGGAGCCTTCTCCAGACTGACCAACCCCACCTCTCCCAGCCTGGCCTCACCCCAGAGGTTCTCCAGCCCTCCCAGCATCTCCGTGGCCTCCTCTGGCCCCGCTCCAACAGCTCCATCTCCTTCTGCTGGTGGGGATTCCAGCCCTTGGCCACAGGACCCCAGGTGGGACCTGGTTGTCCCCACACCAGGATCCCACAGTTCATGGGTTTTAGCAGAACGAGTCCCCACAACGCCCGCTCAAGGAAGCCCAAAGCTGAGGGCAGAAGACAACACGAGGGGAGCACCAGAGAGAGAAGAAGACCCGGAGGGAAGCAGAGAAGCTTCCCAGGACCCACCTTCAGTCAAGGTGGGCGAGGGCAGCGCGGCCCTGACCTGCTCCAGAGGTCCACTGAGGAGACGGAGGTTGCCAATGTGGAGGTTCATGGCTTTGTGGAGCTCGGTGTTGGTGAAGCTGGCCTTCTCGTGGACCTCCATGTACTTGGAGCACTCCTTGCTGACCTCGGCCAACGCCGGCGCCGGTGAGGAACCCTGGGGTGGTGGGACCTTCCCAAGCAGCTCCTGGAGCTTCCGCTCCTCGGCTTCGTCCTCCTCCAGGAGGTCCCGGATCTCCTTCAGGGAAGCTTCCACGTCGGTGAAGACCCCGGAGAGCACTGGAGGGGAAAGGCCCAAGTTGAGCCCACCACGTGCCACGAGGTTCTCCCAGTATGGTCCAAGCCTGAAGCCAAGCATGGATACAGCAGCCTCAAGGCTGTGGACAACTGGAGGAGGACTCCAGAGCCTAGAAGCCTGGCTGATGGGCTCCACACACCACCAACCCCCTTGGCCATGGTCTACTGGCTGAGGAACCATCATCCCCCACCACTCTCCAACAGGAAAAACGCTGGGGGGGTGTCCAGGAATCTCCATCAGCCATGACCCAGAGGCCATTCCCAACCCCAAGGTCCACCCAGGAGAGGTCCCACCGTGTGTCCTCACCCTGCATGGACTGGACGAGGTTCTTGACGGTGTCGGGGCGGACGCTGAGCGCGGCGCATTTCTCCATCAGGACGGGGGGGATGTGGTTGAACATCTCCAGGTTGTCCACGGTGTCCGGGTCCAGCTGCATGGAGTCCATGAACTGGCTATGGGAGAGGTGGAACAAGACCTTGAGTGGTGGCAGAGTCTTCTCCGCCCCCGAAACGGGGTCACCTTGGGGTGCAACCCCACAGCATCAACTTCCACGGCCTCAGCAAGGTCACACGGGGGGGATGTGGGGACCAGAAGCCACCCACAGCTGGGCCAACTGGGACCTGACCCTGCTCAGCTCGAGGGAGATGGATCAGGGATGTGGGGATGCAGAGAGGGGACTGTCAGCACCTCCTGGTGGTGGGTCATGGAGTGATGGAATCATGGAATCACTCGGTTGGAAGACCTTGGAGATGGAGTCCAACCATCCCTGCCCACTCCTAAAGCAGATCCCTGAGCACCTCATCTGTCCAGCTTTGAAACCAGGGATGGGAACTCCACCACCTCCCTGAGGGCCCTCCCTGAGAACCCTTTCTGTGAAGAAATGTTTCCTGATGTCCCATCTGACCCTGCCCTGGTGCAACTCAGAATCATGGAATGGGTTGGGTTGGAAGGGACCTTCAAGATCTGGTTCCAAAAGGTCTAAAAGCTTGAGGTCCAAAGGTCCAAACCTTGAGGCCATTCCCTCTGCTCCCATCTCCTGGCCCTTGGCAGCAGAGCCCAGCACCCACCTCCCCACAACCTTCCTGGAGGGAGGGGCCCAACCCTGAGCCCAAGGGTGGAGATGTGGCCTCACCAAGGCCATGGGGACCATCCCTGCCCTGCTCCTGCTGCCACCCCAGGGCTGAGCCCAGGGTGCTGGGGGCCTTCTTGGCCCCCTGGGCCACTGCTGCCTCCTCTTCAGCCCCTGGTACCCAACACCCCCAGGGCCTTCTCCTGCAGGGACCTTTCCAGCCCCTCTGCCCCAAGCCTGGAGCTGCCTGGCCTTGGTGTGGCCCAAGGGCAGGACGTGGCCCTCAGCCTGGTTGAACCCCATCCCGTTGGTCTCAGCCCATGGATCCAGGTTCTCCAGGTCCCTCTGCAGAGCCTCCCTGCCCTCCAGCAGATCCACACTCCCACCCAGCCTGGGGTCATCTCCAAACTGGCTGAGGGTGCCCTCAATCCCTTCGTCACAGGGAGCCCCAAACACCCCCTGGGTCTCCAGCACGGAGGAACTGCCCAAGGCCCCGTCCCAGGTCCAGGTCCCACTTACTCCAGCACCTCGTTCTTGGCTTCAATCTTGGCCATGATGTCTCTGAGCAGCTTGGCCTTCTCCTCGCTGTGACACAGGAGAAGAAAAATCCCTTCAGCGTGAGAAACCTCCACAAATCCCACCATTCCCTGCAGGACCTGGTCCATCCCCAAGGCCTTTGTGGAAACGAGGCCACCTCCAGCTTCCAGGTGAGACCTGGACAGGAACCAGACACGAGGAGGACTTGGGGACATTTAGGGAGGACCCTGTGGTGATGGTTCCAACCCCTTCCAGCTCCTTTCAGCCTGTGGAAAGGCTGAGCTGGTGCTTGGGCTCCTCGATGAGCTCGGTGGTGGTGATGTCCAAGCAGAGCCATTCCCACCCACGCTGCAGCTGAGGACCCACCTGTAGAGGGAGGAGGCCTCGTGGGCGGCCATGGGCACCAGCTTGGCAAATATATCGGGGCCGGTGACCGCCGGATCCGTGGGGTTGACAGGGAGGGCCTTCACCAAGGGGGCACCTGGGGGTGGGACACACAACACACGAGGAGCTCATTATGGTCAAGGTGGGTCCTTCCAGTCAACGCCTTCGTTCCTGGGAGAGCCCAGGAGAGGAGGACATCTCCTCTCTCCAGGAAGATACGATGGGATGAGGAAACGGCCTCAACTCGCACCAGGGCGAGGTCAGAGTGGACATGAGGTGGAAACTCCATGAGGTTCACCAAGACCAAGGGAAGGTCCTGCACCTGGGTGGGGGCAACCCCCGGTATCCATAGAGGATGGGGGACGATGGGATTGGGAGAACTGAGGAGAAGGCCTTGGGGTGCTGGGGGGGAGAAGGTCCCCAGGAGCCACCACCGAGCGCTCCCAGCCCAGAAACCCCCCGTGTGCTGGGCTGGAGCCAAAGAGTGGGAGCAGCAGGGCCAGGGAGGGGAGACCCTGGGGAGACCCCACCTGGAGTGCTGTGGCCAGGGCTGGAATCCCCACCAGCAGAAGGAGATGGAGCTGTTGGAGCGGGGCCAGAGGAGGCCACGGAGATGCTGGGAGGGCTGGAGAACCTCTGGGGTGAGGCCAGGCTGGGAGAGGTGGGCTTGGTCAGCCTGGAGAAGGCTCCAAGGAGACCTCACATTGACCTCCCAGGATCTGTAGGAGGTCTCCAAGAAGCTGGGGAGGGGCTTTTTCCAAGGGCCTGGAGTGGGAACGAGGGGGAACAGCTTTAAATTGGAAGGGGGAGATTTAGGTTGGACATCAGGATGAAGTTCTTCAAGATGAGGGTGGGGAGGCCCTGGCCCAGGTTGCCCAGAGCAGTGGTGGCTGCCCCATCCCTGGAGGTGTCCAAGGCCAGGTTGGATGGGGCTTGGAGCCCCTGATCCAGTGGGAGGTGTCCCTGCCCATGGCAGGGGGTGGAACTGGATGGGTTTAAGGTCCCTTCCAACCCAACCCTTTTCATGGTTCCACGATCAGGAAAGATTTCCTCATGGAAAGGGTTGGGAGGCCCTGGCAGAGGTTGCCCAGGGAGGTGGTGGTGGAGTCCCCATCCCTGGAGGGGTTCAAAGGCTGAGCAGATGAGGTGCTCAGGGATCTGGAGAGGGAGAGTTGGCCACGATGATCTCCAAGGTCTTTTCCAACCAGGCCATTCTATGGTTCTAAGTCCTTGGCGTGAAGCTCCGTGGGTCCTGGAGCACCACGGGTGTTCCCCTCCGTGTCCCACCTCCCACCCTCACCTTTCACAGCCTGCAGGGTGTCCAGGGCAGGCACAGCTTCGTGGTAGATGAAGTCATTGTCCTTCTTGGCCGAGTTGTACCTACGAACGAGAAGCCTTGGCGAGGAGGAGCCACCACTCCCATCTCCCCGAGCTCAGCTCCTGGTGGCATCAGGCCCTGGGTTTGGTCCCAGGAGAACAACTTCCATGGGAACCCCGTGTCCCAAGAGCTCTGCTCCCTGGGGTGCTCCAGCCACGGGGCATTTGTGACCCACAGAAGAGCAGGACCACGGGTGACCCCCGCGTGGACTCACTTGCCACCGATCACGTCCATGGTGAACCTCAGGGCCTCCTGGACGGTTTCTGGTTGACCCTGGTGGAAGAAGAGCAAGTCAGGGCAAGGTAGGGAAGGGGAACTGCTGGCCCAGCAGCCCAGGAGGCAGCAGGAGCTTCTCCAGCCATCCCTCCTTGTGGTCCACAAAGGGTTGGAGATGCCCTCAGGCAGCCCCAGCCCCTCCACGTCCCGGTTTTCCCACCACGGGGTTGTTCCCCGAGCATCTCAGCACCAACACCAGGGGTTCCACCACCAGCAGGGCTGAGCCTGCAGACCCACAGCCCACCCAGAGCTTCCCAAGGGCTCCTGGACCATGAAAACCAACCCAAAACCTGCTAAAGGCCTGGTAGACCAAGCAACCAGGAGATACCAGAGCCTTGGGCTTGGGTGGACGTCCCAGAGAGAAGCAAAAGGATGCTTTGGGAAGCCAACACGGGATTCCCAACCTTCTAAATGGACACCAACTCTCAACTTCTCAGCCTGGCATCCCACTGAGACCACCACAGCCACCTCAAAGACCCAGGTCCTCCAACCAGGTGGAGGAGGAATGCACCTTGGCCAGCTTGATGGCTTCGTTGAGTTTATCCAGAGCGCTCTGGAAGTAGATGACCTGCAGAGAGACCGGGAATCGCGGTTGGCACGGGAAGTGGGAGCCCAGGAACATCATCTCCAGCTCCTGAGGACCACGGCTTCCTACGGTGGGGCTTCTCCAAAGTCTTGTCCCCAGGGCTATGGAGATGTGTCCCCAGGGTTATGGAGATGGAGAGTCACCAAGCGGGACGACCTCTTCCAGGAAGTATCAACGTGGGGTGTGGGACGAGGTGATGAGAGGAGAACCTTGAGGAGAAGGCCTTGGGGTGCTGGGGGGGAGAAGGTCCCCAGGAGCCACCACCGAGCGCTCCCAGCCCAGAAACCCCCCGTGTGCTGGGCTGGAGCCAAAGAGTGGGAGCAGCAGGGCCAGGGAGGGGAGACCCTGGGGAGACCCCACCTGGAGTGCTGTGGCCAGGGCTGGAATCCCCACCAGCAGAAGGAGATGGAGCTGTTGGAGCGGGGCCAGAGGAGGCCACGGAGATGCTGGGAGGGCTGGAGAACCTCTGGGGTGAGGCCAGGCTGGGAGAGGTGGGCTTGGTCAGCCTGGAGAAGGCTCCAAGGAGACCTCACAGTGACCTCCCAGGACCTGTAGGAGGTCTCCAAGAAGCTGGGGAGGAGCTTTTTCCAAGGGGTTGGAGTGATGGGACAAAGGGGACCAGTTTGGAGTTGGAAGAGATGGAGATGAGATCTTGGGAAGGAATTCTTGAGGGTGAGGGTGGGGAGGCCCTGGCCCAGGTTGCCCAGAGCAGTGGTGGCTCCATCCCTGGAGGTGTCCAAGGCCAGGTTGGATGGGGCTTGGAGCCCCCTGAGCCAGTGGGAGGTGTCCCTGGGGTGGAACTGGAAGGGCTTTGAGGTCCCTTCCAACCCAACCCATCCCATGGTTCCATGATTCCAACTTGGTGTCAACCAGAACCCCCAGATCCCATCCCTGGAGGTGCCCAAGGCCAGGTTGGATGAGTAACCTGGTCCAGTTGGAGATGTCCCTTTCCTTGGCAGGGGTTTGGAACTGGGTGGGCTTTGAGGTCCCCTCCAACCCAACCCATCCCATGGTTCTGTGACTCAGACTTGCCAGGACAGGAGCTCAGATGGGACACTTTGGGCCCTCACGACCCTCCTTACCCTCTCCCCAAACTTCTGCTGCTCCTCAGCCTGCTTTCCCATGTGGAGCTGCAAGAGAACCCACATTGGTGGTGTCAGAGCTCCAGAACTTGAGGAAGCCCTTTGAAACCCAACCCCGTGGAGCCACCAAAGCCCCTCCGTTGGCCGTGGTGGGCCAAGAGCAGAGGACCCAAGTGGTCCAAGCGGGAGGGGAACCAAGGGGCAGCTCCACCTTGGTGGGGTCTTCACTCACGTGGGCCACGGCAGCGAAGTAATAGATCTTCATCTGAACCAGCTTCTTCCAGTCCTTCTGGATCTTGCCCAGCAGCGAGGCCGTCTCCGGGTTCTCCAGCGCCCGGCACGCGTCTTTGTAGTAATCGACCACCTGCAGGAGAAGGACAGGGCCTTGGGAATGTCCTCAGGGAGCAGCAAGGAAAGGGGATTGGCTGGATCATCTTTGAGGTCCCTTCCAACCCAAACCATTCCGTGACTGGATCATCTTTGAGGTCCCTTCCAACCCAAACCATTCCGTGACTGGATCATCTTTGAGGTCCCTTCCAACCCAAACCATTCCGTGACTGGATCATCTTTGAGGTCCCTTCCAACCCAAACCATTCCGTGACTGGATCATCTTTGAGGTCCCTTCCAACCCAAACCATTCCGTGACTGGATCATCTTTGAGGTCCCTTCCAACCCAAACCATTCCGTGACTGGATCATCTTTGAGGTCCCTTCCAACCCAAACCATTCCGTGACTGGATCATCTTTGAGGTCCCTTCCAACCCAAACCATTCCGTGACTGGATCATCTTTGAGGTCCCTTCCAACCCAAACCATTCCGTGACTGGATCATCTTTGAGGTCCCTTCCAACCCAAACCATTCCGTGACTGGATCATCTTTGAGGTCCCTTCCAACCCAAACCATTCCGTGACTGGATCATCTTTGAGGTCCCTTCCAACCCAAACCATTCCGTGACTGGATCATCTTTGAGGTCCCTTCCAACCCAAACCATTCCGTGACTGGATCATCTTTGAGGTCCCTTCCAACCCAAACCATTCCGTGACTGGATCATCTTTGAGGTCCCTTCCAACCCAAACCATTCCATGACTGGATCATCTTTGAGGTCCCTTCCAACCCAAACCATTCCATGACTGGATCATCTTTGAGGTCCTTCCAACCCAAACCATCCACGATTGGATCATCTTTGAGGTCCCTTCCAACCCAACCCATTCCTTCAGCCACCAGCACCAACATTGGTGGCCAAAGCCTCAGAGCAGCAAAATAGCTGGTGGAGAACCCACAGATCTGTTCTGGTTCAGAGCCAGGGATGGGCAACATCACCGTGACAAACCAACCTCAGAGGAGGGCACAGACCTCAATGGGGTGGGAGGGACCTCAAAGCCCACCCAGTTCCACCCCAGGGACACCTCCCACTGGCTCAGGGGGCTCCAAGCCCCATCCAACCTGGCCTTGGACACCTCCAGGGATGGAGCCACCACTGCTCTGGGCAACCTGGGCCAGGGCCTCCCCACCCTCACCCTCAAGAATTCCTTCCCAAGATCTCATCTCCATCTCTTCCAACTCCAAACCGGTCCCTTTTGTCCCATCACTCCAACCCCTTGGAAAAAGCCCCTCCCCAGCTTCTTGGAGACCTCCTACAGGTCCTGGGAGGTCAATGTGAGGTCTCCTTGGAGCCTTCTCCAGACTGACCAAGCCCACCTCTCCCAGCCTGGCCTCACCCCAGAGGTTCTCCAGCCCTCCCAGCATCTCCGTGGCCTCCTCTGGCCCCGCTCCAACAGCTCCATCTCCTTCTGCTGGTGGGGATTCCAGCCCTGGCCACAGCACTCCAGGTGGGGTCTCCCCAGGGTCTCCCCTCCCTGGCCCTGCTGCTCCCACTCTTTGGCTCCAGCCCAGCACACGGGGGGTTTCTGGGCTGGGAGCGCTCGGTGGTGGCTCCTGGGGACCTTCTCCCCCCCAGCACCCCAAGGACTTCTCCTCAGGGTTCTCCTCCCACCCATTCTCCACCCACCCTGGGTTTGTGCTCGGGATCGCCCCAATCCATGCAGGACCTGGTTGAACCTCATGAGGTTCCCATGGCCCCACCTCCCCAGCCTGTCCAAGGTCCCTCTGGATGCCCTCCCAGTGTTCTGGAACATCTCACACTCTCCTTGGAGGACCTGGTGGTTGTGTTGTGTTCAACCACCCAGAGGTTGCCCTGGAGCTCACCTGGGCACTGATCCGGGCCACGAGGAAGCTCTTCCTGTTGTCCAGCATGGACTTCTCCAGGAGACACTCCTGTGCTTGACCCTGCCAAAGGCAAGAGCGGAGTCAAGGGGAGTCACTCTTCTTCTCCTCCACCTTGGAAACCCTTCTGCATCCAACCCCTGCTCCAGGTTCCTTGCTTGAGGGACACCACCAGAGCACATCAACAGCAGCTCCAAGGGATGCTGGAACACCCCTGGGACAACCAGAGTGGCCCAGAGTCCTCCCAATCTCCTTCCTTCCCCCATGAAGGAGCTCCTCTTGCCCACAGCAGCCTGGACCTCCCACCCCACCAACCCCCTGTGGACACCGAGGTCCTTCTCTTGACCAGCTCCAAGCCCTTGGGACTCAACCAGAAGCACCCAACGTTCTGAACACCCCGTTCCTGGCAGAGCAGCCACCCCAGGAGGTGCTCAAGGAGCTGTCCTGGTGGGCCCAGAAGCCAGTTCCTACCAGCATGAGGTTGATGTTGAGGTTGAGGATCTGGTGGCTCATGTCCACGCTGTAGGAGTGAGGGAAGTGGTCCCGCAGGTAGGTGAACGCCCCGGCGGCGCACTGGAAATGGGTGCAGGAAACCTTCATGCCCTGGGAGGACAGGAGAACACCTGGTGGGCATCCACACCCCACCTCCACGCGCCCCAAGCCAACCCATGTCTGGGAGAACGTGCTGCTGGACATCAGGAACTCGTGGAGACTTGGCCAGACTTGGAGATCCACCACCTTCCTGGGGTTTAGGGTGGTGAGACCCAACCTACGTCTCCTCCAGGACCCCCCAATGAGGAGCCACCACAAGGTTGGAGGGAGGTCCTGGGGCTCAGAGGGCATCTAAATGGCTTGGAGCTTTCTGCTGGCCAAGCATCAGAGCCTTCTCCTCCAGGGCTTCCAGAGCTTCCTCCTCCAGGGCTTCCAGAGCTTCCTCCTCCAGGGCTTCCAGAGCTTCCTCCTCCAGGGCTTCCAGAGCTTCCTCCTCCAGGGCTTCCAGAGCTTCCTCCTCCAGGGCTTCCAGAGCTTCCTCCTCCAGGGCTTCCAGAGCTTTCTCCTCCAGGGCTTCCAGGGCTTTCTCCTCCAGGGCTTCCAGGGCTTTCTCCTCCAGGGCTTCCAGGGCTTTCTCCTCCAGGGCTTCCAGGGCTTTCTCCTCCAGGGCTTCCAGGGCTTTCTCCTCCAGGGCTTCCAGGGCTTTCTCCTCCAGGGCTTCCAGGGCTTTCTCCTCCAGGGCTTCCAGGGCTTTCTCCTCCAGGGCTTCCAGGGCTTTCTCCTCCAGGGCTTCCAGGGCTTTCTCCTCCAGGGCTTCCAGGGCTTTCTCCTCCAGGGCTTCCAGGGCTTTCTCCTCCAGGGCTTCCAGGGCTTTCTCCTCCAGGGCTTCCAGGGCTTTCTCCTCCAGGGCTTCCAGGGCTTTCTCCTCCAGGGCTTCCAGGGCTTTCTCCTCCAGGGCTTCCAGAGCTTCCTCCTCCAGGGCTTCCAGAGCTTCCTCCTCCAGGGCTTCCAGAGCTTTCTCCTCCAGGGCTTCCAGAGCTTTCTCCTCCAGGGCTTCCAGAGCTTTCTCCTCCAGGGCTTCCAGAGCTTCCTCCTCCAGGGCTTCCAGAGCTTCCTCCTCCAGGGCTTCCAGAGCTTTCTCCTCCAGGGCTTCCAGAGCTTCCTCCTCCAGGGCTTCCAGAGCTTCCTCCTCCAGAGCTTTCTCCTCCAGGGCTTCCTCCTGCAGGGCTTTCTCCTGCAGGGCTTTCTCCTCTAGAGCTTTCTCCTCCAGGGCTTCCAGAGCTTCCAGGGCTTCCTCCTGCAGGGCTTTCTCCTCCAGGGCTTCCAGAGCTTGAGCTTCCAGAGCTTCCTCCCCCAGAGCTTCCAGAGCTTCCTCCCCCAGAGCTTCCTCCTGCAGGGCTTTCTCCTCCAGAGCTTCCTCCCCCAGAGCTTCCTCCCCCAGAGCTTCCTCCCCCAGAGCTTCCTCCTCCAGAGCTTCCTCCCCCAGAGCTTCCAGAGCTTTCTCCTCCCCACCCTGGTGACGATGGGCTTCTGCCCACCCAACGAGCAGGGACAGAGAAGGGGTGATAACTCCAGGACAGGGAGGGCCACAGGAGGAGAAGGTGGCTCCTCGTAACGTTCTACGGCACCACCAGGTCACAACAGACATCCAGAGGTGGCCTGGAGACGCTTGAAACCACCCAGGCCACGGAGGAGGAGAAGTCCTCAGCTCCACCAACCCAGGGTTGATAACCAAGTGGGAGAGAAAAGGTGTGGAGGGACCTGGGGGAACGTTACCTCCTCGGACACCCTCTTGTCCATGGCGCCCAGCATGGAGTGCAGAGCCCCTGTGGGAAGAGAGAGGAGCTCAGTGGGGTGAGGACACCTTGCCAGGCCCCACCGACCCACAGAGGAGAAGCCCAAAGGTGTGGACAGTGGACTTCAGGCACCCAGGAGAAGCCCAGAGGCTCTCCTTGCCCATGGCACGGAGGGAATCACGGCACTTGGGATGTCCACCCCGTGGCGCCGGCACGAAGGTCCACACAGAGCTGGAAAGAAAGCCTTGGGATGGAGAAGTGAAGACTGAACATCTCCTGCTTCAACAGAGGTGTTTGATGGAACCATGGAATGGGGTGGGAGGGACCTAAAAGCCCACCCAGTTCAACCCAGACACCTCCCACTGGCTCAGGGGGCTCCAAGCCCCATCCAACCTGGCCTTGGACACCTCCAGGGATGGAGCCACCACTGCTCTGGGCAACCTGGGCCAGGGCCTCCCCACCCTCACCCTCAAGAATTCCTTCCCAATGTCCAATCTCCATCTCTTCCAACTCCAAACTGGTCCCCTTTGTCCCATCACTCCAACCCCTTGGAAAAAGCCCCTCCCCAGCTTCTTGGAGACCTCCTACAGGTCCTGGGAGGTCACTGTGAGGTCGCCTTGGAGCCTTCTCCAGACTGACCAAGCCCACCTCTCCCAGCCTGGCCTCACCCCAGAGGTTCTCCAGCCCTCCCAGCATCTCCGTGGCCTCCTCTGGCCCCGCTCCATCAGCTCCATCTCCTTCTGCTGGTGGGGATTCCAGCCCTGGACACAGGACCCCAGGTGGGGTAGAGGGGCAGAACCTCCTCCCCCAAGCTGCTGCTCAACCTCCCCAGTGCAGCCTCTGAGCAGGACACAGGGCATTCCTGGATCATGAGGAAAGGAGATGAGGCTTCCAACCAAAGCCAAAGTCAACCTCTTGTCCAGCTCTGACACTGAGAACCACAGGACTATAGAACCTTCTGGTTGGAAAAGACCTCTGAGGTCTCAGAGTCCACCCATCCCTGTCCACCCCTGACCCAGCTCCCTGAGCTCCTCATCTGCCCAGGCTTTGGGACCAGGGCTGGGGACTCCACCCCCTCCCTGGGAGCTTCTGCCAGGGCCTCCCAACCCTTTCCATGAGGAAACTTCTCCTGATGTCCAACCTGACCCTGCCCTGGGGCACCTTGAGGCCATTCCCTCTGCTCCCATCTCCTGGCCCTTGGCAGCAGAGCCCAGCACCCACCTCCCCACAACCTTCTTGGAGGGAGGGGCCCAACCCTGAGCCCAAGGGTGGAGATGTGGCCTCACCAAGGCCATGGGGACCATCCCTGCCCTGCTCCTGCTGCCACCCCAGGGCTGAGCCCAGGGTGCTGGGGGCCTTCTTGGCCCCCTGGGCCACTGCTGCCTCCTCTTCAGCCCCTGGTACCCAACACCCCCAGGGCCTTCTCCTGCAGGGACCTTTCCAGCCCCTCTTCCCCAAGCCTGGAGCTGCCTGGCCTTGGTGTGGCCCAAGGGCAGGACGTGGCCCTCAGCCTGGTTGAACCCCATCCCGTTGGTCTCAGCCCATGGATCCAGGTTCTCCAGGTCCCTCAGGAGAACATCCCTGCCCTCCAGCAGATCCACACTCCCACCCAGCCTGGGGTCATCTCCAAACTTGCTCCGGGTGCCCTCAATCCCCTCACCCAGCTCATTAATGAAGATATTGATCAGGACTGGGCCCAACACCAAGCCCTGGGGTCACCACCCCTGACCGGTCTCCAACCAGATTGACCCCATTCCCCACCACCCTCTGGACAAGGCCACCCAGTATTCTCCACCCAGCAGTGGGTGGGATTGTCCAGGCCAAGGGCAGCCGGTTTCTCCACCACAACACTTTGAGGAGCAGCAGAGACACGACCACGCTGAGCCAGGTCTGCTGGTGGGACCAGGCAGGTCCTGCTGCCACCTGGACACTCCTAGAAAAGCCAAGGTGGAGCGTGGAGCAGAAGATCCCTCACCCCAAGAGGACACCTGGTCTCCCAAAGCCTCACCCAGGTTGTAGAGGACGCACGCCTGCTCGTACTTGATGTCCTCATGGGTCACTGTCTTCCCTGAGAAGATCTCAGTCCTGTTAGAAGAGAACCTGGTGACCAGGTGTTGCCAAAGCCAGGAAAACAATTGGCCAGAAGCCCCTCAGAGGTTCTGGAGAAGGTATCTCCCCCTGCTTGGCATCACCCTGCGCATCCCATCACGGTGGGACGGTGTCTCCTCACCGCAGCAAGACTCGGTTTGGCTTTGCAAGGACACAAAGAGCCAAGAACTTGCCCCACCAGGAGGTCCATCTCCTCACCAGGTGATGGGCACGGCCGCCTCCTGCTCGGCGCCCATGGGGATGCGGCTCTGCAGGAAGTGGAGTTGCCCAAAGTATTTCCTCAGGGTGCTGCAGCCTTCAAAGTCCCTGGGAACGTTGACGGCGCTCTGGAAGGAGACAGAGGAGAGGGAAGAAGCTGCCACGGAGACAGGACCACCCTCTGGGGTCCCACCTGCTGGGTGTGGTGAGATCCAGGTATCACAAGGTTGGAAAGGACCTCTGAGATCATCAAGTCCAACCCATTACCCAACACCAACACCAACCATCATCTAACCCATGGCACCCAGTGCCTCATCCAGTCTCCCCTTAAACCCCTCCAGGGTTGGTGACTCCACCCCCTCCCTGGGTGCTCATTCCAGTGACCAATCACCCTTGAAGAACTTCTTCCTCACATCAAGTCCAACCTTTCCCTGGCCAAGCTTGAGTCCCTGCCCTCCAGTTCTGTCACCTGAGAGAAGAGACCAACCCCTGCCCCACTCCAACCTCCTTTTAGGGAGTTGTAGAGAGCAATGAGGTCTCCCCTGAGCCTCCTCTTCTCCAGACTAAACAGCCCCAGCTCCCTCAGTCTCTCCTCGTAGGGCTTGTGCTCCAGCCCCTTCCCCATCTTCGTTGCCCTCCTCTGGACACTCTCCAGCATCCTGACATCTTTCCCAAACTGGGGGGCCCAGAACTGGACCCAGTATTCAAGATGAGGACATGGGGATGAGAACTCCTCTGCTCCTGCTCTCCACACCATTCCTGATGCAGCCCAGGATGCCATTGGCCCTTTGGCCACCTGGGCTCACGTTGAACCTCCTGCCCACCACCTCCCATCCCTCTCCACTTGACTCCTCTCCAGCCACTCTGTCCCCACTCTAGAGATTGTTGTGTCCAAGATGAAGCACCCAACGTTTGGACTCATTAGAGATCATCCCATTGGAACCAGCCCAGCTCTCCAGTCTGCCCAGGTCCCTCTGTAGGGCCACCCAATCCTCCAACCCTTCCTCCCAGCTTGGTATCATCTGCAAATTTGCTGATGATGGACTCAATCCCCTCATCCAGATCATCAATAAAGATATTAAACAGGACTGGACCCAACAGAGATCCCTGGGGACACCACTGGTGACCAACTGGATGAGACACCATTGACCACCACTCTCTGGGCTTGGCCAACCAACCAGTTGCTGACCCAGCACAGAGTGGTCTCATCTAAGCCATGGGCTGCCAACTTCTCCAGGAGTCTACTGTGGAAGAGACCTGCATGGATGGAGCTGGGCAACGGGACCTTGAACCGGCATCGGCTCCTCCGGGGTAAGGAAGTGGTGGAAGGAGCAAGACTTTATGGAAAAGAGCTGGAAAAAAGGGGTCCACCTGAAAAATGAAGCTGGAAGGAACCACTTTATGGATCCAGAGGAACCAGGTCTGGGAGGACATCCCTGCTCTTCCAACCTCAGGTCTCCCAAGGGTGAAACAAATGGGAAGAACACGAGAGGAACCAAAAAGAGGGCATCCTGGGCAGGGCATGGGACCTTCTGCTGCGCTGGGAGAAAGCAGGAGACCCCAAGAAGAGTTAGGACCATGGGAAGAGGTGGGAGCTTCCTGGGCTGGGTGGGGTTTGAGCACCCAACTGCTGCGTTCTGGAGATGCTGGAGAGATGGTGTCACCCCAGCTCCACCCTACGGCACCAACTGACACCGGTCACGGCTCTGAGGGACATCCTGAGCATCTCCAGGGGGTTTGGTCCATCTGGGTTTGAGCCACCGGCTGTTTGGGGCCCAGGTTCATAGAGCCATGGGTTGGGTTGGAAGGGACCTCAAAACCCAGCCAGTTCCACCCCAGGGACACCTCCCACTGGGTCAGGGGGCTCCAAGCTCCATCCAACCTGGCCTTGGACACCTCCAGGGATGGGATCTGGGGGTTCTGGTTGACATCAAGGTAGAATCATGGAACCATGGGATGGGTTGGGTTGGAAGGGAGCTCAAAGCCCAACCAGTCCCACCCAGACACTTCCCACTGGCTCAGGGGGCTCCAAGCCCCATCCAACCTGGCCTTGGACACCTCCAGGGATGGAGCCACCACTGCTCTGGACAACCTGGGCCAGGGCCTCCCCACCCTCACCCTGAAGAACTTCATCCTGATGTCCAACCTCAATCTTCTCCCCCTTCCAATTTAAAGCCGTTCCCCCTCGTCCTGTCACTCCAGGCCCTTGGAGAAGGTCCCACCCCAGCTTTCCTGGAGCTCCTTCCACCACCAGAAGCTGCTCTGAGGTCTCCTTGGGATCCAGAAGCATCTGGAGATCCCAGGATGCAGCCCCAAGCGGGGCTGAGGTCCAGGGGCCACCAACGGAAGCGGTGGGAGATGGTTGGGGTGTCCTCCAGAAGCTGCTCCTCCCCAGGGGGCGGAGCTTCCCCCTCACCTGCCGCAGCAGCTCCAGCTTCCGCAGCTCCTCGTTGTAGCTCTCGGGGTTCTCGCCATAGTTCTTCAGGACAAACTGGGAGGGGAGGAGAGCGCTGCGACCCCCACCCGTCACACCTGTGTCCCCGTGTGTCCCCCACCTGTGTCCCCATGACCCCCCACCCATCACACCTGTGTCCCCATGTCCATATGACCCCCCACCCATCACACCTGTGTCCCCATGTCCACATGACCCCCACCTGTGTCCCCATGACCCCCCCACCCATCACACCTGTCCCCATGTCCCCCCACCCATCACACCTGTGTCCCCATGACCACATGACCCCCCACCCATCACATCTGTGTCCCCGTGACCCCCCACCCATCACACCTGTGTCCCCGAGTCCACATGACCCCCCACCTGTGTCCCCATGACTGACACCCATCACACCTGTGTTCTCATGACCCCCCCACCCATCACACCTGGCCCCATGTCCCCCCACCCATCACACCTGTGTCCCCGTGACCCCATAACCCCCCACCCATCACACCTGTGTCCCCGTGTCCCCCCACCCATCACACCTGTGTCCCTGTGACCCCCCACCCATCACACCTGTGTCCCTGTGTCCCCCACCCATCACACCTGTGTCCCCATGTCCATATGACCCCCCACTTGTGTCCCCATGAGCCCCCCACCCGTCACACCTGTGTCCCCATAACCACATGACCCCCCACCCATCACACCTGTGTCCCCGTGACCCCCCACCCATCACATCTGTGTCCCCGTGACCCCCCACCCATCACACCTGTGTCCCCGTGACCCCATAACCCCCCACCCATCACACCTGTGTCCCCGTGTCCCCCCACCCATCACACCTGTGTCCCTGTGTCCCCCCACCCATCACACCTGTGTCCCCGTGACCCCCCACCCATCACACCTGTGTCCCTGTGTCCCCCCACCCATCACACCTGTGTCCCCGTGACCCCATAACCCCCCACCCATCACACCTGTGTCCCTGTGTCCCCCCACCCATCACACCTGTGTCCCCATGTCCATATGACCCCCCACTTGTGTCCCCATGAGCCCCCCACCCGTCACACCTGTGTCCCCATGACCACATGACCCCCCACCCATCACACCTGTCCCCGTGTCCCCCACCCATCACACCTGTGTCCCCATGTCCCCTCACAGACCCCCCCTCTCCTCCTGGACCCCCCCTCCCCTCACAGCCCCCCTCCCCTCCCACACACCCCCCGTCCCAAACCCCCCTCCCCCCCAGACCCCCCTCCTCCTCCAATTCCCCCTCCCTCCCAGATACCCCTCCTCCTCCAATTCCCCCCTCCCCCCCAGACCCCCCCTCCTTCTCCAAGTCCCCCCTCCCTCCCAGACTCCCCCTCTCCTCCCAGACCCCCCCTCTCTCTCTAAGCCCCCTCTAACTGACCCCCCCCAGACCCCCCTCCTCCTCCAAGTCCCCCCTCCCCCCCAGACCCCCCTCCTCCTCCAATTCCCCCCTCCCTCCCAGATACCCCTCCTCCTCCAATTCCCCCCTCCCTCCCAGACCCCCCCTCTCCCTTAAGCCCCCCTCTAACTGACCCCCCCCCAGACCCCCCTCCTCCTCCAAGTCCCCCCTCCCCCCCAGACCCCCCTCCTCCTCCAAGTCCCCCCTCCCTCCCAGATACCCCTCCTCCTCCAATTCCCCCCTCCCCCCCAGACACCCCCTCCTCCTCCAAGTCCCCCCTCCTCCTCCAATTCCCCCCTCCCTCCCAGACACCCCTCCTCCTCTAAGCCCCCTTCTAACTGACCCCCCCAGACCCCCCCTCCTTCTCCAAGTCCCCCCTCCCTCCCAGACTCCCCCTCTCCTCCCAGACCCCCCTCTCCCTCTAAGCCCCCTCTAACTGACCCCCCCAGACACCCCTCCTCCCCCAATTCCCCCCTCCCCCCAGACACCCCTCCTCCCCCAATTCCCCCCTCCCCCCAGACACCCCTCCTCCTCCAATTCCCCCCTCCCTCCCAGACACCCCTCCTCCTCCAATTCCCCCCTCCCTCCCAGACACCCCTCCTCCTCTAAGCCCCCTTCTAACTGACCCCCCCAGACCCCCCCTCCTTCTCCAAGTCCCCCCTCCCTCCCAGACTCCCCCTCTCCTCCCAGACCCCCCCTCTCCCTCTAAGCCCCCCTCTAACAGACTCCCCCCCCCTCCCCGCACCTTCTTGACGGCGGCGTTGAAGGCGAACTCTCCGGCCTCCTTGAGGTCGAGCCAGATCATGGGCATGCGGGGCACGGCCTCCATCCTCCGCCCCCCCCGCCGGCCCCGACTCCGCCGCCTACACGGGACGCGCCGGACGCGCCCCTCCGCCGCCACTTCCGGGTTCGCCACTGCCCTGCTTCCGGTTCCGCCGCTTCGCCCCGCCCACTTCCGGTGGGGGGAGGCTGAGTGATGGGGATGCTGGGACACTGGGATGTGGGGATGCGGGGAGATGGGGACACTGGGACACTGGGGACACTGGGACATGGGGACACTGGGATATGGGGACACTGGGATATGGGGACACTGGGATGTGGGGACATGGGGACACTGGGATGTGGGGACACTGGGACATGGGGACTCTGGGATGTGGGGACATGGGGACACTGGGACATGGGGACACAGGGACACTGGGATATGGGGACACTGGAATGTAGGGACATGGGGACACTGGGATATGGGGACACTGGAATATAGGGACATGGGGACACTGGGATGTGGGGACACTGGGATATGGGGACATGGGGACACTGGGTTATGGGGACACTGGGATATGGGGACATGGGGACACTGGGATACGGGGACACTGGGATATGGGGACACTGGGTTATGGGGACACTGGGATATGGGGACATGGGGACACTGGGATACGGGGACACTGGGATGTAGGGACATGGGGACACTGGGATATGGGGACACTGGGATATGGGGACACTGGGATATGGGGACACAGGGACACTGGAATATAGGGACATGGGGACACTGGGATTTGGGGACACTGGGATATTGGGACACAGGGACACTGGGATATGGGGACACTGGAATATAGGGACATGGGGACACTGGGATGTGGGGACACTGGGATATGGGGACATGGGGACACTGGGTTATGGGGACACTGGGATATGGGGACATGGGGACACTGGGATACGGGGACACTGGGATGTAGGGACATGGGGACACTGGGATATTGTGACATGGGGACACTGGGATATGGGGACACTGGGATATGGGGACACTGGGATATGGGGACACAGGGACACTGGAATATAGGGACATGGGGACACTGGGATTTGGGGACACTGGGATATTGGGACACAGGGACACTGGGATATGGGGACACTGGAATATAGGGACATGGGGACACTGGGATTTGGGGACACTGGGATATGGGGACACTGGGACACTGGGATATGGGGACACTGGGATGTAGGGACATGGGGACACTGGGATATGGGGGCACTGGAATGTAGGGTCGTGGGGACACTGGGATTTGGGGACACTGGGATATGGGGACACTGGAATGTAGGGACATGGGGACACTGGGATATGGGGACACTGGGATATTTGGACATGAGGACACCGGGACACGGGGACACTGGGATATGGGGACATGGGGACACTGGTACATGGGGACACTGGGATATGGGGACACTGGGATATTTGGACATGAGGACACGGGGACACTGGGATATGGGGACACTGGGATATTGGGACATGGGGACCCTGGGATATGAGGTCACTCGATATTGAGACACTGGGATATGGGGACACTGGAATATAGGGATATGGGGACACTGGGATATTGGGACACAGGGACACTAGGACACAGGGACACTGGGATATGGGGACACTGGAATATAGGGACACTGGGACATCGGTATACTGGGATATTGGGATATGGGGACACTGTGACACGGGGACACTGCGACATGAGGTCACTGGATATGGCGGCACTGGGATATTGGGAAATGGGGACACAGGGATACAGGGACATTGGGATATGGGGACACTGGAACATGGGGACACTGTGATAATGGGACGTGGGACACTGGGATATCGGGATATGGATACTGGGATGTGGATACTGGGGACACTGGAACATGAGGACACTGGGATATTGGGACATGGGGACTCTGAGATATTGGGACGTAGGGCCATTGGGACACAGGGCCACTGGGATATGGGGACACTGGGACATGGAGACGCTGTGATATGGGGACACTGTGATATGGACACCCTGGGACACTGGGACATGGGGACGCTGGGATACTGGGACATGGGGACACTGGGATATTGGGGCATGGGAACACTGGGACATGGGGACACTGCGTGTTGGGTGTAGGGAGACACGGTGACATTGGGACACAGGGATATTGGGACATGGGGACACTGGGATATTTGGACATGAGGACACCAGGACACGGGGACACCAGGATATGGGGACACTGGAATGTAGGGACATGGGGACACTGGGATATGGGGACATGGGGACACTGGGATATGGGGACACTGGAATGTAGGATCATGGGGACACTGGGATATTGGGACATGGGGACACTGGGATATGGGGACATTGGGATATGGGGACATGGGGACACTGGGATATGGGGACACTGGGATATTGGGACATGGGGACACTGGTACATGGGGACACTGGAATGTAGGGTCATGGGGACACTGGGATATGGGGACATGGGGACACTGGGATATGGGGACATGGGGACACTGGGGACCCTGGGTGTCAGCGACATTGGGACATGGGGACATTGGGTGTCTGGGATATGGGGACGGGGACACTGGGATATTGGGACACGGGGACACCAATTATCTGGGATATGGGGACATAGAGACATTGGGACACTGGGTGTCAGGGGTATGGGGACATGGGGACACTGGGCTATGGGGACATCGGGTGTCTGGGATATCAGGATCCAGGACTCAGTGACACTGGGACATGGGATGTCAGGAATGCCAGGGCCCAGGACATGGGAGCACCAGGACACAGAGGCCTTGGACCATGGTGACATTGGGACACCAAGGGTTATGGACACAGGGATCTGGGACACGGGGATAGGAGGACACCGAGCCCCCAGACACGCGAGTGCCGAAGGATCCCAGCAGCTCCTGGCCTGGCCTGGCCTGGCCATCCCACCATGTGTCCCGTTCCATCGATCCCATCCATTGATTCCATCCCATCCCATCTGATCCCATCCCATTGATCCCATCCCATCTCTTCCGATCCCATCCATTGATTCCATCCCATCAATTCCATCCTGTCCCAACTGATCCCATCCGATCCCAAATGATCCCATCCCGATTCCATCCCACCCCAACTGATCCCATCCCATCTCATCTGATCCCATCCCAACGATTCCATCCCACCCCAACTGATCCCATCCCATCCCATCTATTCCATCCTATCCCAACTGATCCCATCCCACCCCAACTGATCCCATCCCATCCCATCTATTCCATCCTATCCCAACTGATCCCATCCCATCCCATCCTGTCGATTCCATCCCACCCCAACTGATCCCATCCCATCTATTCCATCCTATCCCAACTGATCCCATCCCATCCCATCCTGTCGATTCCATTCCCACCCCAACTGATCCCATCCCATCCCATCTGATCCCATCCCAACGATTCCATCCCACCCCAACTGATCCCATCCCATCCCATCTATTCCATCCTATCCCAACTGATCCCATCCCATCCCATCTATTCCATTCTATCCCAACTGATCCCATCCCATCCCATCCTGTCGATTCCATTCCCACCCCAACTGATCCCATGCCATCTATCCCATCGATTCCATCCCATCCCATCCGACCCCATTCATAGATCCCAGCCAAGCCCATAAATCCCATCCCATCCATCTCACCCCATCCCACAGATTCCATCCCAACTGATTGCATCCCACCTCATCCTATCCTATCCCATCCCATCCCCTTCACCTCATCCCATAGATCCAATCCCACCTCACCCCATCCCATAGATCCCATCCCATAGATCCCATCCCATCTTCTCCCATCCCATTCACCTCACCTCATCCCATAGATCCCATCCCACCTCATCCCATAGATTCCATCCCATCTTCTCCCATCCCATCCCATCTCACCCATCCCATCCCATCCCATCCCATCCCATCCCATCCCATCCCATCCCATCCCATCCCATCCACCTCATCCCATCCCATCCACCTCACCTCATCCCATCCCATCCACCTCACCTCATCCCATCGATCCCATCCCACCTCACCCCATCCAATCCCAATTCACCTCATCCCATAGATCCCATCCCACCTCACCTCATCCCATAGATCGCCCCCCAAATCATTTCATTTCATCTCATCGATCCCATCCCACCCCACCCCATCCACCTCACCTCATCCCATAGACCCCATCCCACCTCATCCCATCCAATCCCACCTCACCCCATCCCATAGATCCCATCCCATCCACCTCACCTCATCCCATAGATCTCATCCCACCTCATCCCATCCACTTCACCTCATTCCATAGATCCCATCCCACCTCACCCCATCCCATCCCATCCACCTCACCCCACCCCATCCCACCTCACCTCATCCCACAGACCCCATCCCATCCCATCCAACTCACCTCATCCCATCGATCCCATCCCATCCACCTCACCCAGTCCCAGACCCCATCCCACCTCATCCCATCCACCTCACCCCATCCCATAGATCCCATCCCACCTCATCACATCCAATCCCACCTCACCTCATCCCATAGATCCCATCCCACCTCATCACATCCAATCCCACCTCACCTCATCCCATAGATCCCATCCCACCTCATCACATCCAATCCCACCTCACCTCATCCCATAGATCCCATCCCACCTCATCACATCCAATCCCACCTCACCTCATCCCACAGACCCCATCCCACCTCATCCCATCCACCTCACCTCATCCCATAGATCCCATCCCATCCCATAGATCCCATCCCACCTCACCCCATCCAATCCCACCTCACCTCATCCCACAGATCCCATCCCATCCACCTCACCCCATCCCATAGATCCCATCTAATCCCATCCCATCCACCTCACCCCATCCCACAGACCCCATCCCAACCCATCCACCTCACCCCATCCCACAGACCCCATCCCATCCCACCTCATCCCATCCACCTCACCTCATCCCACAGATCCCATCCCATCCACCTCACCCCATCCCATAGACCCCATCCCATCCCACCTCATCCCATCCCACCTCACCTCATCCCACAGACCCCATCCCACCTCATCCCATCCACCTCACCCCATCCCATAGATCCCATCCCACCTCACCCCATCCAATCCCACCTCACCTCATCCCACAGACCCCATCCCATCCACCTCACCCCATCCCATCTCACCTCACCTCATCCCACAGACCCCATCCCACCTCATCCCATCCACCTCACCTCATCCCATAGATCCCATCCCACCTCATCCCATCCACCTCACCTCATCCCATAGATCCCATCCCATACATCCCATCCCACCTCACCCCATCCAATCCCACCTCACCTCATCCCACAGACCCCATCCCATCCCATCCACCTCACCCCATCCCACAGACCCCATCCCAACCCATCCACCTCACCCCATCCCATAGATCCCATCCCATCCCACCTCATCCCATCCCACCTCACCTCATCCCACAGACCCCATCCCACCTCATCCCATCCACCTCACCTCATCCCACAGATCCCATCCCATCCACCTCACCCCATCCCATAGATCCCATCCAATCCCATCCCATCCCATCCACCTCACCTCATCCCACAGATCCCATCCCATCCACCTCACCCCATCCCATAGATCCCATCCAATCCCATCCCATCCCATCCACCTCACCTCATCCCACAGATCCCATCCCATCCACCTCACCTCATCCCATAGATCCCATCCAATCCCATCCCAACCCATCCACCTCACCCCATCCCATAGATCCCATCCCACCTCATCCCATCCCACCTCACCTCATCCCACAGACCCCATCCCATCCCATCCACCTCACCCCATCCCACAGACCCCATCCCAACCCATCCACCTCACCCCATCCCATAGATCCCATCCCATCCCACCTCATCCCATCCCACCTCACCTCATCCCACAGACCCCATCCCACCCCGTCCCCCCCATCTCACCCCATCCCACCGGTCCCACCTCCACCCACGCCCCCATCCCATCCCTGCCCCACATGTGTGTGTCCCCCCCCCACCCATGGGACGGCCTTCAAGGGGAATTGCTGGCTCCCATCCGGATCTTCATTCCAAGCACACCCAGAAGCCTCAGCATCGGGAAGGGACGCGCGGTTGGGGGGAGGTCACGGGGTGGCAGTGGGACACGAGGTCCTGGCAGAGGCCAGAGGGGTGGGAGATGAGGAGGAAGAGGTTGGGGTGGTGGTGGTGGTGGTGGTGGAGCAGCTCCTCCTCTCATCTCCCGGGCCAGAAAAGCACGAAACCATCCCGACTCTTCCCAAAATCGGGAGCGGTCGCGTCCGGCCGCGTCTCCACCGTCAGGAGCCTCCGGCGTCCGCGCAAGGTCACCTGGATGCGGTCGGAGACCTGGACCTGCAGCTCCCGCTTGGTCCTACAACATCTCAGCATCAACGAGGAGGACCCATGGGATGCTGGGACCTCCCCGACCCTGGAGAACACCAGCCCCGGCCTGACTCACGCTCGGAAGTGCTCCAGGAGGACGCCCACCAGCTCGCCCACCCGGTTGTCCTCTGGTGGCTTCATCTTGTGTAGGCAGACGGCCAGGTCCTCCTGGCTTTGGGTGTGGAAGACCACCAGCTGCGCCTGGCAGCTCGTCACGCTCAGCCCCGTCACCTGCGGGGACGGCTGGGTGTCACCACCACCATGGGTGGCACCACCACCACCAGCATGGGTGGCACCAGCATGGGTGTCACCACCACCACCACAGGTGTCACCACCATGGGTGTCACCACCACCACCACCACCGTGGGTGTCACCATCACCACCACCATGGGTGTCTCCACCACATTGGTGTCGCCACCATGGGTGTCACCACCACCACCACCACCATGGGTGGCACCACCACCAGCACCACCATGGGTGGCACCACCACCACCAGCATGGGTGTCACCAGCATGGGTGTCACCACCACCACCACAGGTGTCACCACCATGGGTGTCACCACCACCACCACCACCGTGGGTGTCACTATCACCACCAGCATGGGTGTCACCACCATGGGTGTCTCCACCACACTGGTGTCGCCACCATGGGTGTCACCACCACCACGGGTGTCACCACCACCACCACCACCGTGGGTGTCACCAGCATGGGTGTCACCACCACCACAGGTGTCACCACCATGGGTGTCACCACTACCACCACCACCGTGGGTGTCACCATCACCACCAGCATGGGTGTCACCACCATGGGTGTCTCCACCACACTGGTGTCGCCACCATGGGTGTCACCACCACCACCACCACCATGGGTGTCACCACCATGGGTGTCTCCACCACACTGGTGTCGCCACCATGGGTGTCACCACCACCACGGGTGTCACCACCACCACCACCACAGGTGTCACCACCATGGGTGTCACCACCACCACCACCACTGTGGGTGTCACCACCACCACCAGCATGGGTGTCACCACCACACTGGTGTCGCCACCATGGGTGTCACCAGCACCACCAGAGGTGTCACCACCAGCACCACCACCAGCACCACCATGGGTGTCACCACTACCAGCACCGCCACCACAGGTGTCACCACCATGGGTGTCACCACCAGCATGGGTGTCACCACCAGCACCACCACCACAGGTGTCACCACCATGGGTGTCACCACCATGGGTGTCACCACCAGCATGGGTGTCACCACCAGCACCACCACCACCACTGGTGTCACCACCACCAGCACCACCACCACTGGTGTCACCACCATAGGTGTCACCACCAGCACCACCATGGGTGTCACCAGCACCACCACAGGTGTCACCACCACCAGCAGCACCACCATGGGTGTCACTACCATGGGTGTGACCACCACCTCCACCACCACAACCACCATGGATATCTCCACCATGGGTGCGACCACCACCAGCACCATCACCACGGGTGCTTGGGGACACGGCGTGGCCAAGGCACCCCTGGCCAGTGTGGTGGGGCCACCACAGCACTGACAGAGTGGTGAGGGACAGCGTGGTGGGGCCACCACAGCATGGACACGGTAGGGCCATCGTGGTGGGAACAGAGTGGTGGGGCCAAAGTGGTGGGGCCATCGTGGTGGGAACAGAGTGATGGGGCCACCACAGCATGACCAGCGTGGTGGGGCCATCATGGTGGGAACAATGTGATGGGGCCACCAGAGCATGACCAGCGTGGTGGGGACAACGTGGTGGGGCCATCATGGTGGGAACAGAGTGAAGGGGCCACCACAGCATGACCAGCGTGGTGGGGCCATCATGGTGGGAACAGAGTGATGGGGCCACCAGAGCATGACCAGCGTGGTGGGGACAACGTGGTGGGGCCATCGTGGTGGGAACAGAGTGATGGGGCCACCACAGCATGGCCAGCGTGGTGGGGCCATCATGGTGGTGCCATCGTGGTGGGAAGTCACGGCCGTGGTGGTGGAGCACTCCCAAACCTCTGGTTGGAAGCCGAGCAGCAGAACCCACCCCCCCACACACACCTCTCCCATGGATCCCTTTGACCCAGAATGGACCAGGTTGGACCACGGGTGGTGACCTTCTCCTCCCACCCACCCCGGGGACACTCACGGAGCGGAGGGGCAGCGCCCGCATCACCCGGTAGCGCTGGCGCGGGTCCAGCTTGTAGAGGTGGTGCCCGGTCACCAGGAGGGCCCTGTCCCGGCTCTTCCCAAAGCGGTTGATCTGTGGGGACACGGCCAGGTGAGGGCATGGAGATGCCCCAGAAGGTGACCAGGGTGTGGTGGCCCTCAGGGACCTGCTTGTCCCTCACCTTGCGGACGTGGCAGGAGAAGAGGACGGAGCTGAAGTGGACCTTCTCCTTCAGGGCCTGGAGGCGGCGGGCGAAGGACAGCGCCAGCCCTGGGTTCTCGGTGGGCTGTGGGGTGGAGGTGGCACCATAGGGTGGAGGTGGCACCATGGGGTGGTGGCAGCACCTTGGGAGGTTGGTGGTGGTGATGGTGGTGGTGGCACCTTGGGGGGGTGGTGGGACCTTAGGAGGTTGGTGGCACCTCAAGGGGGTGGTGGCACCTTGGGGTGGTGGTGGGACCTTGGGAGGTTGGTGGCACCTCAAGGGGGTGGTGGTGGGACGGTGGTGGTGGGACCTTGGGTGGTGGTGGCACCTTGGGAGGTTGGTGGCACCTCAAGGGGGTGGTGGGACCTTGGAGGGGTGGTGGCACCTTGGGGTGGTGGTGGGAACTTGGGAGGTTGGTGGCACCTCAAGGGGGTGGTGGCACTTTGGGGTGGTGGGACCTTGGGGTGCTGGTGGGACCTTGGGATGTTGGTGGCACCTCGAGGGGGTGGTGGCACCTCAAGGGGGTGGTGGTGGCACCTTGGGGGGGTGGTGGCACCTTGGGAGGCTGGTGGCACCTCAAGGGGGTGATGGCACCTTGAGAGGGTGGTGGTGAGGCCTTGGGGGGGGTGGTGGCACCTTGGGAGGTTGGTGGCACCTCGAGGGGGTGGTGGCACCTCAGGTTGGTGATGGTGGTGGCACCTAGGGGGGATGATGGTGGCACCTTGGGGTGGTGATGGAGGTGGTGGCACCTTGGGGTGGTGGAGGTGGTGGCACCTTGGGGTGGTGGCACCTTGGGGGGGTGGTGGGACCTTGGGAGGGTGGTGGCACCTTGGGGTGGCGATGGTTGTGGTAGCACCTTCGGGTGATGATTTAGGATGGCACCTTGGGGGGGTGGTGGCACCTTGGGGTGGTGGTGGGGGCGGTGGTGGCACCCCGAAGCCCTCAGCAGCTCTTACCAGGGAGAGGTAATCTCGTGCCCAGCTGCGCTGGCACCCCCAGTCCTTCCGACGCCCCCCCAGGACCTCCAGGGCGGCCACCTTGGCGCGGATCTGCCCCATCTCCGAGGGGGAGATGTTCCTGATGATCTGCCGCGCTCGCCACCTGCGGCGCGGGGACACGGCGCGGGGTCACCACAACCTCCCACCACCCCTGTGACCTGGCCCCGTCCCACGTCCCCATCCCACATTCCGGTCCCATCTTCCCATCCCACATCTCCATCCCTGTCCCACCTCCCCATCCCAATCCCATCCCACCACGTTCCCATCCCACATCTCCATCCCCACCTCACATCCACGTTCCCATCCCATGTTCCCATCCCACATCCTCATCCCAACCCCAGCCCACCACGTTCTCATCCCACATCTCCATCCCCACCCCAGATCCATCTTCCCATCCCATGTTCCCATCCCAATCCCATCCCACCACGTTCCCATCCATCTCCCCATCCCTTATCTCCACCCCTGTCCCACATCCCCAACCCCATCCCACCACGTTCCCACCCTGTCTCCCCATCCCACACCTCCACCCCTGTCCCACCTCCCCATCCCAACCCATCCCACCACATTCCCATCCCACATCTCCACCCCTGTCCCACCTCCCCATCCCAACCCCATCCCACCACCTCCCCATCCAACATCTCCATCCCTGTCCCATCTCCCCATCCCAACCCCATCCCACCACATTCCCATCCCACATCTCCATCCCTGTTCCACCTCCCCATCCCATGTCCCTGTCCCACCTCCCCATCCCAACCCCATCCCACCACCTCCCCATCCCACATCTCCATCCCTGTCCCAACTCCCCATCCCACCACGTTCCCATCCCACATCTCCATCCCCACCTCACATCCACGTTCCCATCCCATGTTCCCATCCCACCTCCTCATCCCAACCCCAGCCCACCACGTTCTCATCCCACATCTCCATCCCCACCCCAGATCCATCTTCCCATCCCATGTTCCCATCCCAATCCCATCCCACCACGTTCCCATCCATCTCCCCATCCCTTATCTCCACCCCTGTCCCACATCCCCAACCCCATCCCACCACATTCCCACCCCATGTTCCCATCCCACATCTCCATCCCAACCCCATCCCACCACGTTCCCATCCATCTCCCCATTCCTCATCTCCACCCCTGTCCCACATCCCCATCCCAACTCCATCCCACCACGTTCCCATCCCATGTCCCTGTCCCAACTCCATCCCACTCCATTCCTACTGCGTCTCCCCATCCCACATCTCCATCCCATCCTATATCCCCATCCCAACCCCATCCCACCATGTTCCCATCCCATGCCCTTGTCCCTGTCCCACCATCCCATCCCACCATGTTCCCATCCCATGCCCTTGTCCCTGTCCCACCTCCCCATCCCACCACGTTCCCATCCCATGTTCCAATCCCACATCTCCACCCGTCCCACCACCCCATCCCAACCTCATCCCACCACGTTCCCACCCCACGTTCCCATCCCACATCTCCATCCCCACCCCAGATGCATGTTCCAACCCCATGTTCCCATCCCAACCCCATCCCACCACGTTCCCAACCCATGTTCCCATCCCACATCTCCATCCCTGTCCCACCTCCCCATGCCAACCCCATCCCACCACGTTCCCATCCCACATCTCCATCCCCACCCCAGATCCATATTCCCATCCCATGTTCCCATCCCAACCCCATCCCACCATGTTCCCATCCATCTCCCCATCCCACATCTCCACCCCTGTCCCACCTCCCCATCCCAACCCCATCAAGTTCCCATCCCACATCCCCATCCCAACCCCATCCCACCACGTTCCCACCCCATGTTCCCACCCCTCACCTCCACCCCTGTCCCACCTCCCCATCCCAACCCCATCCCAACCCCATCCCACCACATTCCCACCCCTCACCTCCACCCCTGTCCCACCTCCCCAACCCAACGTGGCCCCGGAGCAGGTTGGGGCTCTCCACCTGCGGAAGATGTTCTGGGTGGCCTCCTGGAAGCTCTCCAGCACCGCTGGTGGCTCCGGCCAAGCCACGCTCTTCCCGAAGTCCGGGAGGGATCGGACACCCTGGAAGCGGCGCAGGAGCTCCCGCAGGTGGGACCTCACCTTGTGCCGCCTGTAGTGCGCCATGATGGCGTAGGCGGCGCGCAGGTGGCGGCAGCGCCGGCGCGCCAGGGCTCCGCGCCAGGCCTGAGGAACAGCGGTGGGCAGGTGGGCAATGCCCCATGGACCCACCTGGCCATGGTGGGCATTGCCCCATGGACCCACCTGGCCATGGTAGGTTCAGCCCATGGAACCACCTGGTCTTGGTGGGCACTGTCCATGGGTCCCACCTGGTCATGGTGGGAATTGACCCATGGACACACCTGGCCATGGTGGTCACTGCCCCACGGGTCCCACCTGGTCATGGTGGGCATTGCCCCATGGGTCCCACCTGGTGATGATGGGAATCAACCCATGGACCCACCTGGTCATGGTGGGCATTGCCCCATGGGTCCCACCTGGTGATGGTGGTCACTGCCCCATGGGTCTCACCTGGCCATGGTGAGCATTGCCCCATGGACCTGCCTGCCCATGGTGGGAATTGACCCATGGAGCCACCTGGTCATGCTGGGCACTACCCATGGACCCCCCTGGTCTTGGTGGGCACTGTCCATGGGTCCCACCTGGTCATGGTGGGAATTGACCCATGGACACACCTGGCCATGGTGGTCACTGCCCCATGGGTCCTACCTGGTGATGATGGGAATCAACCCATGGACCCACCTGGTCATGGTGGGCATTGCCCCATGGGTCCCACCTGGTGATGGTGGTCACTGCCCCAAGGGTCCTACCTGGTGATGATGGGAATCAACCCATGGACCCACCTGGTCATGGTGGGCATTGCCCCATGGGTCCCACCTGGTGATGGTGGTCACTGCCCCAAGGGTCCTACCTTGTGATGATGGGAATCAACCCATGGACCCACCTGGTCATGGTGGGCATTGCCCCATGGGTCCCACCTGGTGATGGTGGTCACTGCCCCAAGGGTCCTACCTTGTGATGATGGGAATCAACCCATGGACCCACCTGGTCATGGTGGGCATTGCCCCATGGGTCCCACCTGGTGATGGTGGTCACTGCCCCATGGGTCCCACCTGGTCATGGTGGGAATTGACCCATGGACACACCTGGCCATGGTGGTCACTGCCCCATGGGTCCCACCTGGTGATGATGGGAATCAACCCATGGACCCACCTGGTGATGGTGGGCACTGTCCCATGGGTCCCACCTGGTCATGGTGGGTGTGCCCGATGGGTCTCACCTGGTCATGGTGGGCATTGCCCCATGGACCCACCTGGTCATGGTGGGCATTGCCCCCTGGATCCCACCACGGACCTACATCCTACCCCATGCCCTGTCCCTTTGCTCTCTCCACCACCACCCTGGACCCCCGAGGTGTCCCCCCATCCCCACATGTCCCCCTTCAGCGGGGATGGGAGCCCTTGGCTCGTGCCAACGCGTGCCCACCTTCTGCAGCAGGAGGACAATGATGGGGATGAGCTGCGCCCGCTCCTGCTCGAGGACAAAGAGGGTGCGGGGGGTGCGGATGAAGACCTTGGTGGCCCCGTAAGCCACGTCATCTTGGAAGCCATGCTGCTCCATGAGGGCTTGGGTGGCCTCTCGGTCGCTGGCCATCAGGTGGTTGGGCCACGTGTACTCACAGGTCATCTTGTACCTGGGTGGAGGGCGCCAGATCTTGGCGTTGAGGTGGCACAGGGGTGGGGTCAGATGGTCCTGGTGGACCACGGGTGGTACCTGAGGAGGAAGTGGTGGTAGGGTTGGCGGTAGGCGAAGCCGGCGCGGCGCACCCTGACGTTCTCCAGGAGGCCCAGGTAGGACACTTGGTGACGGCAAAGCTCCTCGTCGAAGAGCGTCGGCGACTTCTGGTCGTTGGGTTTGATGCAACGCACGTAGTAGGGCTCCTGAGGAGAAGACACGGTGGGAGAACCCCGGGGTGGGTCAACCTGGAGAAGACAAGGCTCTGGGGAGACCTTAGAGCAGCTCCCAGTGCTGAAAGGGGCTCCAGGAAAGCTGGGGAGGGGCTCTTGGTCAGGGTTTGGTTGGACTTGAGGTTCTCAAAGGTCTCGTCCAACCAAGTGGTTCCAGGGTAGGATGAGGGGGAACAGCTTGAAACTGGAAGAGGGGAGATGAGGTGAGGTCTTGGGAAGGAATTCTTCACCATGAGGGTGGGGAGGCCCAGGTTGCCCAGAGCAGTGGTGGCTCCATCCCTGGAGGTGTTCAAGGCCAGGTTGGATGGGGCTTGGAGCCCCTGAGCCTGTGGGAGGTGTCCCTGGGGTGGAACTGGATGGGATTTGAGGTCCCTTCCAACCCAACCCATCCCATGGTTCCATCACAGGGAGGGGACAGCACTGTGGTGGCCCCTGCGGGTGGCACCGAGCTCATGGGTGTCCTGGACTTGAGGGCTCCAGGTGGGATCGCACAGGGCATGGGTGGCACAGGGACAGGAGGGCTCAGGGGCTTGGGGATGTGTCCAGCTGGCATGGGGACACTTCAAGTTGGGTTGGGGACACTCCAAGTTGGGTTGAGGACACTCCAAGTTGGATTGGGGAAACACCAAGATAGGTTGGGGATGTGCCCAGATCCATGGAGGCACAGAAAAGTGGTTTGGGGACACATCAAGATGGGTTGGAGACATATCAGGATGGGCTGGGGACACCAAGATGGGTTGGGGACACCAAGATGGGTTGGGGACACCAAGATGGGTTGGGGACACCCCAAGCTGGGTTTGGGTCATATTAACATGGCTTGGGGTCACATCAAGCTGGTTTGGGGTCACACCAAGCAGAGTTAGGGTGACACCAAGCTGGGATGGGGACACCAAGGTGGGTTGGGGCCATACCAAGCTGGGTTGGAGTGACACCAAGATGGGTTGAGGTGACATCAAATTGGGTTGAGGACACATCAAACTGGGTTGGGGTCATACCAAGTTGAGGTTGGGTCACCCTAAGCTGGGTTGGGGTCACCAAGCTGTGTTGGGGTGACATCAAGTTGGGTTGGGGACACCAAACTGGGTTGAGGTCATCCCAAGTTGGGTTGGGGTCACACCAAGCTGGGTTGAGGACACATCAATATGAGTTGGGGTCACACCAAGCTGGGTTGGGGTCACCAAGCTGGGTTGGGGTCACATCAAGTTGGGTTGGGGTCACCCCAAGCTGGATTGGGTCACATCAAGTTGGGTTGGGGTCACCAAACTGGGTTGGGGACACCAAGATGGGTCGGGAACACCAAGATGCGTTGGGGTCACCCCAAGCTCGGCTGGGGTCACCCCAAGCTGGGTTGGGTCACATCAAGTTGGGCTGGGGACCCCAAGATGGGTTGGGGTCACCAAGTGGGGGTGGGGTGACATCAAGTTGGGTTGGGGTCACCAAACTGGTTTGGGGACACCAAGCTGGGTTGGGAGCACCAAGATGCGTTGGGGTCATCCCAAGCTGGGTTGGGGTCACATCAAGTTGAGTTGAGGTCACCCCAAGCTGGATTGGGTCACATCAAGCTGGGCTGGGGTCACATCAGGCTGGGTTGGGTTCACACCAAGTTGGGTTGAGGTCACCCCAAGCTGGGTGAGGGTGACCCCAAGATGGGTTGGGGACCCCAAGATGGGTTGGGGACACCAAGATGTGTTGGGGTCACCAAGATGCGCTGGGGTCACATCAAGCTGGGTTGGGGTGACATCAACATGGGTTGGGGACACATCAGGCTGGATTGGGGTCACATCAAGCTGGGTTGGGGACACCAAGATACATTGGGGACACCCCAAGCTGGGTTGGGGACACCAAGCTGGGTTGAGGTGACACCAAGTTGAGTTGGGGTCACACCAACATGGGTTGGGGACACATCAGGCTGGATTGGGGTCACATCAAGCTGGGTGAGGGTGACACCAAGATGGGTTGGGGACACCAAGATGGGTTGGGGACACCCCAAGCTGGGTTGGGGACACCAAGCTGGGTTGAGGTGACACCAAGTTGAGTTGGGGTCACACCAACATGGGTTGGGGACACATCAGGCTGGATTGGGGTCACATCAATCCGGTTGGAGGTGACACCAAGATGGGTTGGGGACATCAAGCTGGGTTGGGGTGACATCAAGTTGAGTTGGGGTCACACCAACATGGGTTGGGGACACATCAGGCTGGATTGGGGTCACATCAAGCTGGGTTGGGGTGACACCAAGATGGATTGGGGACACCAAGATGGGTTGGGGACACCCCAAGCTGGGTTGAGGTGACACCAAGTTGAGTTGGGGTCACACCAACATGGGTTGGGGACACATCAGGCTGGATTGGGGTCACATCAATCCGGTTTGAGGTGACACCAAGCTGGCTTGAGGCCATGGGTGGCCACCACGGGGCCGTGCCGGGGGTCTCTCCCGCCCTACCTTGGAAGCCAGGTTCTCCACCAGGGCCACGATGGAGTTCTTGAAGAGCGTGGCGGTGGTCAGCGGGCGCTTGGTGACCTCGGTGATGCTCTGCTGGCCCTCGGGCCACATGGCTCGCAGGACGGGGTCGGCGCTGGGGACAGGCTCTGTAGCACCAGGTGTCCTCTGCTCCCACCCCACGGCCGGGCCACCGCCCCCCGCCGTGTCCCCGCTGTCCCCAACCTGTTGTAGAAGAGCCGCTTGAAGTCCTGGAAGAGCGTGTCCTTGTTCTTGTCCAGGAACCCTTCCACCGAGTACCTGAGGGAGGAGACACCGCGTGGAGGGATCCTCCAGGAACCTTGAGGTGCTGTGTCCCACCTCAAGCTGGGTCCCTCACCGTCCCCTGTCCCTCACCATCCCCTCTCCTTCACCATCCTCTGTTCCTCACCATCTCCTGTCCTTCATCTCCTGTCCCTCACCATCTCCTGTCCTTCACCATCCTCTATCCTTCACCATCTCCTGTTCCTCACCATCTCCTCTCATTCATCTCCTGTCCTTCACCATCTCCTGTCCTTCACCATCTCCTGTCCCTCACCATCTCCTCTCATTCATCTCCTGTCCTTCACCATCTCCTGTCCCTCACCTTCTCCTGTCCCTCACCATCTCCTCTCATTCATCTCCTGTCCCTCACCATCTCCTGTCCTTCACCATCCTCTATCCTTCACCATCTCCTGTCCCTCACCTTCTCCTGTCCCTCACCTTCTCCTGTCCCTCACCTTCTCCTGTCCCTCACCTTCTCCTCTCATTCATCTCCTGTCCCTCACCATGTCCTGTCCCCCACCATCCCCTCTCCTTCACCATCCTCTGTTCCTCACCATCTCCTGTCCTTCATCTCCTGTCCTTCATTTCCTGTCCCTCACCATCTCCTGTCCCTCACCATCTCCTCTCATTCATCTCCTGTCCCTCACCATCTCCTGTCCCTCACCATCTCCTCTCATTCATCTCCTGTCCCTCACCATCTCCTGTCCCTCACCATCTCCTGTCTCTCACCATCTCCTGTCCCTCACCATCTCCTGTCCCTCACCATCTCCTGCCCCTCACCATCTCCTGCCCCTCACCATCCCCTCTCCTTCACCATCCTCTGTTCCTCACCATCTCCTGTCCTTCACCATCCTCTATCCTTCACCATCTCCTGTTCCTCACCATCTCCTCTCATTCATCTCCTGTCCCTCACCATCCCCTGTCCCTCACCGTCCCCTGTCCCTCACCGTCCCCTGTCCTGTGCTTCATCTGATGGTTCTCCACTCTTCATGGCCAACTACATTCCCCCAGGAACCCCTATGGCCCCCAATCCCAGATGGCCTCTGATGGTTCTTCAAGCCCTCCTGAAGTCCTCTGTGGCTCTTCAAGGCTCCCCATGACCTCACGGCCACTCAAGACCTCCCTCCATGGTCTCCATGGTTCTCCAAGTCTTCATGGCCAACCACATTCCCCCAGGAATCCCTATGGCCCCCTGGTCCTAAGTGACCCCTCCATGGTCTCTCATAACATCTCATGGTCCCTCACAACCCCCCCGTGGTCTCCATGGCTCCCCATGACCTCATGGCCACTCAAGACCTCCCTCCATGGTCTCCATGGTTCTCCAGACTTCATGATCACCAATAGACCCCCAGGAACCCCTATGGCCCCCAATCCCAGATGGCCTCTGATGGTTCTTCAAGCCCTCCTGAAGTCCTCCGTGGCTCTTCAAGGCTCCCCATGACCTCACGGCCACTCAAGACGTCCCTCCATTGTCTCCATGGTTCTCCAAGTCTTCATGGCCAACCACATTCCCCCAGGAACCCCTACGGCCCCCGATCCCAACCAATCCCTGATGGTTCTTCAAGCCCTCCCAAAGCCCACCATGGAGCCCCACGGCCACCTGGTGACCCCCACGGCCACCTGGTGACCCCACCCAGCCCACCAGGTCCCCAGCGTCCCCTCACGTGACATCTCCAGCGTAGTGCTTGATGCGGAAGTCCCGGTGGAACTCCATCGTCTTGTCCGTGGGGCAAAGCTGGAGAGCAAAGAGGTCTCGGTCTCCACCCCAAGGGCCACCCAGAGCTCCCCCCAAAGCCCACCCAGGAGAACCTTGCGGCTGCTGTAGTGGGGGTGGTGGCCGAGCCGGGTGTCCATGGAGGAGAGGAAGAGGGCGTCGGTGATGGTCCCCACGGCCAAGCAGGCCTCGTCCAGCAGCGCCAAGATGCCCCGGTGGGGTTGCTCCACCAGCTCCACGATGGCCTCATTGCTGAAGTACTCGATCTGGTTGGGGTGGGGTGGGGGGACATGGAGTGGGCACCTCCAACTGTCCCACCCGGGCACCATGGTTTGTCCCCACGCAGCCCAACCCCCTTGTCCCCAGAGCTCCACCAGGTGATGTTCCTTCAAGATGCTCCACCAGACCATACCCAGCACCACGTGTCCCCTTCTGAGACCCCCATGGTCCACCAGGTGATGCCACCCCTGTCCCACTGTCCCCAAAGCTCTGCCAGGTGATGCCACCCCTGTCCCACTGACCCCAGAGCTCCACCAGGTGATGTTCCTCCAAGATGTTCCACCAGACCATACCAAGCACCCCATGTCCCCTTCTGAGACCCCCATGGTCCACCAGGTGATGCCACCCATGTCCCACTGTCCCTAGAGCTCTGCCAGGTGATGCCACCCCTGTCCCACTGTCCCCAGAGCTCTACCAGGTGATGTTCCTCCAAGATGCTCCACCAGACCATACCCAGCACCACGTGTTCCCTTCTGAGACCCCCATGGTCCACCAGGTGATGCCACCCCTGTCCCACTGTCCCCAGAGCTCTGCCAGGTGATGCCACTCCTGTCCCTCTGTCCCCAGAGCTCCAGCAGGTGATGTTCTTCACGTTCCTTCAAGATGTTCCACCAGACCATACCCAGCACCACGTGTTCCCTTCTGAGACCCCCATGATCCACCAGGTGATGCCACCCCTGTCCCACTGCCCCCAGAGCTCCACCAGGTGATGCTCCTCATGTTCCTCCAAGATGCTCCACCAGACCACACCCAGCACCACGTGTCCCCCTGTCCCCCCCTGTCCCCCCGTGCCCTCACGCTCTGCCAGGCGATGCCCACCTCCTCTGTCCCCCCGTGTCCCCCCTGTCCTCCCCTGTCCCCCCATGTCCCCGTGCCCCGTGCCCTCACGCTCTGCCAGGCGATGCCCACCTCCCCTGTCCCCCCATGTCCCCCCCTGTCCCCTCATGTCCCCCCGTCCCGTGCCCTCACGCTCTGCCAGGCGATGCCCACCTCCCCTGTCCCCCCTGTCCCCCCGTGTCCCCCGTGTCCCGTGCCCTCACGCTCTGCCAGGCGATGCCCACCTCCCCTGTCCCCCCTGTCCCCCCATGTCCCCCGTGTCCCGTGCCCTCACGCTCTGCCAGGCGATGCCCACCTCCCCCGTCCCCCCATGTCCCCCCCTGTCCCCCCATGTCCCTGTGTCCCATGCCCTCACACTCTGCCAGGCGATGCCCACCTCCCCTGTCCCCCCATGTCCCCCTGTCCCCCCATGTCCCCCCTGTCCCCCCATGTCTCCGTGTCCTGTGCCCTCACCCTCTGCCAGGCGATGCCCTCGCGCTCGTACTCCGCCTGCTCCTGCCGCAGGACCAGCTCGAGGAAGAGCTGCTGCAGCTTCTCGTTGCAGTAGTTGATGCAGAACTGCTCGAAGCTGGGGGCAGGAGGTCAGGGCACCCAGGAGACCCTGCCCCACCACCCATGGTCACCCTGGGGACCTCCTGCTCCTGGCTCTCCTGGGTCCCATCACCTCCAGGTGTCCCTCATGGTCCTGTCCCTCGTGGTCCCATCTCTCCTGGTTCCATCCCCTCCATGTGTCCCTCATGGTCCTGTCTCTCCTGGTTCCATCTCTCCAGATGTCCCTCATGGTCCTATCACCTCCAGATGTCCCTCATGGTCCTGTCCTTCTTGGTTCCATCCCTCCATGTGTCCCTCATGGTCCCTTCTCACCTCCAGACCCCAAGCACCATCCAACCTGGTCCCTTCTGGTCCTCCTGTCCTTTCCCTCCTCCAGATCCACCCAGGTCCGTCCAACTTAGACCCTTCCAGATGTCCTCCTGTCCCTTCTCATCTCCAGACCCACCCAGGTCCCATCCAACCTGGACCCTCCCAGATGTCCTCCTGTCCCTTCCCATCTCCAGACCCCAACCCCATCCAACTTGGACCCTCCCAAATGTCCTCTGGTCCCTTCCCACCTCCAGACCCACCCAGGTCCATCCAACCTGGACCCTCCCAGATGTCCTCCCATCCCTTCCCACCTCCAGACCCCAACCCCATCCAACTTGGACCCTCCCAAATGTCCTCTGGTCCCTTCCCACCTTCAGATCCACCCAACCCCATCCAACCTGGACCCTCCCAGATGTCCTCCCATCCCTTCCCACCTCCAGACCCACCCACATCCATCCCACCTGAACCCTCCCAGATGCCCTCTGGTCCCTTCTCACCTCCACACCCACCCAGATCCCACCTCTCCACATTTCCCCCCGCAACTCCCCACCCCACCCTTGGGCCAGGTCACCTGTTGGTGTCGAAGATCTCGAAGCCATAGATGTCCAGGACGCCGATGACCGTGCTCTTGCCGTGCAGACGGGCGTCGTAACCACGGGTGGCGATGCTGCCGTTGATGCGCCCCACGATCCAGCAGAAGAGCCTCTCGTAGATGGCCTGGAGACACCAAGATGGTGGTGGTGGTCATGGTGGTGGTGGTGCTCCTGAGAACCTCCTCGTGTCCCACCACCCCTCCACCCTTTACCTTGGCGCAGGCGTCCCGGGCGTAGGTGGCCTCCTTGGGGCTGTGGACCTTCTCGATGAGTTCTCCACCACCGGTGGCCACCGTGCGGGCCAGCAGAGCCCGGCGCAGCTCCTCGGGCTCGGTGGACGTCAGGTTGGCCAAGGTCAAGAGCTGGGACGCGTCCTCCAGCGCCGCCGCCTCGCCCTCCGCCGCCACGAACCTCACGTTGCCCTGGGGTGGGGTGGGGGAGAGGACAACCTGGAGATCCCCCACAAGGAAGGGGCTGGAGGGACCCAGCACCGACCGCTCCCACACCATGGACTGGGCCATACTGGGCTGGACTGGGCTGCATTGGGCTCTACTGGGCCATACTGGGCTGGGCTGGGTCATACTGGGTTGTGTTGGGCCATACTGGTTTGGGTTGGGTCATACTGGGCTGCATTGGGCTCTACTGGGCCGTACTGGGCTGGGCTGGATCAGACTGGGCTGCATTGGGCTCTACTGGGCCATACTGGGCTAGGTTGGGTCATACTGGGTTGTGTTGGGCCATACTGGTTTGGGTTGGGTCATACTGGGTTGGGTTGGGCCATACTGGCTTGGGTTGGGTCATACTGGGTTGTGTTGGGCCATACTGGTTTGGGTTGGGTCATACTGGGTTGGGTTGGGCCATACTGGCTTGGGTTGGGTCATACTGGGTTGGGTTGGGTCATACTGGGTTGGGTTGGGCCATACTGGTTTGGGTTGGGCCATACTGGGTTGGGTTGGGTCATACTGGGTTGGGTTGGGCCATACTGGGTTGGGTTGGGTCATACTGGTTTGGGTTGGGTCATACTGGTTTGGGTTGGGTCATACTGGGTTGGGTTGGGCCATACTGGGCTGGGCTGGGTCGGATTGGGCTGCATTGGGCTCTACTGGTTTGGGTTGGGTTGGGCTGGGTCATGCTGGTTTAGGTTGGGCCATACTGGTTTGGGTTGGGCTATACTGGTCTGCATTGGGCTCTACTGGTTTGGGTTGGGTTGTACTGGTTTGTGTTGGGCCATACTGGTCTGCGTTGGGCTGTACTGGTTTGGGTTGGGTCATATTGGTCTGCATTGGGCTCTACTGGTTTCGGTTGGGTTGTACTGGTTTGTGTTGGGCTGTACTGGTTTGGGTTGGGTTGTACTGGTTTGTGTTGGGTCATATTGGTCTGCATTGGGCCCTACTGGTTTGGGTTGGGTTGTACTGGTTTGTGTTGGGCTGTACTGGGTTGGGTTGGGTTGTACTGGTTTGTGTTGGGCAGCGCAGGGCCATACTGGTGCACAGGGCTCCATACTGGTACAGGGGGTCCATACTGGTGTAGGGAGGCCATACTGGTGCATGGGAGTCCATAGTGGTACAGGTGGTCGATACTGGTGTAGAGGGGCCATACTGGTGCATGGGGGGCCATACTGGTACAGGGGGTCCATACTGGTGTAGAGGGGCCATACTGGTACAGGGGGTTCATACTGGTGTAGAGGGGCCATACTGGTGCATAGGGGTCTATACTGGTACAGAGGGTCCATACTGGTGTAGAGAGGCCATATTGGTGCATGGGGGGTCTATACTGGTATAGAGGGGCCATACTGGTGCATGGGGGGGCCATACTGGTCTAGAAGTGCCATACTGGTACAGGGGGTCCATACTGGCACAGGGGGTCCATACTGGTGTAGAGGGGCCATACTGGTACAGGGGGTCCATACTGGTGTAGAGGGGCCATACTGGTGTAGAGGGGCCATACTGGTGCATGGGGGGCCATACTGGTACAGGAAGTCCATACTGGTACAGGGGGTCCATACTGGTACAGAGGGTCCATACTGGCGTAGAGGGGCCATACTGGTGCATGGGGGTCTATACTGGTATAGAGGGTCCATACTGGTGCATGGGGGGGCCATACTGGTCTAGAAGTGCCATACTGGTACAGGGGGTCCATACCGGCACAGGGGGTCCATACTGGTGTAGAGGGGCCATACTGGTACAGGGGGTCCATACTGGTGTAGAGGAGCCATACTGGTGTAGAGGGGCCATACTGGTGCATGGGGGGCCATACTGGTACAGGGAGTCCATACTGGTACAGGGGGTCCATACTGGTACAGAGGGTCCATACTGGCGTAGAGGGGCCATACTGGTGCATGGGGGTCTATACTGGTATAGAGGGTCCATACTGGTGCATGGGGGGGCCATACTGGTCTAGAAGTGCCATACTGGTACAGGGGGTCCATACTGGCACAGGGGGTCCATACTGGTGTAGAGGGGCCATACTGGTACAGGGGGTCCATACTGGTGTAGAGGGGCCATACCGGTGCACAGGGCACCACATTGGTGTGGGAGTCAGGCCATACTGGTGCAGCCGGCACCGTGCTGGTTCGCACTGGTCTATACTGGGCAGTGCTGGGGGGTCTCACCAGGTGCAGGACGGTGGCCAGGACGCGGCGCACGGAGCCCATCTCCTCCGCGGAGAACCCGATGACGCCCATGGCCTCCTCCACCGCCCGGTACCCGCCCGCGTCGTCCCCGTGGGCCTGGGGACCAGGGTGGGACGTGAGGGGGTGGCACCTCCATTGTGTCCCCCCCCCACCCCAAAGCCACCCCAAAGCCACCCTGAGCCCCACTCACGGCGCCCGTGGAGCCCTCCCGGGTGAAGCCGTAGGCGCCGGGGTCGCGGCAGAGGCGCAGCGAGGCCAGGAGCTCCTCCGGGGCACCCAGGAGAAGCTGTGGAGCAGGAGGTGTCACCAGGGGTTGGGCACCAAGGGGTGGTGTCCCCCTGGTCCCCAACATCCTGGCCTGGCCCAGCCTGACCCATCTGGACCTTCTCATCCCATCTCAAGCAAACCATCCCGTCCACCCCTCCTCATCCAACCCAATCCTCATCCCAATCCCCATCCATCCCCTCTTATCCATCCCATCTCAACCTTCTCAGCCCCACCACATCCGTCCCATCTCATCCATCCCACCTGACTCCAACCTTATCATCCCACCCATCCCATTCCATCCCACCCATCCCATTCCATCCCACCCATCCCATTCCATCCCACCCATCCCATTCCATCCCCAATCTCCATCCCATCCTCAATCTCCATCCCATCCCCAATCTCCATCCCCAATCCTCAATCTCCATCCCCAATCCTCAATCTCCATCCCATCCCCAATCTCCATCCCATCCCCATCCCCAATCTCCATCCCATCCCATCCCCATCTCATCCATCCCATCCCCATCTCATCCATCCCATCCCCATCTCATCCATCCCATTCCCATCTCATCCATCCCATCCCCAATCTCCATCCCATTCCCATCTCATCCATCCCATCCCCAATCTCCATCCCATTCCCATCTCATCCATCCCATCCCCAATCTCCATCCCATTCCCATCTCATCCATCCCATCCCCATCTCATCCATCCCATCCCCAATCTCCATCCCATTCCCATCTCATCCATCCCATCCCCATCTCATCCATCCCATCCCCAATCTCCATCCCATCCCCATCTCATCCATCCCATCCCCATCTCATCCATCCCATCCCATCCCCAATCTCCATCCCATCCCCATCTCATCCATCCCATCCCATCCCCAATCTCCATCCCATCCCCATCTCATCCATCCCATCCCATCCCCAATCTCCATCCCATTCCCATCTCATCCATCCCATCCCCAATCTCCATCCCATCCCCAACTCCATCGCATCCCCAATTCCATCCCATCCCCAACTCCATCGCATCCCATCCCCAATCCCCATCTCATCCATCCCATCCCCAATCCCCATCCCATCCCCAATCCCCAGTTTCCATCCCATCCCCATCTCATCCATCCCATTCCCATCGGATCCCATAGATCACATCCATCCAATCCCAACGTTCTCATCCCATCTACCCCATCCCCATCCCATCCAACAGACCCCCATCCATCCCACAGCTCCCATCCCAACCTTCCCATCCATCTCATCCCAAACTTCTGATCCCATCCCATCACACTCCATCCCATCCCAACATCCTCATCCCATGCTAACCTTCTCATCCCATAGATCCCGTCCATCCCATCTCAACCATCACATCCCAACCTTCTCATCTTGTCCATCCCACCCCCATCTCATCCCATAGATCCCATCACAACCTCCTGATCCCATCCCAACCTCCCCAGCCCAACCCAACCTTCTCAGCCCATAGATCCCATCCATCCCATCTCAGCCATCCCATCTCAACCATCCCATTCTGACCTCCTCAGCCCATTCCAGCCTTCTCATCCCATAGATCCCATCTCAACCCTCTCATCCCAACCTTCTCATCTCGTCCATCCCATCCCATCCCAACATCCCCATCCCATCCCAACCTCCTCATCCCACAGATCCCATCCATCCCATCCCAACCCAACCTTCTGATCCCATCCCAACCTCCTCATCCCACAGATCCCATCCATCCCATCTCAACCATCCCATCCCAATCTCCTCAGCCCATCCCAGCCTCTTCATCCCATAGATCCCATCTCAACCCTCCCATCCCAGCCTTCTCATCCTGTCCATCCCACCCCCATCTCGTCCCATAGATCCCATCCCAACCTTCCCATCCCATCCTTCCCATCCCATCCCAACCTTTGGATCCCATCCCAACCTCCTCAGCCCATATATCCCATTCATCCCATCACAACCATCCCATCTCAACTTTCTCATCCTGTCCATCTCATCCCCATCTCATCCCATCCTTCCCATCCCACCCTTTCCATCCCATCCCAACCTCCTCATTCCATAGATCCCATCCATCCCATCTCAATCATCCCATCTCAACCTTCTCATCCTGTCCATCCCACCCCCATCTCATCCCATAGATCCCATCCCAACCTTCTGATCCCATCCTTTCCATCCCGTCCCAACCTTCTGATCCCATCCCAACCTTCTCATCCTGTCCATCCCACCCCCATCTCATCCCAGAGATCCCATCCCAGCCTTCCCGTCCCATCCTTCCCATCCCATCCCAACCTTCTGATCCCATCCCAACCTTCTGATCCCATCCATCCCATCCTAACCCAACCTTCTGATCCCATCCCAACCTCCTCATCCCATAGATCCCATCCATCCCATCCTAACCCAACCTTCTGATCCCATCCCAACCTCCTCATCCCATAGATCCCATCCTAACCCAACCTTCTGATCCCATCCCAACCTCCTCATCCCATCCATCCCATCCTAACCCAACCTTCTGATCCCATCCCAACCTCCTCATCCCATAGATCCCATCCATCCCATCCCATCCCAACCTTCTGATCCCATCCCAACCTCCTCATCCCATAGATCCCATCCATCCCATCCTAACCCAACCTTCTGATCCCATCCCAACCTCCTCATCCCATAGATCCCATCCATCCCATCCCATCCCAACCTTCTGATCCCATTCCAACCTCCTCATCCCATAGATCCCATCCACCCCATCCTAACCCAACCTTCTGATCCCATCCCAATCTCCTCTTCCCACCCCACCCCTTTGCTCACCTGGTAGAAGGCGTGGAAGTTCCTCTCTCCCGGCTGCTGCTGGAGGACCCGGGACTGCAAGAGAGGAGCAGGGGGTGGGCGCCGGGTGGCACCCGCGCGGGACCGACGCCCCCAGCCCACGCCCCGTGGCACCACACCTTCTCCAGGAGGTAGTTGTGGATGTGGCCACCGGTGGGGTCGCCCTTGAAGTCGAAGTTGATGTCCATGTACTTGCCGAAGCGGCTGGAGTTGTCGTTGCGGTTGGTCTTGGCGTTGCCGAAGGCTTCCAGGACGCAGTTGGACTTCAGCAGGATGTTCTTCACCCTGGGTGGGGTGTGGGGTGGGGGTGGGGGGGTGGCACGACCTCACTGGTGGACGCAGGACACGACACCCCCACCCCACCCCACCACCTTGGGGCCTCCATGAGATCCCCACCCTGTTCCTGGCACCCCCAGGTTCCGCAGGAGAACCCAACGGGCTTGGAGACCACTTGGTCTTTCTGCACCTTCTCTATGGGCATAGGACACCCCAGGTCACCCAATACCCCCTGGGTGCCCCAGGACCACCTCATGAGCATGGGGCACCCATGGTCACTTCAGACCATCCCTATGGACATGGGGCTCCCCAGGTCACCCAACATCATCCCTATGGACATGGGCCAAGTCAAGACCACCCCACGGGCCCGTGTGGCACCCATGGTCACCTCAGACCATCCCTATGACCATGGGACACCCCAGGTCACCCAACATCATCCCTATGGACATGGGGCACACCAGGACCACCTCATGAGCATGGGGCACCCTGGTCACCCAACATCATCCCTGTGGACATGGGGCTCCTCAGGACCATCTCATGAGGATGAGGCACCCAAGGTCACCTCAGACCATCCCTATGACCATGGGACACCCCAGGTCACCCAACATCATCCCTATGGACATGGGGCACCCCAGAACTGCTCCATGGGACAATGTGGCACCTCCGGTAACCCCAAACCATCTCTATGGACATGGGGCATCCCAGGACCACCCCATAGGTCCACGTGGCACCTAAGGTCACCCCAGACCATCCCTATGGACATAGGTCAACCCAAGACCACCCCACAGCCTTGGGGCACCTCTGGCCACCCCTCAACCTCCATAGGACCAAGTGGCACCCAAGGTCAACCCACACCATCACGGTGAGCACGGGGCACCCAAAAAGCACCCCACAAGTCCCACGAGGCACCCAAGGCCACCCCACACCATCCCTATGGATATGGAGCATCCCAGGACAACCCCACAGCCTTGGGGTTCCCCTGGGCACCCCTCAAAACCCCTATGGACATGGGGTACCTCAGGACCACCTCATAGGTCCATGTGGCACCCAAGGTCACCCCAGACCATCCCTATGGACATGGACCAACCCAAGACCACCCCACAGCCATGGGGCACCCCTGGTCACCCCTCAATCTCCCCAATGACCACGTGGCACCAAAGGCCACCCCACAGGTCCATGTGGCACCCAAGGTCACCCCAGCCCATCCCTATGGACGTGGGGCACCTCAAGATCACCCCACAGCCATGGGGCACCCAAGAACCGCCCCACAAGTCCCACGTGGCACCCAAGGCCACCCCAGCCCATCCCTATGGACATGGGCCAACCCAAGACCACCCCACAGCCATGGGGCACCCCTGGTCACCCCTCAACCTCCCCAATGACCACGTGGCACCCAAGGCCACCCCATAGGTCCATGTGGCACCCAAGGTCACCCCAGCCCATCCCTAAGGACGTGGGGCACCTCAAGATCACCCCACAGCCATGGGGCACCCCTGGTCACCCCTCAACCTCCCCAATGACCACGTGGCACCCAAGGCCACCCCAGACCAACCCGATGGCCGTGGAACGCCCTGCTCCTCCAGCTCCCACCCCACAGACAGGGCCACCCCAGGCTTCCCCCTCACCCCAGGCTGGTGGGTCCAGGTCCCACCACCCACCCCTGGCAGCGTGGACCCACCTCTCCACCTCGGCGCGCCGGGAGGGGTTGGTGATGGCGGCGATGTACTGCATGATGTACTTGCTGGCTTCCGTCTTGCCCGCGCCGCTCTCGCCTGGCGCCGACGCCCACGGGTGGGCGAAGGAACCCACCCAAAGGTGCCACCAACCCACCCGCAAGAAACAACCCCAACCAGACACCCAACACGGGGCAGCCCTGGTGACCCAACGCCATCCCCACATCCATGGTGACCCAACATCATTCCAACCTCCATGGTGACCCAACCCCATCCCAACACCCTTGGTGACCCAACACCATCCCAACCTCCATGGTGACCCATCACCACATCCATGGTGACCCAACACCATCCCAACCTCCATGGTGACCCAACCCCATCCCAATACCCTTGGTGACCCAATCCCATCCCAACACCCTTGGTGACCCAACACCATCCCAACACCCTTGGTGACCCAACACCATTCCAACCTCCATGGTGACCCAACCCTATCACCACATCTATGGTGACCCAACCCTATCACCACATCCATGGTGACCCAACACCATCCCAACACCCTTGGTGACCCAACACCATTCCAACCTCCATGGTGACCCAACCCTATCACCACATCCATGGTGACCCAACCCTATCACCACATCCATGGTGACCCAACACCATCCCAACACCCTTGGTGACCCATCCCAACACCCATGGTGACACAACACCATCCCAACCTCCATGGTGACCCAACACCATCCCAACACCCTTGGTGACCCAACACCATCCCAACACCCTTGGTGACCCAGCCCCATCCCAACACCTTTGGTGACCCATCACCACATCCATGGTGACCCAACACCATCCCAACCTCCATGGTGACCCATCACCACATCCATGGTGACCTAACACCATCCCAACACCCTTGGTGACCCATCCCAACACCTGTGGTGACACAACACCATCCCAACCTCCATGGTGACCCAAACCCATCCCTATGGACATGGGGCACCCCAGAACCACCCCACAGACCCACTGGCCAGCCCTGGTGACCCAACCCCATCCCAGCACCCTTGGTGACCCAACACCATCCCAACCTCCGTGGTGACCCAACACCACCCCAAGCTTCCTGGTGACCCAACACCATCCCAACCTTCCTGGTGACCCAACACCATCCCAACCACCATGGTGACCCAACACCCTTGGTGACCCAACACCATCCCAACCTTCCTGGTGACCCAACACCATCCCAACCACCATGGTGACCCAACCCCATCCCTATGGACATGGGGCACCCCAGAACCACCCCACAGACCCACTGGCCAGCCCTGGTGACCCAACCCCACCCCAACACCCTTGGTGACCCATCACCACATCCATGGTGACCCAACACCATCCCAACCTCCGTGGTGACCCAACACCCTTGGTGACCCAACACCACCCCAAGCTTCCTGGTGACCCAACACCATCCCAACCACCATGGTGACCCAACCCCATCCCTATGGACACGGGGCACCCCAGAACCACCCCACAGACCCACTGGCCAGCCCTGGTGACCCAACCCCACCCCAACCTCCCTGGTGCCCCCACCCCAGCACCGCGCGCCCCGTACCGGAGATGACGATGCAGGTGTCCTTGGCGCGGCGTTTCATGGCCTTGTAGGCGGCGTCGGCCAAGGCGAAGAGGTGGGGGGGGCGCTCGTAGAGCTCGCGGCCGCGGTAGCGCTCGATGGCGGCCGCGTCGTACAGCGCCAGCGCCCGGTACGGGTTCACCGCCACCACCACCTCCCCGATGTAGGTGTAGATGTCACCCTGCGAGAACCTGCCCAGGGGGTTCCCGGCCCTCACCACGGCTCTTGGGGACCCAGTTCATCCCAGTTTGGAGGTGGCCCCATCCCAGTCCCTCCCCAGGTCGGAGATGCCAATGTCCCAGTTGTCTCCCAGTTTGGAGATGCCCACATCCAGTTACCCCCCAGTCTGAAGTTGCCCACATCCCAGTCCCTCCCCAGGTCGGAGATGCCACTGTCCCAGTTGTCTCCCAGTTTGGAGATGTTCCCATCCCAGTCACCCCCCAGTCTGAAGTTGCCCACATCCCAGTCCCTCCCCAGGTCAGAGATACCAACGTCCCAGTTGCCCCCAGTTTGGAGGTGTCCACATCCCAGTCCCTCCCCAGTTTGGAGATGCCACAGTCCCAGTTCCTCCCCAGTTCAGAGGTGTCCACATCCCAGTTGTCTCCCAGTTTGGAGGTGCCCTCATCCCAGTTCCTCCCCAGGTTGGAGATGCCACTGTCCCAGTTGTCTCCCAGTTTGGAGATGTCCCCATCCCAGTTGCCCTCCACAGTGTGAAGGTGCTCCCCATCCCAGTTGCCCCCCAGTTTGGAGGTGCCCACATCCCAATTGTGCCCAGTTTGGAGGTACCCCCATCCCAGTCACCACCCAGTTTTGAGATGCCACTGCCCCAGTTGCCCCCCAGTTTGGAGGTGCCCACATCCCAATTGTGCCCAGTTTGGAGATGCCCTCATCCCAGTTCCTCCCCAGTTCAGAGGTGCCCACATCCCAGTTGTCTCCCAGTTTGGAGGTGCCCTCATCCCAGTTCCTCCCCAGGTTGGAGATGCCACTGTCCCAGTTGTCTCCCAGTTTGGAGATGTCCCCATCCCAGTTGCCCTCCACAGTGTGAAGGTGCTCCCCATCCCAGTTGCCCCCCAGTTTGAAGGTGCCCACATCCCAATAATGCCCAGTTTGGAGATGCCCCCATCCCAGTTGCCCCCAGTTTGGAGGTGCCCCAGGGCACCCCCTCGGCCATGGGGCAGAGTGTGGGGCTGGGGGACATCCTGAAGGGTGCTGAGCTACGGGGTGGGAGCATCCTGGTGGGTACTGAGCAGTGGGGCAGGATGGCACCCTGTGGGGTGCTGAGCTATGGGGTGGTGCCCAGCGGGGTGCTGTGCCATGGGGCAGGATCCTGCGGGGTGCTGAGCTGTGAGGCAGGATGGTGCTGGACCACAGGGTGGGTTGGCACCCTATAGGGTGCTATGCTATGGGAGGGCTGAGGGGGCATCCTGTGGGGTCCTGAGCTGTGGGGTGGGCTGGGGGGCACCCTGAAGGGTGCTGAGCTCTGGGGTGGGACGCACACCCTATGGGGTGCTGAGCTGTGGGGCGTGGTCACCCCCTTCAGGGTGCTGAGCTATGGGGCAGGATGTGCATCCTGTGGGTGCCTTCCTGTGGGTGGGGCTGGGCCCGGCTGGGTGCTGAGCTGCGGGGCAGGATGGCACCCTGTGGGGTGCTGAGCCGTGGGGCAGGATGGCACCCTGAGGGGTGCTGAGCTGCGGGGCAGGATGGCACCCTGTGGGGTGCTGAGCCGTGGGGCAGGATGGTACCCTGAGGGGTGCTGAGCTGCGGGGCAGGATGGCACCCTGTGGGGTGCTGAGCCGTGGGGCAGGATGGCACCCTGAGGGGTGCTGAGCTGCGGGGCAGGATGGCACCCTGTGGGGTGCTGAGCCGTGGGGCAGGATGGTACCCTGTGGGGTGCTGAGCCGCGGGGCAGGATGGCACCCTGAGGGGTGCTGAGCTGCGGGGCAGGATGGCACCCTGAGGGGTGCTGAGCCATGGGGCAGGATGGCACCCTGTGGGGTGCTGAGCCATTGGGCAGGATGGCACCCTGAGGGGTGCTGAGCTGCGGGGCAGCAGCTCTTCCTGCAGGGCCCTGGGAGGGGCAGGAAATGTGGGGGGGGCCCTCCCAGTCTGACCAGTTTGGAGTTGCCCAATCCCAGGTCCTGAAGGCGTCTCCCAGCATCTCCAGAAGCTCCATCACCCGAGGTGGCCCCTTGGGGTGCTCCAAGGTGGCCCCTTGGGGTGCTGAGGTGGCCCCTTGGAGCTCCGAGGTGGCCCCCCTTGGTTCTCTAAGGTGGCCCCTTGGGGTGCCAAGGTGGTCTCTTGGGGTGCCAAGGTGGCCCCTTGGAGCTTCAAGGTGGCCCCTTGGAGCTTCAAGGTGGCCCCCTGGGGTGCCGAGGTGGCCCCCCTTGGTTCTCTAAGGTGACACCTTGGAGCTCCGAGGTGGTCCCGTGGGGTGCTGAGGTGGCCCTTATGGTGCTGAGGTGGCCCCTTGGTTCTCCAAGGTGGCCCCTTGGAGCTCTGAGGTCGCCCCCTGGGGTGCTGAGGTGGCCCTTATGGTGCTGAGGTGGCCCCTTGGTTCTCCAAGGTGGCCCCTTGGAGCTTTGAGGTCGCCCCCTGGGGTGCTGAGGTGGCCCTTATGGTGCTCCGAGGTGGCCCATTGAAGCGCTGAGGTGGACCCCTTGGGGTGCCGAGGTGGTCTCTTGGGAGCTCCAAGGTGGCCCCTTGGGGTGCTCCGAGGTGGCCCCTTGGTGCTCCGAGGTGGCCCCCTTGGTTCTCTAAGGTGGCCCCTTGGGGTGTCAAGGTGGCCCCCCTTGGTTCTCTAAGGTGGCCCATTGGGGTGCTGAGGTGGCCCCTTGGGGTGCTGAGGTGGCCCCTTGGGGTGCTCCGAGGCGGCCCTCCTTGGTTCTCTAAGGTGGCCCCTTGGGGTGCCGAGGTGGCCCCTTGGGGTGCTCCGAGGTGGCCCCCTTGGTTCTCTAAGGTGGCCCCTTGGTGCTCCGAGGTGGCCCCCTTGGGGTGCTGAGGTGGCCTCCCTTGGGGTGCTGAGGTGGCCCCTTGGTTCTCCAAGGTGGCCCCTTGGAGCTCTGAGGTCGCCCCCTGGGGTGCTGAGGTGGCCCTTATGGTGCTCCGAGGTGGCCCATTGAAGCGATGAGGTGGCCCCCTTGGGGTGCAGAGGTGGTCTCTTGGGAGCTCCAAGGTGGCCCCTTGGGGTGCTGAGGTGGCCCCTTGGGGTGCTCCGAGGCGGCCCCTTGGGGTGCTCTGAGGTGGCCCACTTGGTTCTCTAAGGTGGCCCCTTGGGGTGCCGAGGTGGCCCCTTGGAGCTCCAAGGTGGCTCCTTGGGGTGCTGAGGTGGCCCCCTTGGTGCTCTGAGGTGGCCCCTTGGTTCTCTAAGGTGACACCTTGGAGCTCCGAGGTCGCCCCCTGGGGTGCTGAGGTGGCCCTTATGGTGCTCCGAGGTGGCCCATTGAAGCGCTGAGGTGGCCCCTTGGGGTGCCGAGGTGGTCTCGTGGGAGCTCCAAGGTGGCCCCTTGGTTCTCTAAGGTGGCCCCTTGGGGTGCTGAGGTGGCCCCCCTTGGTTCTCTAAGGTGGCACCTTGGAGCTCTGAGGTCGCCCCCTGGGGTGCTGAGGTGGCCCCCTGGGGTGCTGAGGTGGCCCCCTTGGGGTGCTGAGGTGGCCCCCTTGGGAGCTCCAAGGTGGCCACTTGGGGTGCTCCAAGGTGGCCCCACTTGGGGTGCTCCAAGGTGGCCCCACTTGGGGTGCTCCAAGGTGGCCCTTTGGGGTGCTGAGGTGGCCTCCCTTGGGGTGCTGAGGTGGCCCCCCCTTGGTTCTCTAAGGTGGCACCTTGGGTGCTGAGGTGGTCTCTTGGGAGCTCCAAGGTGGCCCCTTGGTTCTCTGAGGTGGCCCCTTGGGGTGCTGAGGTGGCCCCTTGGGGTGCTGAGGTGGCCCCTTGGAGCGCCGACGTGGCCCCCTGGAGCGCTGAGGTGGTCTCTTGGGAGCTCCAAGGTGGCCCCTTGGTTCTCCAAGGTGGCCCCTTGGGGTGCTCCAAGGTGGCCCCTCGGGGTGCCCCCCCCCCCCCCTCACCCCCCCCCCCCCCCCGTACCGCAGGCGCAGGTTGTCCAGGAAGTGCTCCATGGTGACCTCGTCCAGGAGGACGAAGTCGGCTTTGCCCCGCGGGGCCCCCTCGGGCTCCGCCATGCTCGGCGCCCGCTTCCTCTTCCTGCGCCAACGGCCCCCGCGGCGGCGCAGGCGCGGGGAGGGCCTCGCGGTCCCCGTCCCCTCCCATGGGGTGACAACGGGGTGGGGGCACCCGGAGGAGGGGGGGGTGGGGACCTGGTGCCACCACCTCAGCGTTGGTGTTGTTGTCCACGGGGTTGACCTCAGCAGCGACCTTGACCTCATCCTTGACCTCAACCTTGACCTTGACCCCAGGAATGACCTCAGCATTAGAGTCAACCTCAAGGTTGACCTCAGTGTTGATGTCCACCTCAACCTTAACATCGACCTCAACGTTGACCTCAGCATCGACCTTGGTTGACCTCAGCATCGACCTCAACGTTGACCTCAACATCGACCTCAACGTTGACCTCAACGTTGACCTCAACGTTGACCTCAACATCAACCTTGACCTCAAAGTTGACCTCAGCATCAACCTTGACCTCAACAATGACCTCAGCATCGACCTTGACCTCAAAGTTGACCTCAGCATCGACCTTGACCTCAACAATGACCTCAGCATCGACCTTGACCTCAAAGTTGACCTCAGCATCGACCTTGACCTCAACAATGACCTCAGCATCAGCTTTGACCTCAACAATGACCTCAACATCGACCTTGACCTCAACAATGACCTCAACATCAACTTTGACCTCGACGTTGACCTCACCATTGATGTTGACCTCAGCATCCACCTTAGCGATGATGTTGACCACAGCAATAACCTCAGTGTTAAAGTCAACCTCAAGGTTGACCTCGGCATTGACGTTGACCTCAGTGTCCACCTTAGCAATGACATTGACCTCATTGACCTCAGTGTTGATGCTCACCTCAGCGTCCACCTCAGTGTTGACATCAAGCTCAGCACCGTTGACCTCAGCGTTGACCACAGCATCAACGTTGACCACAGCAATGGCCTCGGTGTTACAGTGGACCTCAACATTGACCTCAGCGTTGACCTTCATCTCAATGTCCACCTCAGCAATGACGTTGACCTCAGTGTTAAAGTGGACCTTGACATTGACCTCAGCATCAACGTTGACCTGTGTCCACCTCAGCAATGACATTGACCTCAACATTGACCTCAGTGTCAACCTTGACCTCAGCGCTGACCTGACCATTCACCTCAGCATTGATGTCCACCTCAACGTTCATCTCAGCGTTGACGTTGACCTCAGCATTAAAGTGGACCTCAATGTTGACCTCAGCATTGACATTGACCTTAATGTTCATCTCAGCATCAACGTTGACCTCAATGTTGACCTCAGTTCAGACGTTGACTTTGGCATCAACGTTGATCTCAGCGTCAACCTCAATGTTGACATTCACCTCAGCATCAAGGTTCACCTCAAGGTCCACCTCAGCATTGACATTGACCCCAACGTTGACCTCAATGCTGACGTTGACCCCAACATTGACCTTAATGTTCATCTCAGCATCGTTGACCTCAACGTTGACGTCAGTTCAGACATTGACTTTGGCATCAACGCTGACCTCAACGTTGACCTCAGCATTGACATTGACTTTGGCATCAACGCTGACCTCAACGTTGACCTCAGCATTGACATTGACTTTGGCATCAATGCTGACCTCAACGTTGACCTCAGTTCAGACATTGACTTTGGCATCAACGTTGTTCTCAGCGTCAACCTCAATGTTGACGTTCACCTCAGCATCAAGGTTCACCTCAAGGGCCACCTCAGCATTGACATTGACCCCAACGTTGACCTCAATGGTAACGTTGACCCCAACATTGACCTTAATGTTCATCTCAGCATCAACGTTGACCTCAACATTGACGTCAGTTCAGACATTGACTTTGGCATCAACGATGACCTCAATGTTGACCTCAGTTCAGACATTGACTTTGGCATCAACGCTGACCTCGGCGTCAACCTCAATGTTGACGTTCACCTCAGCGTCAAGGTTCACCTCAAGGTCCACCTCAGCATTGACATTGACCCCAACGTTGACCACAATACTGACGTTGACCCCAACATTGACCTTAATGTTCATCTCAGCATCAACGTTGACCTCAATGTTGACCTCAGTTCAGACATTGACTTTGGCATCAACGCTGACCTTGGTGTCAACCTCAATGTTGACGTTCACCTCAACATCAAGGTTCACCTCAAGGGCCACCTCAGCATTGACATTGACCCCAATGTTGACCTCAATGGTAACGTTGACCCCAACATTGACCTCAATGCTGACATTGACCCCAACATTGACCTTAATGTTCATCTCAGCATCAACGTTGACCTCAACGTTGACCTCAGTTCAGACATTGACTTTGGCATCAACGCTGACCTCGGCGTCGACCTCAATGTTGACGCTCACCTCAGCATCAAGACTCACCTCAAGGTCCACCTCAGCATTGACATTGACCCCAATGTTGACCTCAATGGTAACGTTGACCCCAACGTTGACCTCAATGCTGACATTGACCCCAACATTGACCTTAATGTTCATCTCAGCATCAACGTTGACCTCAACATTGACGTCAGTTCAGACATTGACTTTGGCATCAACGATGACCTCAACGTTGACCTCAGTTCAGACATTGACTTTGGCATCAACGCTGACCTCGGCGTCAACCTCAATGTTGACGTTCACCTCAGCATCAAGGCTCACCTCAAGGTCCACCTCAGCATTGACATTGACCCCAACGTTGACCTCAATGGTAACGTTGACCCCAACATTGACCTCAATGCTGACATTGACCCCAACATTGACCTTAATGTTCATCTCAGCATCAACGTTGACCTCAGTTTAGACGTTGACTTTGGCATCAACGTTGATCTCAGCGTCAACCTCAATGTTGATGTTCACCTCAGCATCAAGGTTCACCTCAAGGTCCATCTCAGCATTGACATTGACCCCAACGTTCACCTCAACGGTAACATTGACCCCAACATTGACATTGACCTTAATGTTCATCTCAGCATCGTTGACCTCAACGTTGACCTCAGTTTAGACATTGACTTTGGCATCAACGTTGACCTCAGCATCAAGGTTCACCTCAAGGCCCACCTCAGCATTGACATTGACCCCAACGTTCACCTCAACGTTGACGTTGACCCCAACGTTCACCTCAACACTGATGTTGACCTTAACATTGACCTCAGCGCTGACGTTGACCATTGCCAACCCCACAGCAAAGCGGGTGAGGGACACGTGGGGTGGACACCCTGGGGCTGAAGCCACCACGTCCGTCCGTCCCCCCCCCATTGTGGTTATGGGGTGTCACTTCCCCTCCGGTGTCATTCCAGCACCCGGTTGGGATGATGGGACACCATGGTGACCGTGGCTGGAGGCCACATCCCCAAAGCCATCTCGATGTCCCCAAACCCGTCACCACGTCCCCATCTCCATGTTCCCAATCACCAGGTTCCCATCACCAGGTTCCAACACCCATCCTCACGTCCCCATCTCCACCTTGATGTCCCCAAACCCATCCCCAGGTCCCCAAACCCATCCCCAGGTCCCCTTCTCCATGACCACCACATGACCAAGACCCCACCAGGAAATCAGTTTATTAAGGGACTGGAACCACCAGTTCCCATCCCAGTATCCCCAGTTCAACCACTGGAAGCACTGAGAAGGCCAAGCCAAGGGCCATCCAAGAGGACACCCAGGATCCACCTGGAAAAGAAGGAAGGACATCGTCAGGGGAACGAGGATCACGTGGAGAACAACTCCTCTGGAACTGTCCTCCAGCAGCTCCTCATCTTGGCTCCACTCCAGGTTCTCCCAGCAAACCAGTGCCCACCAGTGCTCCCAGTTCCCCTTTGGAATCAATAAACGGTTCCCAACCCCAGGAGATCCGGTTGGTGGTCAAGGAGGTGGTGGAACTCAGCAGACAGGATTGGGAGAGCGTGGACACCACCACCTCCTCCACCCTGGTGGCCTCCCTCATCCTGGTGGCCTCCTCCACCTCCTCAGCCCTGGAGGCCTCCTCCACCCTGGTGGCCTCCCTCATCCTGGTGGCCTCTTCCACCCTGGTGGCCTCCCCTACCCCGTCCACCCTGGTGGCCTCTTCCACCCTGGTGGCCTCCCCCACCTCCTCCACCCTGGTGGCCTCCCTCATCCTGGTGGCCTCCCATCCCTCTGGTTCCTCAGCGCAGGAACCTGCACCCAGAAGGCAAGGAAGGGCCTCAGCGGCGCTGGTCGTGCCCGGGCCCTGCCCTGAGGTGTCCCCTGAGGTCACCTCGTGTTGGCAGGAGCAGCACCCAACGCCAGCCCCACCCAACTCCAGCTCCCACTGGGATTCCAGGCCCAGGAGATCCCAAAGAGGGCTTGGGGGTGTCCGGGAGGTCCCATAACCCCTCCCTGGGGTGGGGCAGGGAGAGGCCTCAAACGGTCCCGGAGCTGCTGTGGCAAGAGCTGCAGGAAGGGTGGTGGCCACGCCAGGCCCCACCTGCTGGAAGCCTTGCTGGGAGACCCCCAGTAACTCCCAGTGACCCCTGAACTTGGGGACCTCTGGAGTCCCCCCCAACCCTGATACCTCAAGGGACACCGATTGCCCTTGAGGAACTGGGAGCCCTCAAGGTCCTCATGGAACCACCTGGTTGGAGAAGACCTTGGAGATCAGAGTCCACCCATCCCTGTCCACCCCTGACCCAGCTCCCTGAGCTCCTCATCTGCCCAGGCTTTGGGACCAGGGCTGGGGACTCCACCCCCTCCCTGGGAGCCTCTGCCAGGGCCTCCCAACCCTTTCCATGAGGAAACTTCTCCTGATGTCCAACCTGACCCTGCCCTGGGGCACCTTGAGGCCATTCCCTCTGCTCCCATCTCCTGGCCCTTGGCAGCAGAGCCCAGCACCCACCTCCCCACAACCTTCTTGGAGGGAGGGGCCCAACCCTGAGCCCAAGGGTGGAGATGTGGCCTCACCAAGGCCATGGGGACCATCCCTGCCCTGCTCCTGCTGCCACCCCAGGGCTGAGCCCAGGGTGCTGGGGGCCTTCTTGGCCCCCTGGGCCACTGCTGCCTCCTCTTCAGCCCCTGGTACCCAACACCCCCAGGGCCTTCTCCTGCAGGGACCTTTCCAGCCCCTCTGCCCCAAGCCTGGAGCTGCCTGGCCTTGGTGTGGCCCAAGGGCAGGATGTGGCCCTCAGCCTGGTTGAACCCCATCCCGTTGGTCTCAGCCCATGGATCCAGGTTCTCCAGGTCCCTCTGCAGAGCCTCCCTGCCCACCAGCAGATCCACACTCCCACCCAGCCTGGGGTCATCTCCAAACTGGGGGAGCACTCAACTCCCTCACCCAGACCATGGAGGAAGAGGTTGAACAAGACCCAACACCAGGCTCTGAGAAGAAGAGAGACCTCTTCAATGGTTAAAGAGGTGAAGAACTAATTAAGAGAGCACTGGACGAATTACCTCATGGGAGAGCATGGACACCACCACCTCCTTTGGGCCTGGTGGCTTCCTGTGTCTCCTCAACCCTTGCAGCTTTCTTCATCTCCTCCATCCTGGTGGCCTCCTCCACCTTCTCCATCCCAGCGGCCTCCTTTGTCTCCTCAACCCTTGTAGCTTCCTCCACCTCCTCCACCCCGGTGGCCTCCTTCCTCTCCTGGGGGCCTCCTACGTCTTCTCCATCCTGGTGGCCTCCTTTGCCTCCTCAACCCTTGCAGCTTCTTCCACCTTCTCTATCCCAGTGGCCTCCTTCCTCTCCTCCTCCTCTCCTCGCTCCTGGTGTCCTCCTACATCTCCTCAGCCCTGGGGGCCTCCTACGTCTTCTCCATCCTGGTGGCTTCTTTCGCCTCCTCCATCCTTGCGGCCTCCTCCACCTTCTCCATCCTTGCAGCCTCCTTTATCTCCTCAACCCTTGCAGCCTCCTCCACCTTCTCCATCCTTGCAGCCTCCTTTATCTCCTCAACCCTTGCAGCCTTCTCCACCTCCTCCATCCTGGTGGCCTCCTTTAACTCCTCAACCCTTGGCAGCTTCTTCCACCTTCTCCATCCCGGTGGCCTCCTTTATCTCCTCAACCCTTGCAGCCTCCTCCACCTTCTCCATCCCGGTGGCCTCCTCCACCTCCTCCATCCCGGCGGCCTCCTCCACCTCCTCCATCCTGGGTGGCCTCCTTTACCTTCTCCATCCTGGGTGGCCTCCTTTACCTCCTCCATCCTGGGTGGCCTCCTTTACCTTCTCCATCCTGGGTGGCCTCCTTTACCTTCTCCATCCTGGGTGGCCTCCTTTATCTCCTCAACCCTTGCAGCCTCCTCCACCTTCTCCATCCTGGTGGCCTCCTTTAACTCCTCAACCCTTGCAGCCTCCTCCACCTTCTCCATCCTGGTGGCCTCCTTTAACTCCTCAACCCTTGGCAGCTTCTTCCACCTTCTCCATCCCGGTGGCCTCCTTTATCTCCTCAACCCTTGCAGCCTCCTCCACCTTCTCCATCCCGGTGGCCTCCTCCACCTCCTCCATCCCGGCGGCCTCCTCCACCTCCTCCATCCTGGGTGGCCTCCTCCACCTCCTCCATCCTGGGTGGCCTCCTCCACCTCCTCCATCCTGGGTGGCCTCCTCCACCTCCTCCATCCTGGGTGGCCTCCTCCACCTCCTCCATCCTGGCGGCCTCCTCCATCCTGGTGGCCTCCTTTAACTCTTCAACCCTTGGCAGCTTCTTCCACCTTCTCCATCCCGTTGGCCTCCTCCACCTCCTCCATCCCGTTGGCCTCCTTTATCTCCTCAACCCTTGCAGCCTCCTCCACCTCCTCCATCCCGGCGGCCTCCACCGTTCCTCCGGTTCCTCGCTGCAGGAACCTGGTGCCCGACAGGACCCGGATGTTCTCAGAGGGGCTCCTCGTGGGGTCCCCCCAGGTCCCCCCCTCCCGTGGGGGTGTCCGGGAGGTCCCATAACCCCTCCCTGGGGGGGGCAGGGAGAGGCCTCAAACGGTCCCGGAGCTGCTGTGGCAAGAGCTGCAGGAAGGGTGGTGGCCACGCCAGGCCCCACCTGCTGGAAGCCTTGCTGGGAGACCCCCAGTAACTCCCAGTGCCCTCCCAGTAACCCCCGCTCCACGCCCCGGGGACCCCCAGGCCCCTCCCAGTGATCCCCCAGTTCTCCCAGTGACCCCTTTGCCCCCCAAATCTTCGCAGTGTCCCCCCAATCCAATGACCTCCCACTCCCCCAGTGACCCCCATCCCTCCCAGTGACCCCCAGTTCTCCCAGTGACCCCCAGTGACCCCCCAGTCCAATGACCTCCCACTCTTCCAGTGACCCCCACCCTTCCCAGAGACTCTCCAGTGGCCCCTTTGCCCCACCAGTGATCCCCCAGTTCTCCCAGTGTCCTCTTCTCCCCCCAGTAACCCTCAGTGCGGTGACCCCCACTCCTCCCAGTAATCCCCCAGTTCTCCCAGTGCTCCCTTCTCCCTCCAGTAACCCTCAGTGCAGTGACCCCTTGTCCCCCCAGTGACCCCCAGTGCACTGACCCCCACTCCTCCCAGTAACCCCCAGTTCTCCCAGTGACCCCTTGTCCCCCCATTAACCCCCAGTGCACTGACCCCCACTCCCCCTCAGCGCCCCCCAGTTCTCCCAGTGCCCCATTCTCCCCCCCAGTAACCCTCAGTGCAGTGACCCCCACTCCTCCCAGTGATCCCCCAGTTCTCCCAGTGCCCCCTTCTCCCCCCAGTAACCCTCAGTGCGGTGACCCCCACTCCTCCCAGTGATCCCCCAGTTCTCCCAGTGCCCCCTTCTCCCCCCAGTAACCCTCAGTGCGGTGACCCCCACCCCTCCCAGTGACCCCTTGTCCCCCCCAGTTCTCCCAGTGTGGTGACCCCCACTCCCCCTCAGCACCCCCCACCCCTCCCAGTGACCCCCCAGTTCTCCCAGTGCCCCCTTCTCCCCCCAGTAACCCCCAGTGCGCTGACCCCCACTCCTCCCAGTGACCCCCAGCACCCCTTCTCCCCCCACTCCCCCACAACCCCCCCCCGACCCAGTGACCCCCATCGCTCCCATTGCCCCCAACCCAGCGCCCCCCCTTCTCCCCCAGTAACCCCCAGTGCAGCGCCCCCCGCTCCTCCCAATAACCCCCTCCCATCTCCCCGCATCCCCCCGGCCCTCCCCGGCCCCGCTGCAGCCGTTCCCCCCGCGGATGGCGGCGGATTCCGCCCCCCCCCCCCCTCTCTCCGCACCCGGGCGGCCGCCATGGCCGGGGACGCAGGCGGCGGGAAAAAGGCGGGGCCAGGAAGGGGGCGGAGCCAAATATTCGGAGGCAGCCAATCAGCAGCGGGTGGGCGGGGCGAGGAGGGCGCTGAGCGGGGATACGGCGGTGGGCGTGGCCAAATGGCCGGACTCAGCCAATCAGCAGCGGGAGGGCGGGGCGAGGAGGGCGCTGAACGGGGATACGGCGGTGGGCGTGGCCAAATGGCCGGGATCAGCCAATCAGCAGCGGGAGGGCGGGGCGAGGAGGGCGCTGAGCGGGGATACGGCGGTGGGCGTGGCCAAATGGCGGGACTCAGCCAATCAGCAGCGGGAGGGCGGGGCGAGGAGGGCGCTGAGCGGGGGTACGGAGGTGGGCGTGGCCAAATGGCCGGGCTCAGCCAATCAGCAGCGGGAGGGCGGGGCTCGCAGCGACCGGGGGGGGGCGAGGCGCGCGATGAGCGGGGCTACGGGGGTGGGCGTGGCCAATGGGAGGACGCAGCCAATCAGCAGCGGAAGGGCGGGGCGGGGCACGGCCGCTGGCGATGGGCGTGGCCAGACAGGCTCAGGCAGCCAATCAGCAGCGGTGGGAGGAGCTGCGTGGTGCACGGCCAACTGGGGGAAGGTAGCCAATCAGCTGCGAGTGGGCGGGGCGTGCTGCAGAACGAGCACTGTGGGCGAGGCCAGGGCCACGGGCGTGGCCAGAGCGGCGGATACAACCAATGAGCAGCGAGTGGGCGGGGCTCGGGAGGCTGCTTCAACAGCGGCGATGGGCGTGGCCAGGGTGATGGGCGTGGCCAGGCATGCAAGCCAATCAGCAGCGGGTGGGAGGGCGGGGGCGTAGAGCGGCCACCAGGGTGGGCGGGGCGGGGTCAGTGGGCGGGGCCAGGGTGATGGGCGTGGCCAACCGGGCGGACTCAGCCAATCAGCATCGGCGGGCGCGGCTCGGTGTCTGCGGGGTGGGGTGGGGGGTGTGGGCGTGGTCACGTGGGCGGATGCAGCCAATCGGCGCCGCGCGGGGCGGGGCTCGTCGGGGCGGGCGATGTTTAGTGACGCCATCGCCGCGCGCGGGCGCGGTTTACTGACGCCATCGCTGCGCGCGGGCGCGGTTTACTGACGCCATCGCTGCGCGCGGGCGCTCGCCGGGGGGGAGGCGGGCGCCGTTTAGTGACGTCATCGCCGCGCGCGGTGCTCGCCGGGAGCCGCCGCCCCAAGATGGCAGCGGGGGGGGGAGAGCTCGGGGCGGCGCTGAGGGAGGGGCGGGAGCTGAGCCCTGAGGGAGCGGCAACCGGGGCCGCCGGGGCCGCTGCGGGGATGCCCCGGGGGGGGCCGGGGCCGCCGCTGTCGCCGCCGTTTGGGACATGGAGGAGGAGGGCAAGAAGGGCAAGAAGGTGAGGGGGGGGGGGGAGGGAGGGGGCCTGGGGGGGCTTCTCAGGGGGAGGGGGGATTGGACGTCTCCTAGTGGGGGGGGAGGGGCTGGGGGCCTCCTCATGAAGGGGGGAGGGGCTGGGGGTTTCCCAATAAAGGGGGGAGGGGGCTGGGGGCCCCCTAATAAAGGGGGGAGGGGGCTGGGGGCCCCCTAATGAAGAGGGGAGGGGGCTGAGGGTTTCCCAATAAAGGGGGGGAGGGGGCTGGGGGCCCCCCAATGAAGGGGGGAGGGGGCTGGGGGCCCCCTAATGAAGGGGGGGAGGGGGCTGGGGGCCCCCTAATGAAGGGGGGGAGGGGGCTGGGGGCCCCCTAATGAAGGGGGGAGGGGGCTGGGGGCCCCCTAATGAAGGGGGGAGGGGGCTGGGGGCCTCCTAATAAAGGGGGGGAGGGGGCTGGAGGCCTCCTAATAAAGGGGGGAGGGGGCTGGGGGCTTCCCTGGGTGGGGTCTGGAGCCTGGTTGTGGCTTCCCGGGTGGGGATGGGGATGAGGTGGGGATGAGGGGGGACAGGATGGAGATGGGGACGGGGACGCGGGGGGACGGGGACGAGGGGGGATGGGGATGAGAGGGGACAGGGACGGGGATGAGGGGGGACAGGTTGGGGATGAGGGGGGACGGGGATGGGGATGAGGGGGGATGGGGATGGGGGGGACAGGACGGGGATGGGGGGGGACAGGACAGGGATGAGTGGGGACGGGGATGAGGGGGGACGGGGATGAGGGGGGGACGGGGATGAGGGGGGACGGGGATGAGGGGGGACGGGGATGAGGGGGGACGGGGATGAGGGGGGACGGGGATGAGGGGGGACGGGGATGAGGGGGGACAGGACGGGGATGAGGGGGGACGGGGATGGGGATGAGGTGGGATCGAGGATGGGGATGAGGGGGGACAGGATGGAGACAGGGATGGGGATGAGGTGGGATCGAGGATGGGGACGAGGTGGGACGGGATGGGGACCAGTTGGGATAGGATGGGGATGGGGATGAGGTGGGACGGGATGGGGACCAGTTGGGATAGGATGGGGATGGGGATGAGGTGGGACGGAGATGGGGACAGGGATGGGGATGAGATGGGGATGGGGACAGGGATGGGAATGAGGTGGGACAGGATGGGGATGAGGGGGGACGGGGATG